>CM076582.1:100878591-101256091 GCA_034641835.2 Pinus albicaulis
ATCGAGGACAAGAATTCTTCAAGAGCAGCTAGGTGTCTCACCATTGCTGTTGGAAGTCCTTGGTTAAGAGGGAGCCTGATGATAAGTTTCTTACTTGGAAGAAACTTGGTAATTCCTAAGAATGAGCTTAAGTACATTTCTCGTGTAGGAATGAGTACATTCCCTTGTGGAATAGGTCTTCTCTGGTTGAGAGGGAGAGATAGACACATCATTATGGTCTTGGGAAGACAGAATGGAGGATTGGGTAATCATCTGGCATTCGATACTCTTTGATAATGTGTTAGGGAATTCAAGATAAGAGTAGTCGGGGACCGATATTCTTTGAGGGCTAGCTACCCAAGAGAATAATAGTCCAAGAAGGTCATACTTTGGGAACACCTGGGGTGGAGTATGTACCTTGGAGAGACAATGACGAAGGTGTCTATAATTCATGTGTCTTGCCAAAATTGTAGCTCATTTTCTCGTTGAGAGATGGGATTGTTAGTCAAGGCCTTGACCTAGGACAATTTTGGTTGATATGATGGTATACAGATGCGATTACCAATCTGATTCTTCTTATGAGATTCTTCAGTTTGAAAGTGACCATGTACCTGTATGAATACCTCCCTAGTTAAGAGGGAGTGTTGAAAAGTGTAACTATGTAGGTCTTCATGTTGGTTATGTAATTATGTATTTATGTATAGAAGATGTCTTCTAGGAATAAATACAATCTGATGTCATATTCATGAAGGATTCAGTTTGACCTTGACAACACTCGTATAATGTTATAATCAAGTGAAGATAATCTATTGAAATAACACCGCTTAAAAAGTAACTACAAGTCATGGTCGGCTCTCATGATGAAGACAGCCTAAACCACATTTGATGGTCGGCCTAAAAAGGTGTGAAGTGACCACTATATATTAGCCAGGTATGTGGATCATTTGAACGGGAAAGTAACGTAGATAGCACAATTAAATACGGGTTCTATTATAGTTTTCAAACTTACGGAGACGGAGGATACACACACGGTTACCACAGCAGAGATGGTGAATATATATATAAGAAGACCCTATAGTTGCAACCGCTAAGACATAGTGTGTGTGTGTATATATATATATATATATATATATACATTGCGGACATCACAGTATGGTTTGCGGTTATACTGTGTTGGTATAAGTGAATCTATAATATAATACAGTGTTGGGATAAGTGGATATATTCAAGGAGATAGTGCAAACACTTACAAGGAGACAGTGCGATAAAAGGAGAGATTATAGTGCGGATAAGGGAAGGGCACAGTACGTATGAAGGAAGGACATAAGTGTAGATAAAGAGACAACAATAGTGAAGGAAGGTTGCGGACAAGTACAGTAAATATTGTTAAGGGTCGTTGACCTGAAAAAGGAATTTGTGCAAGTTGAGACAGTCATTATAAGGAAAAGAGACAACAATAGTGAGGAAGGTAAATCTTTGATTTACCTTCCTACAATTCAAGTAATTCAAGCATAAAGTTTTTTCCGTGGCTCTAGGAGCCTAATATTTTGGTGTCTTGTGCATTCTGATAATTGGCTTGATGAAAGATCAACTAAGCTTCAAGAAGAAAAGACATAATTAACACAAGATAGCTCACAAGTAATTTTCAAGAAGAGAATTTGTATTAATCACCAGCTCTTCAAATTCTCAACAAAAATTTCATTCTATACCACACGAAATTTATGAACAAATGGATTGATTTGTATGATAAAAAGAGAGAAGAAGTGTTAGAAGCAAGGATACAATTTAAGAGATCAAACCAAGGTAATACCCCATTTCCTATATCTGCAAGAGGAATGGGGTAAAGGTTGCACATTAGAATGGGTAACTGAACAAATTCAAAATCAAATAGAATATGTAGGTATAGATTCAAACATGACAGGAGATGAAATCGACATGTCTAGAGGGTGTGAAAGAAATGTAAAGTTGAAATATTACATTATGTTGTTTCCTTACAATTTTGACACTGTTAATTATTTTAATGCTCATCATTATATTTGTTTTAACCAAAATAAATGTTCTTTCACATGCAAGGAAATATCCAACAATGTTGTCGTATGATCGAAATTATTGTGTAGAACGTGTAGATGTAAAGAGACAATCCTTCGATTGTGGCATTCGTTGACTTCAAGCAATCCATTCGATCAAGCTCAAAATATAAGAATATTATTGAAGAGAATCTACAACATGTTGGGAAAATACAAAAAAATATTGAGTTGGATTACCGCTCTTTTAAATGTTGTATTTTTAAGTGTAGATGTTATGAAGCATTTGAGAGGACACGAGGACATGATACCCATAGTGGATTGTTTTCTTTAGATACCTCAAAGTTCCTACCGAAGGATAAGGAGCCTTATGTTCCACCAATTAATTATGAGCAAGTATTTATTTAACTCAAAGAATTCGAAGTGGTAGTGATCAATAATCTAGTAATACATTGTTTATTGTGAATATATACATGTGTTTATTAATCAATAAATTTGTTATAACATACATCTAATATATGTATGTACTCGTTCATGTGCGGATATTTTTATATGAATATATTTTGGACCCGAAATGGATATTTGTCATACATTATTATATAAGATTAAGGCATGCATTTGATGATGCATTAATGGATACTGAGCAAAACAATGATGGCCAACAAAATGAGAGAGAGGGATTATATAACATCGAATAAATTGACATGCACGATGATGTTGAAGATGGTTATGTTCAGGCACAAGAAGACAACAACACAAAGTTACATGATGTTATGGAAGACAACAATATGGATGGTCTAGAAAATGATGATACAAATACATCTGGTAACAATATGGATGGTCTACAGTCTAATATTAACTACTTGCAATATCGTATGAACATTGATAATTATACACTGGATGAAATTGTTGCAGGCAATAATGTTAATGGCCAAGACTTCTAAATTTTCAGAATTATTTGTAATCCATGTTTTAAAAATGATGATTCTTATAGCCTAAACTTTGAAATGCTTCAGTGTTATTTGTGTCAATACAAATTACCTATTGCAATATCATTAAAATGTTCAAGATATGGTATGAATTGTTGGCAGAAAAATTTAGGATTATTTGAATGCTTCTTCCATTCATTTGGTATCAACATATGTTCGTGAAGACATAAAATTTAATAAAATATTAATGCATGTATCTCACAATTATTTGAATAAGCAACTTTGTTAACTTCATTATTTTTATATTGTTTTCATTCTAATGTTGGTCAACCCTCTTGTACATTTAATTATCAATCCAGGTAGGCTTTAAGTTTTACAAGACTTTCGCGTAAAGTCTATACTAAGGCAGATGATGAATAGTATAAAATAAACTCAACCCAAAGTCGTTTCACACACACTCTCAGCAATCAACAAAGCTGTTACACACTCCACATAGATTCAATGCAAGGAAATATTGTTGAATAAGTTACTCTGTCATTCAACTACTGTCGTAGCACTCCTGAAAACCATCACTCATTCAATATGCACACATAGAAGGACGTGTAATCCAAACTATAACAACAAAGCAAATAATTCACTGCCACACTAAACTGAGGGGCCGATCCAGGACTTAAGTTATCACACCATCCAAAGATTATTGAAATTAATTAAATTACACATATAATTAACTATAACAATAGCAATAACAACAATCACATAACTGACAAATATTTATGCTATATGTAATTCAACAACTCTCATAGCACTCCTCAAAACCATCACTCATTCAATTTGCACACATAAAAGAAAGTGCATCCAAAATGTAACAGCAAATCAATTAATTCACTACCACACTAAATTGAGGGAACATCCCAGGACTTAAGTTGTCACACCATCCAAAGCTTATTAATTAATTAAATTACACACAAAATTAACTGTAACATTAGTAGTAACAACAATCACATAACTAAGAAATATTTATGCAAATTTTCATTCAACCACTCTTACAACACTTCTGAAAACCATCACTCATTCAATCTGCACACATAAAAGGAAGTGCAATCCAAACTATAACAACAAAGTAAATAATTCACTACCGCACTAAACTAAGGGACTAGTTTATGACTTAAGTTGTCACACTATCCAAAGCTTACTGCAATTAATTATATTTTACACAAAATTAACTATAACAGCAACAATAACAACAATCACATAACTGAGAAATATTTATGCAATTTGTCATTCAACCACTCTCACATCACTCCTGAAACCATCGCTCATTTAATCTGCACACATTAAAGGAAGTGAAATCCAAACTGTAACAACAAAGAAAATAATTCACTGCCACACTAAACTTAGGGACCGATCCAGGACTTAAGTTGTCAGACCATCCAAAGTTTACTGCAACTAATTAAATGATACATGCAATTAAATGTAACAACAATCACATAACTAGAAATGTTTATGAAATTTGTCATTCAACTACTCTCACATCACTCTAGAAAATTGTCACTCATTCAATCTGCACACATAATAAGAAGTGCAATCCAAACTATAACAACAAAGTAAATAATTCGTTGCCACACTAAACTGAGGAATGGGTCCAGGACTTAAGTTTTCACACCATCCAAAGCTTACTGCAATTAATTATATTTCACATAGAATTAACTGTAATAGCAATAGTAACATCAATCACATGACTGATAAATATTTATCTAATGTGGCATTCAACCACTGTCACCGCACTCATGAAAACCATCACTCATTTAATCTGCACACAAAAGGAAGTGAAATCCAAACTGCAACAACAAATCAAATAATTCACTACCACATTAAACTGAAGGACTAGTCCAGGACTTAAGTTGTCACACCATCCAAATCTTACTGCAATTAATTAAATTACACACAGAAATAACTGTAACAACAATCGCATGATTGAGAAATATTTATGCAATCATGTATTCCAATCTAACTAACTAGTGATCCCTACTAAGAAGGAGGTCCCTTCCTCCTCATCATGGGTTGGTGCACTAAAAATCACACAAACTAATCAGAGGAAATTATTGAATCACAAAGTTGAAATTTGCATTAATAAAAGTATTAGGATTACAAAGCTATGGTGTTTCCTCTT
This sequence comes from Pinus albicaulis, assembly GCA_034641835.2. Taxonomy (NCBI): domain Eukaryota; kingdom Viridiplantae; phylum Streptophyta; class Pinopsida; order Pinales; family Pinaceae; genus Pinus; species Pinus albicaulis. The sequence continues at coordinate 100,883,694 of CM076582.1, forward strand.
TCCAATCCTATTCTCTAATTCTTCACTCTACCCCTCGTGGGAAAACATTCTTCTCTCTTATAGATCTTAATCACAATGAGAAAATCCTCATGAGAATCTTTCGATTCTCATGTGATCTTAAAATAAAATGATATCTTTACAATTACAAAGAAATTTCCACAGAAAGGGTAAAACTACAAAATATCTCAATCAAATTATTTGGATGCTCCACAAATATATCCAAGTGATGATTTGTTTCTTTCAACTTTGATACGCTCCTAGATCATGATTGATTAGGAAAGGCAATATGTGCTTAAGAAATTGTCTGTGTAACAGAAACAACTCTTGGAACCTTAATTAATCAAAATCAGTAAAGGAACTAAAATGTAATCTTGTAACAACAAGCTTCGACAGACCATCCAAACCTGAAACAACTGATACATTAGTTTTATGATAAAAACAACCCAAGAAAGTAGTTCTAACATCAAATTATAAGCAAAATTGGACTAAGAAAGCGATAAGTGAAAAAGGACATACTCAATTGAATAAGGGTTGCTACAGTAATAAGATATGGTCTTCTTAGTCAAAAGGGGATAAAAGAAGTAAGAAATAAGTAGGAAAAAGATGGAAATCCCTTGAACCAACATCTTATTCCCCCACGTGTACTCCAACTGAAATAATAACAGTCTCCATGATTTTAGTTTGCTCAAGAATTTTTTGGCAGCCCTTACAAAGTTTTTCTAAGACAATAAATGATGTCATTTCTACAGCCTCTGCCAACATATCCAATCCAATTTCATTCTTAAAATGAATGTGTTCTTTAACCAAGGAAAGTTATTTATTTAACTCCTCATTTTCCTTTCTCAGATTTTCAATTTGAATGAGAGGGTCAATTTCCGTCTTACCTGGTGAAATAATAGCCTCTTGTTCTTTTGTATGCTCTTCTATTACTGGTCCTTTTGTCTCTTTTTGTTTCTTTGGTTCTTGTTCAGGCTCTGTTGTAACAACCAGGATTTCAGATGTAGAGGGGTCTTCCTCTACAGACTGTTTCGACTTTTCTTTGTCTTGTTTCTCCCCAAACCCATTAGGTCTAGTTGTATCAGCACATTCCCCCTTAGCTGCAGCAGCATGTTTTCGAGTCTCTTCTGGTATAACAACTACTCGCACCCTTTTATGAGGGGTTCTTCCACCAATTGAAATTTTAAATTTCTTTTTCTGCATTATTACCTTTATTTATACTCCCTTGATCCCTTCAGGGGTCCTCACTTCCTTAATTCCAGTTTCAGGCACAATTGTTGTTCCAGCAGTTTCTTCCTCCAACACTTCCTCTACAATCGAGCACCCATCTCATCTTTCCTCTGATGAGTCACTAGGCACCACCATAATTTCTTCTATCCATGTATCCTTTCCTTGTGATGATGAACTAGGGGGTTTTCTAATGGAATTCCACCTCTTAGGGTTTTGTCAACAATTCATAGGAGGTGTATCAACCCTACTCTGCTCAGAGCCTGAGATTGTCTTTCTCTTGGAAGATGTATCATTTTCAGCAACAGGTGTTGTTTCAATGCTTGGTGTTGCTTTAATACTTGGTATTGTTTCAACACTAGTGGTTTCTTCATCACCGGGTGTTTCTTCAACACTCCCTTCATGCTCCTCATCCACACCGACATAGGGTCTCACTATCAGAGCATGCGATGAGCTCCCTTGTCTCTGTCATGAATGCATGATGATTAATTTAATGAGCACATGGTTAGTGACACAATTTTCTAGATGTTTTTCCCATTTCATAGCCTCTGCGATGTGTTTTAATGACTTCAACAAGTAGTATGGTAAATTAATCAAATTCCATGTCCTCAAGTGTGCCAACAATTGAAAGTGATAATTGAAAATAATCCCAAAACGACCCTCATAGATAATGAATTTTTGGATGAAGAGGGATACATCTTCCCAAGGGTGAGGAATATATGTTCTATCAAAACCCTTATGTTTGGGCGTCAATTCTTCTCCCTCCTATAATAATATGGCCTTAGCTTCAGGATTGGCCACTTTCCTTGAGAACTACCGTTCTCCTACCCTCGGCAGCCTTGTCACTTTTGCGATAAATTTTTATGTAACAAAAATTTTGAAGCCCCTAACCACAGAGTGTTGTTCAACTAAGGCTAGGGTAAATTCTAGAACAACTAATTCACTGAAACCCTGTAATTTTTCAAAATAATTCAGCGATCCAACACTTCGAAAAAAATTCCAATGCTCTTGGATGTTGTAACAACTCATTAACAGAGTCAAGTTCATTTCTAACAACTACTCCACCCATAGCTGCTCAAAATCATACTACTCAACAATGTTAGGAACCTATTATATAGTTGCTTTAACACACACATATGCTTGCTCAAGGGAGAATGTCAAGGTGTTGGATTTACTGGCGGTTACTCATCCTTATTACTAATTCAAAACTATCAAAAGGAGTTTTTGAACGATTGCACTAATCTTCGAATGTAAAAACATGAATAACAAAGAAAAAAATAAGAAGTAATAATGATGAATAAATATTGTTATTAACGGTGGTGGTTGCATCGGTTTAATTGTAAAAAGTAATGGTGTCAGAATGGTCTAATCATGTAGTATTATGGCAGGGCGAGGTATGTATTAATTGGATGAATTATTGGATTTCCTAAATTTAGTCTGATTAGGAAAGACATCACGTGCTTAAGCAATTGTTTGTGTAGCAACAACAACTCCCGGAACCTTAATTAATCCAAATAAGTAAAGGAACTAAAATGTAATCTTGTAACAACAAGCTTCAATAGACCATCCAAACCTGAACAACCTAGTCATTAACCATTAAACTACCTAACTCGTAAGCACCAAATCCCTTAGCTCTTGAATCTTATTCCCTTAAACCCTAACTCCTAATCCCTTAACCCTTAATCCATGTACCCTAAATCCCTAAATCCCATAATCCTCAAACCCCCTATCAACTTAACCCCCAACATCTCAATTAATTAACTATTTAGGCACATTTGATGCTAAATCTGGGGCTTAAGAAGGAGCTAACCAAGGAGGTAATTTAGGTGCAAAAAAAGAAGCTAAACCCGACGCTATCACTGGCACTATTTATGGCGTTATTTACGATGCTATTTACGGTACTATTTTTCAACGTTATTTCTGGTGAAACTTACGACGCTATTATTGCCTAAATTAGCGCCTAAATGTTTTTCCTAGTGAAATAAACGCCAAAAATAGTGCCATCTCGATAAATAATGCCAATTTTTTCAAATATTTGGAGAAAAATACACTAAAACCGTCCTTGGAAGCAAAAAAGGGAGCTAATCATAGGGATTTTTTGTAGTGTACAACAATGATTTTGTCAAGCTCCATACCATCAACCACAATAGGACTCCATTAAAGACAAAATGACCATTAATTGAAGTTGTATCATAAGCCTCCGTCAAACGAAGAATTTACTCATAATCTTGTTAATCAAGCATATATGGAAGTTGTGAATAAGGTGGCCTCCCCACTTGATTTCATAATCCCATGATCCTTCCTTGTCTATGAGCAAAAGAAAAAAGAAAAAAGATCTAACAATGAAAACCTAGTTCTAGTCGCTTCAAGCACTTAGTGACATCAAAAAACCAACCTCCATATGATATTTCTAAGAAAATAAAAAACCCCAATAATGGAAACCTTTTAAAAGCTGCAGTTGGACAAACTTATGCTAGAAAATTAGGTGACCGACTGACAAAGTTTGAGGAAAAAAAGAACAGGAAAAAATAATAATAAGACATTTCTATGATTTAATCTCAGCCAACAACTTAAAATTTTCTTTTGATATATCTGTAATGAACCTACAAGACACTTGCAAGATTCAAGGCCACCTATAAGAAGATTATGCACGAGATATAAAAGCAACAACATGGCAACCACACTACATGTCTTCCTACACTGAATGAGGTTCTCTTTAACATTTCCTTGATTCTTTCTATGACAAGAATTCAAGGGATTTATGATAAGTTAGAATATTGCGAGCTAATCCATAACTCTTGAATTATCCCATAGTCTACCTTAACCTATTCAAGGCATCTCACCTATTGTCTTGACCATAATTTATCGATCTCTTCTTATTCTGACTCCATGTGACTATCTTCTTTTGTTTAGACAAGGAAGAAGAAAGACCCTTTGTATTGGACATATAAATTTGTTAACCTTTATTATATCATGGAAGGATTTTATTATAAATTTAGGGGTTGACCCTAGACATTTCCATAAAACACTCATTTTGCAACAATATTTTAATTATATTATAAAGTTGGAAAGCTTGTGTTGGAACCATGCCTCAAACTTATGCCACAATTAATTAGCCACCCCCATTCTACCTTTATCCTAAGGCTAAAACACTCCTTTTGCAACATCTAAATGATGAAACATTTGGCAGCAAAACCAGATATCATAGCCAATACATGAACAAGGTATGGAGAAACCATACGATTAATTCAAACCCATAGGGACATTTTCTAGGTGCGACCAGAGGGGAATTCTGCCACCAAAGAGTCGAGTCGGGGTTAACAGTACTACAAGAGAATGGACGAATTGGCAGAGCAGTAAACATAGTCAAGCCCACTAGAATTGGGGAAATCCAAGTCAATTACATAATATGAGAGATTTTTGTTGGAGCAACATGGGCATATTTTCTTGCAAAATTCAAGGTTATGACATTGTGATTGCTTTGGAGTTCACTCAAACCTTCAATGGGGCTCACCATGGGACTCTAGGAATCGAAATCAAAGGACACATACCACATCCAACTTGTGTTAGTTACCCTTGAATCGATCATAAATTTGACTAAGGCCAACCTCATCTTTCGGCCATGATTTTATCGTAGATAGACTACTTACCACCACAAGCCTATCCATTTCATTAACTTCCTCCATTGTGATTGTATGAATCGATACATCCTAGGAACAACACATGACCAACAATGTGATATAATCTAAGTCATTGAGTTCAACGAACAAAATTGATTAAATTTGAAGTTCACCAAATTTCATTCCTATGTGAATTTATTCGATGTGGTTCACAAATCTCAAGGAAAACATGAAAAAGTTAGACACGAAAACAAATAATTTCATGAAATTCGCCTAAAATTATATTGAAATTTATTTCAAGTTCATTAGGAAATCAATAGGAAATTCAAAGAGGTTCATTAAATAAATACGAAAAAAGAGAGGCTAAAATCTACTCTCTTTAAATAAATAAATAATTAATTAATTAAAAAAAAATCAAATTGTCTATAATTGTTGTCTCTAAATGTCAAAGTTGACAATGAGGGAAAGACCAATATGAGTTAAGTTAGCTTTGGGAGGATATTAAGAGTTGTGTTGTTCATTTACATAGAACATGACTTTTTTAATTTATAACATACACACTTAAAATATATAAATTTATATATTCATAAACAATTATAGTTATAATAGAAGTGTAATATTTCAATAAAATATAGAAGTTAAGAATATAAAAGAAACATATGTAAATTTAAAAAATATTTAAATATTTAAATTTTGTTGTGATATATATATATATATATATATATATATATATACACACACACACACACACACTTAAATTATGTAAATTTATATATTTATAACAATTATAATATAAGTGTAATATTTCAGTAAAATATAAAAGTCAAATATATAACAGAAACATATGTAAATTAGAAAAATATTTTAATCTTTAAATTTTGTTGTAAGTTATGATGATGATGATTAACATCCACCAAGAGTAATGTGGTCTATCTAACCTCAAGAAAGTAAGAGATTAATTGAGACCCTTTAATATTTTATTTCTAAGATAAAAACGAGGGAGAGAAACATTCATAGATCGTCATAGTTTGCTGACTTAACAAGTCAAGAAGGTTGGTAGTGTGGCAAAGATTTTGAAAAATTAGAATGGATGTGAATAAGAGTTGGGCAATCCAAGAGAAAGTGTTTTTCATATTCAACCTTCTTAGTGTCACAAAGGTGACAAACTCTTTCATCCCAAGGTGTTTTGGGAATTGACCAACATCTCGTTTCACTTTGAAGCTCATGAGAATTAGTTCTTATATTGGCAATTTTCATTTTCTTCTTAACACTGGTCAACTCATAAAGATAATTTTGGTTATCAAGATTGGGGTTGATCACCTCCTTATAATACCTTATCTTTCTTTTTCCCTCTAAATCCTTATCATTCCACAACTTATCCTTAAAATTGGAAGTAATATTATTTTTAATATTATCCCTATTCTCCAAGGTGATCTCCTCCTTTACCCCCCCAATGGTCTAGCCAAGACTAGGCATCCTTATGTCAGCGTCGCTTTAGCCAAAGGTGGGGTTTTGGCTATATCTAGAAGCAATTTCAGGGAACCGCATGGCTTCCGTGTTGTATAGCTTCTTCTTATACTTGAGATACCTAATCATAGCCATGCTTTCATGGGTGAAAGGCTAGCTTTAATCAAGAGGACATGGTAGGGAGTATTTCCTTTAATCTCAAGGTTGTAGGTTATTATTTATTTTGGACCAGCTTAATCTTCCTCCACATTTCTCTAGATATACTGCAACCCCAAACCTTCCTTTCATTTAAAATAATAGGGGTGAAAATAGTCTCAAAGAGGAATTTTTTTAACTCCATACCCAAAGATCTGTCAGCTTGAAATTGTTTTCAAGCCCGTATAAGTGTTTTAGCCCCTAATTATCCTTTTTCATAATTTTATAATTCTAGTTCAGTTGATGATGAATTTTGATTCCTAGATACTTGTATGAAGAAAATTTTTCCAATTGGTTATTATCATAAATGAAATTAACATAGTTTATCTTTGTGGATTCAATTATCACGGTTTTATTCTTGTCAATATTAACAATCATACCCATATTGGAGCAATGTTCTTAGAGGATTCTAAGCTTCTTGTCGAGATTTTCATGGCTCCTGGTTAGAATAACGATATCATTAGCATAAAGGAGAAGATTAATGACCAAACGAGTGAGTCTGGGGCCATCACATCCTGCAACTTCCAAAGAATCTTCTCGCTTATCAATGTAAATTCCAAAAAGGGCAGGGGATAGGGGACACCCTTGCTTAACTCTGATATTGCATTTAATTTCTTTTGACCAACCCTCAATGGTCCTAAGCTTGGCAATAACGTTCTCATATATCCAAGCCACAACAACCCTCGACTCGAGAGGAACCATTATCTCTTCTAGCCTCTTCCATAGATTATCCCGAGGAACTGTGTCGAAAGCTTTTCTAAAGTCAACAAAACAATAAAATATATCACTTTTATTAATTTGAAATTCCTCTACAATGATCCTAAGAGTAACTAGATTGTATATAGTTAAGTGATGTATCCTAAATCTAGCTTTCCCTTTAGCTCTTTTACCATGAATTTCAAGCTAAAGGCTAATCTTCTTTTCCAAAATGAGTCCATACAGTTTGGCTAGAATGTGGCTACTCATAATGGTATTGTAGTTAGAGGAAATGTTTTTATCCCCACTTTTAAAGATAGACATAATAATTTTTTGCGAAGAAGGCTTAGGGAAGCCTTGTTTTTCCACCAAATTAAGGATTTTGTGAATATGAGGGATGAGTATATACCTTCCTATTTTCAAATTTTCATTTTGGTAGCCTTTAATATGTTAAGAAATATAGGGGAAGAATATTAGATGATTTCTCTTATTTTGTTAACTGCTTGTGATGCATTTTACTTAACTTGATTAACTTCTTCTTTCACTTGATTGTAATTAGTGTTCTTATCATCAAACAACTACCAAAACAATAAAGAACAATGAGACAAGAAGACAAACGATATAAGCGATAATCTAGGGCCAAAACATCTCCACTTGAGAGGAAAACCCACAAGAACTCTTCTCTTCTTATAGAACTTAAAATGAAGAATTTGAAGACCTATGACCCTTGACCAAAATCCCTCTAGGGCTAATTCAAATCACCCCTTTGATAATCTCTTCTTCCACAAAGTCAACGAGGGTCAAACTTGCTGCAACACTTCAGATTGCAGTTTCTCTTCAAGGTTTTGGCTTCTTTCAGAAGTCTACAATTCTTGGATTGCCTGAAATCTCTACAGTGTCACATGTATGGACGGTTTGGAGTACATCTTAGAGCCTTATCTTCTTTGCTCGGATAAGATCTTCCTCCTTGGGAACTCAGCTTGCAAAGAGAGTCTTCTTGGCACCCAAAACTCAACTTCTTCTGCAACTCGTCTGTACTGCAACCAAAGTGATGCCCTAGGTCTAGCACATGTGAGGAGATTCAACCCAAAACAGATCAGAAATACTTAAATTTATTTCTTCCTTTAGATCTCCTTCTCTTCACTATTATTTAGGTCTTCTTCTTTCTGATTGAACTTACTGTGAGTTGCTTGGATGATCTTTTCAAATGAGCAATTCCTTTATATAGGCTTCTTGTCACATCTCGAAGGTCGACTTCTCATTGTCCCTAGGGCGACTTGCTGTTTGAACATTTGACAAGATATTGGAGGGTCTTTGACTCTATTTTTACTCAAATAAATTTTCCTTTACAATATGTAACATGCCCAAGAGGGTCTTCCATATTTGAAAATGATGACTCAATTGGCTTGTAGACTCAATGACAAGCCCTAGAAGCACTCAATGGGTGCTTAGACTATAAAAGTAAATTTCCCTTGAGCATGAAACCCGTGCCTTGAGAAAAACAATAATAAATTATTTTTCTCTTTACATCAAATACATAAAATCATCATTACATATACCATTATGAAGAGCAGGCCTGGTTACATAATTCAACACAATATCCCTAGCTTTCCCATTTGTGAGTCACTTAATCCTGAACTCCACATCTTCCAAAGAAAAAATATCCTTCTTTATAGGAGTGTTCAAGATGGTTCCCGTGGTGTTAGAGAAATCATAAAGATTCTTAAGATAGATATCCCAATTCTTTAAGGAAGTCGAATTATTTTCTTTAGTTTTACGAACAAGAATTTTCCTCCAAAATTTTATAGGCTCAACTTTAGAAAACTAAAGGAGATGCTCTTACTTCCTATTTATATAGGATATTTTCTTCCTTTTGATAAGAGCATTGTACATATTTATTTTTGCAAGCTTAATGATTTCATTAAGAGCACCTCTATTCACTTTCCTAGCAATTTTGCAATCATTGTCATATCGAGGGTTGCTTGTCCTATTATTATTTTTATAAGACACATCGATAGAGAACTTGTTAGTGATATTGGAAAGGTTTGTAGTAAAATTGTTGTAAAGGTGATCGATGTTATCATTATATGTTAAGAAATATGAATTCATTTTTAAATCCTTTAAGAAGATATACATTTTACTTATATCAAAATGAATGTGCCTTTGACTCTCAAAATTCTCTTACATTTGCCTAGTGTGCATGTCAAGGTTTAGAGTTAAGGTTAGAGGTCTATGGTTAGAATTAGGCTCGTGGTCATTTAGGAGGACAAAAATTACAATACGGTTGATAACATGGGTATTAGATGTTGCATAATCCACAACACTACTTCCAAGATTATGAATACAAGTCATTTGGCCAGAGTTTGTCCACTTAGTAATTCCATTGCAAATTCTCAAGTCTTAGGAACTGCAAAGTTTGATTAGCTTTGTATAGCTCTGTACCAAATAATTCTCGGTTCTGTCTTCATAATTTCTTTTGAATCTACTAGCTAAGTCAAAGTTCTCATCTAGCCAGAGGGGATTAGGGTGAGGGTTATTACTTGGGAGAGTAGCTTGGTGAATAGTCATCCTAGCATTGAAGTCCCCTAGCAAGACAATATTACCCCCATTCATTATAATATGAATATTATTTTCTAAGGTACTGAACATGAAATTATTTTCCAAGTTGTTCTTCTTATAGGAGGTAGAGTTGATAGGAGCAAAATGACAAATTGTGAGATAAATCCTATTGGTGTTAGAGTTAGAAATTTTAATTCAAATGTACCGATTGAAGGGGTCAATCTTATGAAGCCAAAAGTGAGAATAAATATTATTTTCTATATAAAAAGTTATTCCCCCAAAACCTCTACAAGAGTATTTCATATTCCAAGTTGACCAGAGAATGAATCCATATATGTGGGGGACCCTAGATTCATCATGCTCCCAAGTTTCAACTGAGAAAATAAGATCAATATCACTTGGGATCCAACTTAATATGGGATTTTCATGCCATGGAAAACCACAAAAGTTCCAAAAGAGGATTTAGGGTGATCCCAATTCCTATTTATCACTCTTATTTTGGTCTCCATATCTAATAATGGATTTCCTAAAATGCAACAAACTCACAAAATAGAAGAAAAGATAGATCAATGACTTGAGAAATAGCCTCTTCGAGGGGGCAACCTCCTTTACATCACATAAATGAACAAATATTGGATGATTCAAATGAAAATGCCTCCTTGGTATATATATGAGTCTAAGGAACCACAATATAATCAGAGCCTACATAATAATAATAATGTAAGGACACAAAAATAACAATAGTGGGCTTCTATGGGGCACAACAATAACAATAGGAGGGCTACATTGATAATAACAATAGGGGGGGAAACTAGTATTATAGGGACCAAACATGCCCTTCTCCTTCAAAAATGTGTTGTCTTCAATGCTTAAGTAGTTTTGGATGCTTCTGTATAAAATTCTCATCCTCTCATGTGGAATCTTCAGTTGGTAAGTTCTTCCACTTAATGAGATACTCTAAAATTGATCGATTGTGTAGTTGTCAAGTTCTTGTTTCCAAGATTGCTTCATGCTCCAATATGATTTTTCCTTCTTCGTCAAGTACTGGAAATATTGTTTGAACTGGGAGTTAGTCACCGATAACCTTCTTTAAGCATGAAACATGGAAAACTTGGTGTACTCAGGAAGATGCAGGAAGCTTCAATTTGTATGCCATTGTACCAATCTTTTGTAACACTTTGTAGGGACCATAATACTTGGGTGATAATTTATTATCCTTTTTAGCTTGCTTGAGGGACATTTGTTTGTATGGTTGTAGCCTTAAAAATGCCTAGTCACCTACAACAAAACTTCTTTCATCGCAATGTTGATATGTGTGTTGTTTCATTTGGTTATGCGCTAGAGTGAGGTTATCCTTTAAGAGTTGGAGAACTTGTTGTTGATGCTCGATGTGATCTTCCACTGCTTGAACCTTAGAATTTTGTTTTAAAGATGATGTGATGGACGGTGGATGATATCCATAAAGTGCCATAAATGGGGTCATTTTTGATGTAGTATGAAGTGTTATACCACCATTCAACTAGAAGTAACCACTTAACCCATTGTGTTTGTTTATCAAATACAAAACAACAAAGATATCCTTCCAAACATTTGTTCACTATCTTAGTTTGCCAGTCAAATTGAGGATGATAAGATGAGCTATGAGCTAATTGAGTACCAAGACACAAAAATGATTTCGTCCAAAAATTTCCAGTGAAAATCAGATCTCTATCACTTACAATAATATTTGGGTTTCCATGTAGCTTTTAATTTTTTCCATAAATGCGGTAGCAACTGTATTGGCTTTAAAAGGATGAGATAATGCACAAAAGTGTGCATACTTGGTAAGTCTATCAACTACCACCATGATGACACTCTTCCTTCATACTTAGGTAAATATATGATAACATCCACTAAGACCTCCTCCCAATGCTAGCTTAGAATGGCTAAAGGTTGTAACAAACTAGGGGTCCTAATTGTCTCGACTTTATTTTGTTGGCAAACCAAACATTTTGCCACAAACTTTTGGATATTAGATTTAAGGCCATCCCAAAAAAAATCCTTCTTGACCCTATGGTAACTTTTTAAAAATCCTAAGTGCCCTCCTAAGGGGGAGATGTGTAATTCTAAAAGAATATTTTGTTTGAGTAGGGAATTCTTATAGAGATATAAATGATCTTTGTACCATAATAAATCATTTTTCCAGATAAATGTATCAGATGTACTGGGATCTTGTTGCAACTTTTGAATGAGTGTCCAAACCTCTTCGTTATTATTTCATTCATCCCTTGCTTCGATTATCCAATCAGGTTGGATAATAAAGCAATGCTTCCACATCCTCATCCTTTCTTAAAAGTGCATCTGCAACAACATTTTGCTTCCCTTTTTTGTAGATTATTTCAAAGTCATAACCCAACATACTTGTGATCCATTTTTCCTGGTCTTATGATGATAATGTTTGTTCCAAAAAGTATTTAAGATCGTTATGATATGTTTGCACCTCGAAGTGTCTTCCCATTAGGCAAGGTCATCATTTTTTTAGTGCATGTAATATTTCCAACATTTCCCTCTCATAAATAGGTTTGTGTGAATACCTTCCCTTGATTGGACAACTTTCAAAAGCAAAGGGTCTTCCTTCTTGTATTAGAAAAACACCAATTCCATTTCTCGAGGCATCGCATTCCACAATAAAGGTTTTTGTGAAGTTTGGTGTAGCTAAGACTGGTGCTTGGCACATTTCCTCTTTAAGATGTCAAAGGCCTTAGTCGCTTCTAGAGTCCAAGAAAATGTATCTTTCTTCGGTGATATTGCTAGAGGCACTACTATTCTCCCATAATTCTTAACAAACTTGCAATAATACCCTGTCAACCTGATAAATCCTCGAATATATTTTAGGGTTGTGGATATTTTCCATTCCTTGATGGCTTTAATTTTATTAGGGTCTACCTTAACACCCTCATGAGATAAAACATGACCCAAATATTCCACCTCATTTACTCCAAAGAAACATTTGGAGGTTTTTGCATATAATTGTTTCTCCTCTAATAGTTTGAGCACCCTGTCAATATGTTGAACATGATCCTTCCAGGACTTGTTGTAGATTGGTATATCATAAAAAAATACTAACACAAATTTTCTAAGGAAGGGTTTGAAAATGGAATTCATCAAACCTTGTAATGTGGAAGGTGCAATAGTAAGGCCAAAAGGCATGATCGAAAATTCATGATGACCTTCACGAGTTCTGAATGTTGTTTTCGAAATGTCTTCAGCCTTCATTCTAATTGGATGATATCCTGAACAAAGATTAATCTTGGCGAAGTAAATTGCTCCATGTAATTCATCCCACAATTCATAAATCATTAGGAATGTGAAATTTATCTTTAATAGTGAGCTTGTTGATCTCCTTATAATTTGGACACATAGCCCATGATCCATCCTTCTTGTGCACCAATACTATTGGAGAAGAGAAATAACTTTGACTATGTTGAATTATATTGGCCTCTAGCATTTCTGCAACCATACGTTCAATTTCACTCTTTTGGGCATAGGGATATTTGTAAGGCCTGATGTTTGGAGGAACACTTCTTGGAATCAAGTGAATAGCATGATCATAATAAAAAATAGGTGGGAGGGCTTTGGGATTCTCAAATACCTTGGAATGATTGTCCAAGAATTTTTGGAGATCTGGAGAAATAAATGATTTCGATGTTTGAATCTCTAGTGACCATAATTATGCAATTACGCCTCATTATACTTTCTTCAAAATATTTTCCATGCCATTAGAGCTAATTCTCTTCCTCGGTTTCCTTGAGATACCCCTTAATTCAATTTCCTTCGTTCCCAATTTTTTTTAAGAAGAGTTCTTTAAAATTAAAAGATATCGTCCCTAAAGATCGTAATCATTGGACTCCTAGTATAACATCAACACCACCCATTGGAATGGAAAGCATTGGACAATTCAATACATATTCCCCCATAGTTAGCTTGATATTATGGTACTTTCTAAAACAATTTATAGTTCCTCCATTTGCAGCCATCACTTGAGACTCTGGTTTTAGATATAGAAAGAAATTAAATTCCTTGGCTATGTTACGATGAATAAAATTATGGGTACTACCTGAATCAATCAACACTATTACCTTTTTATTCTTGATATATCCTTCTACCTTGAGAGTTTGAGGAGCACTATTTATTTATTACAATATATGTTCATCTTAATTTCTTCTTTCACTAGGGTTTGTTTTTTATGTATATCCTCTTCTTTTGATATTTTTGGATCCTTTTTTTTCCTCCACTTCACAATCTATGTAAAATAGTTTCTTCTCAGCACACTTATGACCTTTAGTGTATTTGCTATCACAAATATAACAAAACCCTTTTTCTATTTTTTTCCTCCAATTGTTGTGGTGTCAACCTTGTAGGTTGTGGAAGGCTAGGAGCAACAACACCTCCATCTTTATAGTTGTGAGCAGTAGACTTCCTTATTGCCATAATTTTGCTTTCAACTTTTCTTGCAACCTGAATGCCTTCTCCAATGAATTAGGTTCCCAAAGGTGAACCTCATGTTGGATGTTATCCTTCAAAGTCCCTATGAAGACATCAATCCTATGTTCCTCTTGAATATCAGTTACCCTGATATTCAATTTTTGGAAGTCCACGATGTGCTCCGCCATTGAACCCTTTTGTTTGAGATTTATCAATTGGCTAAAGAAATTGTTATTCTTTGTATCCTCATAATGTGTTGTCATTTTCTCTGTAAAAATTGACCAAGTGACTAGTGGTTTACAAGAACAAAGCCATCGATACCATACAAATTGATTGGGTTCTAAATATAAAGATTCAATGCGTACCTTTTATTGTGTTGCACATAATGTAGATCAAAATATTGCTCCATTTGTATTATCCATGTTATTGGATCCTTGCCATTGAACTTCCTCATATCGATATCTGGAATGTGGTTGGTCTTCAATCCAAAGGTAGAGTCTCTAAAATCATGATTAACATTCCTTTTGTTCTCATCGTGAGTTTCATGGAATAAATTTTCACCATTAGGAAGCATTTCTTGTAGAAACTTTGTCAAACCTCCCTTCAAACCTTCCATGTTTGCTTTTAGGCCATCCATCTTAGCTTCCATGTCTACTTTTAATCCATTCTTCAAACTTTCCATGTTTTTTATTTCAAACCATTCTTCAAACCATCCATATTAGTTTCCATTTCATTTTTTGTTACTCTTTGCAAGAGCGAAATTTGTTGCACTTGGTTGCGTAATTTTGATATATCATGTTGCATTTCTTCATCTTCTTCATGCATCATAGTAATATTTATGGTTGCTTACTAAGTGTGTATATTTATCTTTTTTTGAGGCATTTCAGAATCAAACAACGATATCTATACTTCACATTGAATCACTTCAAACTCATTTTTCAAACAAAAGTTATGCAAATTCTAAAAAAATACATACCTTTTTCTTGCTTTTTAGGAGCTCGATATTGAACTTGTTGTATCTCTGTAATTTCGTATCTCTGAGGTATGAAATGTCATCCTGTGGTAGCCCTCTGAGTCTTCTTTCCAATGCTACATGCCTAACCAAGATTGAATTCTTCAAGAAAAAGTTATGCCCAATAGCCCACGATGACTTGATTATAGACTTGTTCAGTAGAGAAAACTTTTATGGAGTGCCACGTGTCATTTTTTTGACCTTCGACTCTAAAAATGATACATGAAAAAATACAGTTTGTGCACTTTTACTCACTTTTTACTAAATTCAAATCCGATGGTCAGAGGGAATGTTATGACAATTTTCCCTAGGTTACTTGTTTGAGATTTGATTCTAGAGCCTGCAAAAACCATAACTTATTCAGACCATATCTCACAAAATATACTAAACCAAGATCTGAATTTTCTACACGAAGTTAACCGATATTTCAGCTCCATGTGGTCGAAATTTTAGCTTCTGAAGCCTTGTAGACAATTTTTTATAGGGAAAATACCAAGATGTCATGTTGTCTGCGGCGAAACCCTAGAATCCAAAGTTCTGATACCAAATGTTATGCAACCATCTCACAAAATAAAAGAAAATATAGATCAACGAATTGAGAAATAGCCTCTTCGAGGGGGAAATCTCCTTTACATCACATAAATGAACAATTCTTGGACGATTCAAATGACAAGACCTCCTTGGTATATATAGGAGTCTGAGGGGTCACAATATAATCAGAGCCTACATAACAATAATAATGTAAAGACACAACAATAATAATAGTGGGCTTTTATGTGGCACGACAATAACAACTGGGGGCTACATGGACACAATAATTAAAATAGACACTAATAATAATAATAAGGGGGATACACTAGTATTATAGGGACCTAACATTTCCTATTTCTAATGGTTGCCCATTTGCCTTCCTTTTTTGTCTCCTTTACTTTTTGAACTAGTTTCCTTAGTTCAACTTGGTCTTCTGGAATAAGATCTTCATTTATAAAGATTCATGACCCTTTTAAGCTTGGAGATTTACTAAGTATATCTAATTTATGCTCATTACAACTTACCTTAACACAGATCAATCTATGTTTATGCTCGAGTATCTTTCCCACCCTTTTCACTTTTGTCCAATAAGTTATTGGAATTTGTGACTTAGTTTTTAGTTGCTCTTTTACTATTTCTAATATGTCCTCATCGTTCTACTCTTTTATACCAACAATTATAAAATTTAAGGCTCTTTTACAACGCTCATGATCTAATTTAAATAATTTGTTCATTTTCTCTTTTATAGAAAATCTAAAAACACAATTATATCCCTATATTATATATAAAAAAGTTAAATAATTTTTAACATTATTTTAATATATAATGCACAAATTTTTTAATATGCAAATTTTATTTTCAAAATTTTTGTTAATTTTTTATTAAATTTATATCAAATTTATATTAAATTTGTGTCGAACTTTAAAGTCAATAAACTCAAATACAAACCCAAAACAAAGACAAGTGACTCAATGTATAATAATCGTGCAGACACATAATTTAGTAACCAAATCCTTTAAACACCGTTACATTTTTTTTATTTTTATTTTTTAATACTAAGTAAACCATTATCCTCTCATCATATTATAATTAAAATATGACTTGAACTCTTACAGTTTATTATTTTTCCGGTAAACTTTTTACCCAGTCCACATTATAAATTTAATTTTCTTCAATTGACCTTTTGAACCATGATTTAATTTTAAACTTCTTTTTAAATTCTTAAACTCTTTATTTTTATATATCAATGAATTGACTTTTGATTTCAACGTTTTGCTTTGGCTATTTAATTCTTCTATTTTATGTTTTTTAAATTAAATATTTCCGTATTGTTTCATTTTATAGCATAATTTCTTATGATAATATTTTTTATATGATTTTTGAATATTATCTTATGTTATGGTTATAAATAAAATGTCACTTTTAGATATGTTTAAAGATGTTATTTTGATCTTAAATTTCTATAATAATTTAATGTTATAATATTTATTAATTTTTATTTTTGAATTTTTGAATTTGTATGTTTGTTAGCTAATGTGAGTTTTAAGATGATTAGCAAATCTAATTTGTGACTTGAGTAATCATGATATAGGAGTATCTAAGTTATTAAAATCATTTAGGGATCACATCTGGTTTGGGCTACACCAGCCTTTAGCATGATTGGATTTTGTCGACGAACTTTCGAACGAATGACCTTTTCCCCACGAAGTATCTTAAGGGAGTGCCCTGTCACCATCTATTCTAAGCCTCATAGACTCCTTAACCCTATAAATTAAAAACAAAATATATCTACATTTTTTCTTTATTTCCTATTTCCTAGTTTACGCATTAATTTGCTTAAATAATTTTAAAGTTTTTTAAATCACTAACTATATAAATTTTTTAAATGTAAATATAAGTTGTATATATATATATTGGTAAGTCAAATTACACTTTTTAACAGAATTTTACATCAAAATCATATCATAGGATTTTATCCTCGCGTGTCACTAGGGAAAGGAGACCAAGTTCAAAATTTCAATTTGTATAATAACGATTCAAAAAAATTACCGAGTTTAGACCAAAACACAAGAAAAATAGTCTATGAGATTTGGTCATCACGACCATTCTTAGCAAAAAAAACTAGAAAATCTAAATCTAAGAAGTAAAAAACTAGTTAACCCAAAAATCGTTTAGGACTTGATAGATTTATAGGCTTCAACAAGGGTGGGGTCCTTGTTACATTTTAGAGGGCAACCTGGAGCAAGAGGTAGGCTAAGGTGAGCTTTAATTTTGTTGAGTTTGTAATGCATGGAACACATGTGCATCTAAAATTCATCCAACTAAAGGAGAATTTATTCTGAGCCTCATTCTTGTCGATCAACACTCATAACAATAATGTTTTGAGATAATAATAGAGGTGAGCATTGTAAACGTAATGGTTGAATCAACCTCGAGAGTGTCCTATGTTCGGAACCCAATGCGCCACCTCAACAAGCACCTCATAATTCATCAAGCACTAGTGATCATCCACATTTCTCGCTCTGCTTGAGTGATTTATTCTCGAATGTGTGGTGGAGTATGGTCGCGAAAGCAAAAAGCATAACTCTCCGCTCTTTGTTAGGCCCTTGGACCACCTAACTCTAGATAATAGGTTGTGCCACACCTCACTATAGCACACATTCTATACGTTTTCTAGAGGGGATATTCAAGGCTAGGGGTGGGGGCAGGGAAGAGCATAAAATTGGAAATTGTAGGGAAAATTGGGTTGGGGAGGGTGTAACAAGAGTGAGGGGGAAATGTAAATAAAGGTGGGGGAAAGAGAAAAGTTGGGGAAGTCACAAGGGTAGTGAAGAAGCATCTATGTTAAGAACAAGACCCGAAAGAAGAGCAAAAGGTGCAGGGAGATAAATGTGGAAGAAAGCTCAAACACTAGGAGGAAACTTGCAACCTATAAGAGAAAAAACCCAGGGATCTAAAAACTTTTCCAAGAGGGATGAAGGAGGAGTTAGTGCGAAACGAAAAACAACAAACAAAGAAAAATCAACTTGTTGTAACCCTTGAGACAATTCACAAGTTGTAGAGAAATACATGTCGAGGACATTAAAATTTTATGAATTTATTTAAAACATTATTGACTTGGAAGAAATTGGGTTTATTTCTCCTTCATATGAATATTTCTCCTTCGGCCATTCACCAAGGCAACTCATCAACAACTCGTAGTTTCGAAAATTAATAAAAGAAAGAAGAGGATGAAAGGGAAAACAAAGTTCAACTATTTGAGCATTTGAATAAATGAATCCACATAACCATAACTTTGTGATGAAGACTCCTTGAGCATTTAAGAATTAAACGGTCACCAATATAATATCCTTCTTAGCGTCCAAATTCATATTGTGTCAATATCATTAGAACTTGGAAGAGTGTTAAAAACAAAATTTGTTTACACTAATTTCTCTATCTTAAATTCATCAAGCAGATTTTTTATCAGAGTTATTTGGAGTCTTCTACTTCAAATCTGGAGAAGACTCCAGATAACCCCGACAAACACTCTTGTTTGTCGGGGTTATCTGGAGTCTTCTAGAATTTAGGGTTATCTAGAGTCTTCTACTTCAAATATGGAGAAGACTTTAGATAACTTTGATTGAGAATCTAGGTGAGCAAGGAACAAATCCAACTTTTTCCAACCATGGGGTCAGATGACACAAATATCATCTAGAAGGTTGAAGTAGATGGCAGTCTTCCTTTCGGTGGAACCAGCAGTTTGTCGGGGTTATCTTGAGTCTTCTCTAGATTTGGGGGAGGATTTTAGGGAAAATTTGAATAAGCCATATCTTGAGCAATTTTCGACCAAGTTTGGTTCAGGAAAAGTCATTCCCAGCAAATTGGCATGCTTTGAACACATTGGAATAGGTTGCAGAGGCAGAGGAGCAATTATACATGTGTTTTTGTCACTTTGAAGAATTTTGAAGCTTAGGGCTATTGGGAAGGAAGGCCATGCCTAGATCAGCTTAAGGCCAAATGGAATGAATGAATAGTCATTTCTGATAGATTTCGATATTTTGAACTCATTGGAGTATGTTTCAGGAGTATTTGATGCATGTAAACATCAATTTTTTCACTATTGAGCTAATACAAAGACTCAATCCATGGAAGTTGGACCAAGGAGATGTAGCCTAGGAGGGGTGAACTCCTTCATCAAAACTTTGTTTTAATGGATCAATTGTGATGGTTTGTTGTTCTTCATGTTGTTTTTGTTCAGCATTTTAATCTCATATTTTATGCTCTTGAATTCACTCATAAAAACTCAGTTAAATTACCTATTTGACACACATAAGCAACAAGGAAACCTGTATATCAAGCATAAGATCAGTAAATAAATTTTAAATCTGAAAATGAAATTAGCACAACAAAACTAACATTCATATTCAGATCATTTTGAGCTAAGAACTTGGCAAGAAAATAGGTAGGACCACCTATTGTGTTGACAATAGGTCTAAGGGGGACCCCATCTTTATGAATCTTGGGAAGACCATAAATTCTAGGGGTGAGAGGGCTGCTCTCAATAAGATTCTTACTAAGGGGGTTGAGAGAAGGGTTAACTTTAACGACATTGCCAACCTCTCGAGAGTTTCTTGTAACTCCCACTATTATAGAGGTGGTCTAACATGTTGTTCACATAGTCCGCTTTATCCAAAATAACGACAACCCCTCCCTTGTCAACCTTAAGAATGATAATGCCAGGGTTATCTTTTAAGAACTTAAGAGCAAGAAACTCACCTCTGCTAAGGTTTCTCTTCAGAGGTCTTGCCTTTCTAAGAATAATGGCGCAATCTTGCCTAATCACTTCCTTTATATTATTAGTAAGGTTCCTAATCCCATATTCGACGTGCAAATTATGTCTTCAATGAGAATCTTCCTCGGAGCTATGGCAAAATTTAACCCCTTATTCAAAAGGCGAAAAACAAGAAGATCAAAATCAACATAGGATAAATTAGCAACATTATTAAAAGAGAGCTGAGAATTATTATTATTATTAGTATTATTAGATGTAGTATTATTATTAATGTTATTATTACTAATAATCTCATTATTAATAATTTTGTTGGTCTTAATATTTTTAATGTTTTTATGATGAAAATCGATTTCAAATTAAAAGAAGAAGAGATTATTTTATGTCCACAACAAAAACCCTTAGTGGTTTTGGGACACATGCCCTCTAATGAATTTTGTTGGTTGATTTTTTTTAGACAGGGAATAACAACCTCCCCGGGTATATGTAATAGCTCGTAAGTCACATATACCAGAAACTCATGACTTTCGCAAGGACCGAGGCGTCTAGCATTGGGGGCGTCTATCCCTCTAGCTTGGTCATGACGAACAATAGACAGCCTTACCCCGCCGATTTTGAACCTGTGACCTCCCAAAAAAAATCACAAGTTCTTACATAGACAACCTTACCCCGCCGATTTTGAACCTGTGACCTCCCAAAAAAAATCACAAGTTCTTACCCATGAATTTTGTTAGCTGACTTGTGATCGACCAGATTTGATTATTGGGTCAGCGGCCCCCTCCCTTTTTCAGATGTCGAGCAACCAAGGGTGCCCTGCGGTTCTTGTGGACCATTGGATCATGTTGACTGTCCACGCTTCCTCTATAAATTCCTTCACTGAAACATATTGGCATGCCTAGCTTGTGTTACACCAATATTGTTCTTAGTCTTTAAGTGAAGTCACCTCTTGCAAGAAATCTGTGATTCCTTTCCTCTCGAGGCATTTAAATCCCATGTTCCTGAAGAATTCTAAAACAAATTCCCAAGGTCGTTGGTACACGATATAACCTTATGAGAGAATAATTATATCATCGAAGTGTTGAAAGGTTTTAGAGATAGGTTGCAAGAGAAATCACCATATTCACCTTCATTATTACATGAACGGAATGGGAGAAACATCAAACACCTTAATATGTGGTAGAGTTGTCCAACCCCATCAAAATTTCATCCATCATGAAAGCTTTGACACCTCCAACAATCATCTTCCCTGTTGTGACTCTTTTCTTCTGTCCTCTGGAAATATCCGTCACATTTTGTTTCCTACAATAGTTTCCGTACATATATATATAACCCCAAAATCTTCGAAACAAAATATGTTATAACACTGGTTTCTTGTCGCTCAATTGTTGTTGCCTTCATGAAAACATCAAAGTCGGAATCTGGTTTCATCCCTAGTCGTTTCTCTCTTCTGGAACCAACGCCTTAAGACCGAGACGAAAGTTTTAGAGCTTCTCTGACGGTCAATTCTCCCATGTGGGTATCATGATAAGTAATATAAGTAGAAGTCCTCTCCGATAAAAATCTATTCAGGGCATGCCCATTATAATTCACTTCTGCTTCAACTTTAAGTGTGTTTTGAAGCTTTCCAATAAGTGCCAACGGGGCAGAAGGCCCAATAAGCAACGTCGTTCTGGCAGGTTTAATGATACCACTGACATTGTGAAAAAAGAAAGAAAGATTTTTTAAGTTTTACAATAACTGTTTTTAGCTTCTCCACAAATTCTTCATTGAATAGATTATTTCAAGAATTAGCGGCTAGAATACATGCATAATTTTTTCGCTGTTTTTGAAGGCCTCACATTCTAAAATGAAGTGTTTTTCTGTTTCCACTTTTCCGGAAAAGCAAAAAATACACTCTTTCCTCCCACATCTTTTGAGTCTTGACCTTTTCCAACGTCCTGTTTCACAACGAAGTGAATAATAGTTAAATTTATTTTCTTTGTACAACTCGATTAGAGCATTCCCATACTGGATCATATTAGTTGTCCACTTAATTAATGTTGACAATGCTCAACTTCCAACATAAACATCAGCAGAAACATTTAAATATTGGAAACAAATCTTAATATTCGACATGATAATTCCCACTATGTCGAGTCTTTTGACGAAGTTTGAGCAGAAAGCATTCATTATCTTGGTTCATTACTCCCATGAGTCTCTCTATCAGTTGTTTCCGAGCTTCAAGAGGAATATTTGTGACATCAAATTGGCTGTTACTTATCCCATTGATTGATTGTTTACAAGGTCATTTAGCAGCCCCTCTATTATTGCCCACACAAACTCTTCCTCCTTGTATCTGTGTGCTCTTGAACTTGATGACAGACTTGGGAATTGATCAAGAATCCCATACAAATTTGGCGCACCACAACACAATACATCGATTTCCGTTGCCTCCTCCAGTACAACGTTTTAATTATGATCATCTTCCTCTCCAACAGCTACATCATGGTAGCCCTGTTGGAAGCGATTCACTGTTGGTTGTGTTTAACTCTGAATACTCTGAATTTCTCATTAGCTCTTATTCTTTTATTGTAGACACCTAGACCTCAGATGTTGTGGACGAAATACACAAAAGTGAAAATGAATAGATGCTAAAATTGAGAGCTCAAAGTCCTTGCCTCTGCAACTGGAAATTAAATAGCTCTAAAATATTTCTAGACATGTTGTGTGGCATGTTGTAACCCTTAATGCTCAACTAACTTGCAATTAGATAGGAATTCATCAGAACTAATGAGAGGCTCCTCTTGAGCATATTCGAGCATATTCGTGACAGTAATAAACTCCATCTCTCGACTTAACAAAAAGTTTCCCGACAAATTTTTGTTACAACGTGACCAATAGAAATCTCTGGAGCCAAACTAGAAAATCCATTGTGCATAAGATGGTGGCTCTGCTCATAAAGCCAGCGGTCCGCCTCCATGAATGGCCAACATACTTCATGAAATATGACTCGAGCATGGTAACTAATGATCAAGGACAGCTTGACTTAATACACCCAAATTCCTAAGTGCGCTAAGAGAGTTTGAGCACTAAATAACACCAAATAGGCTAGACCTTTGTCACAAGAGTTGAGTGCGCCAAGAAAGTTTGAGCACTAAATAACGCCAAATAGGCTATACCTTTGTCACCAGAGTTGAGTCAAGAGCCATCTTGTTCGATGTTGATGGAATGTATGCATTAAATATCAAGGGAGGAGACATGGCCACATCCACTTTTTATATCAACTAGTGGGATGAGAATAATGCCTCTCTATTTGTGTTAAGCAAAGCAGGTCATTTTATCTAGGTTTAAATAAATGAGGAGGATATGGGAGTGGGCTTTGGTCCACTTATGTGTACATGAGTTACAAAACCATTTAATATGGTCTTCTTAGGTGCAAACCACACGTAAAGGTGTCCCATGGCTCTAGGATAAGCTCTCATGGGAATTGAACCTTGCCAAATGGTGAAAAGCTCCTTGCTTTTCACCATTAAATCCAATCCCTTTGTGCATTTTACTTTTCAAATTAGTATTAATATGTTATTTAAAAAAATAATAATTTAAATATAATTTATAATCATTTTTTTGGTAAGTTGGGGAGTGATTTTGTATTAGATCATTGAGCAAAGAGGCTCATTCTACAACCCAGTATGAGGAGCATGTGTAAGTTTGTTTGTTCGTCCGAGTTGACACATGCTCTTTTAAAATAAAATAAATTATGCTCTAAATAATGTGAGCTATAAAAAAAATGAATGTATTGTAAAGTAATTAGAAGTAAAAAAAATGTGTAAAATGTTTATGTATATATCACGATTTTTTTCTTTAATGGTTAAAACACTTATTTGTTGAAATTACACATTTTATTTTGCACTCTAAAAAAATTTCCATGGGAAGAAATTTGATCCCTCTCGGCTCATGTTAGATCCGTACTTAAGATGGATCTATGCTAATATTAAAAAAACATTCAAACATGAGATTGTTTCATATGTGCATTGATCTACCACAAAGGAAACTAGACTAGTAACATAGCATTGCTGTTTTGAACTGTTGAAAGAGTTTGAATTTATTTAAAAAACAACATAGATATTGTCTTTCTAGCCTATTATAATGGAATATAGCATAAGAGATATTTATCCTTTTGACCTATGATTTCAAAATATGACAAAGTGTTATGATTAAGAAATTCATAAGACTATTTAGTAGGAGAATACACCTGAATTATTACAAGTGGACTTGTATCCTCTTCTTAATATATGAATTCCATGTTTGCAAGCTTCTTGGCCAACTTTCTCAATTTGATGTCCAACTTTCTAATTTCCTTCTATGTTTCATCCAAACTCATAAGGATTTCTTATTGTTCCTCAAACCTTTCCACCAATACCTTTCCCATGATTGCCTTTAGTTGACAACATATGTCAATTGCTTGCATATATTTGGTGTTCTAAGTTCTTGTAGTGCATGTATCTGAGATCCAATGACCCACTTGCTCAAGTACCTCTTCATTTCATATAAAACTTCTCTCCATTCTAGCTTCACATTTGCTTGCTCAATTTCTCACTAGATTGAGGGTGGATTGCCATTGTAGTAGACTTGGATTAATTGTATGTTGTTGTTGATTGAGATAAACATATTTTATTTTAATTGTTGGGTGTGGAGCCTGCTTATCTTCTTTATTTAGAGGTATCATCGCTTTTGGACCCTTGTTATTAATGGGGTGGCAATGCCACCTGTTGTTTGATTGCTGTCATGGGGGTCCAGGGGGCGGTGACAACGATTTTATGACTCCCCTTTGCGGGGATTCGGGGGCAGCACCCCCGATGTTAAAAATAGATGTAAAAATGCCTTGTAAGATATTGTAATTTCATAGTCAATCTGGGCGTTCAATAGGCAGATGATTTGATGGTAGAAGTTATGTTTAATTTAGGGTTTTTTTTCCCTACAAGGCAACCCCTTGGTTCACATGAGGGAATGGTATTTCGACTGTGTGTGATATGTGTATTTTGAGCAAGAAAGAGAAAGGGGAACTATGTGAGAGAGTAGAGAATTTTACAACATATTTGCTGTAGGTTGTGTCTCTTCATTTTGCTGGATAATATGTAGGAAGGACTGGCTGTTTCTTTGTGGACGTAGCCCAAGTTGGGTGAACCACATATATCTGTGTCTCTCTTGTTTTATATGTTTTCTGTGTTTGTATTTCTGCATATTTTTATGTGTTCCATTGCTTTGTAATATATAATTTTCTAACATTTATTTATTTGGTAAGGTAGGTAGGACCTATGTCAGAGGGTTTGCTGAACTTGAACCACGAGGTTTCAAAATTTGGTGCACTCCAAAAAATCTATAGAAATTCGTTCAAGTTCGTTAGGTTCAAGGGCCAAATAATGCAGAAAAACCTTGGGCAAACATGTTATAGGGCATAAAAATTCTTATATTCGAGGCCATGTGACAACTGTGAGCACGGTACAGGGCGTAAAAATTCAAGTGGTCCACCTGAACCATATGCTCTTGAAATTGGGTGACTTGAACCATACATTAAGCTCTTGAAACCGGGTTCCACACATACAAATTCTTATGTTTAAGGCCAAACAATAGCTGCCATAGAAAAAAAACACTAAGTGAGTGGGTTACAATAAATATATTTTTTTTAGTTCATTTGGTTTGTGGCCAAGTGGCACAAACATGCAAGCAAATTACAGGTCGAAAATAAAATGGCATAGAGTTGTATTACTAGGCTAAATTTTCACACAAGTTATCTAGCTAAGTTATATGTCCAATTGTGAATATGAAAATTGCACATGAGTTAGGGATCTAAGTTAAATTTTATTAGTTATGGTTAAAATCTCAAACCCTTCTAATGGAACTGAGGAGGATGAGCAACACTATTTATTTTATCCATTCTCTAGAGAAAAATATGTTATAAATTAATAAATTTAGTATATTATTTATTATATTTTTTTTGTAAGTTTGGTAGGACTTTTCATTTTTTTATTATTATTCCATCTTCATCAACATGTCCAGATACATCACCCCGATTAGGGAAGTGAATCGAACCTGTGATGAGTGCCATAACATCCCACCTCATCACCGTTAACTAAGACCCCATATACATTATATATATAATGGTGAACTTTATCCAAACTTCATAAACAAATTCAAATTCCAATCAAACTTTATCGTTACTTAACTCAAACTTGAACTAGAATCATGTAATATTGAGTAAGACTACCCACTAATTTTAAACTAGTGACCATAACATAAAGAAGTGTATTGATAGTTCACCCAATCATCCTTCATTCAAAACCTCAAACACTTAAAACTAAAAGACACATTAAAAAGGTCACAAGATCATTTATGTATACACACATCACAAAATCATCTTTTTAAGTACAACCGTTTGATTTGACCACTCCTTCAATTCTCTTCCATAACTTTGAGTTAGACCCAACTCTTGTCTTTCCCCATTAAATTTGAACTTTTTGGGAAATTTTATTTATTTTAAAATGAAAATAAATAAATTAAATAACTTAATACAAATTTTTTATTGATCGTTATATTTGTTGGCCTTTCCAATTTCGGTTATATTTACTATTTTTTAACAATTTTTAAAATTAATGAATTAAAAGACTTACTTAGAAATATTCAACGGATTCCAACACCGTGAAAATATTTCTGAACACGTGAGACACTCCCCTGGTCAATTGACTTTGCCATGATGTTTCATGTGGGTTTCGTCAAAAGAAGGGCTTTGGTTACATGAGATAGAAATGAAGAGAATGTTGACTAATTTATTGCTAATTGGGCCAAGCGTACAGTTTCTTCATCCCTTTTGGTGCATTTCGATATCTCATCCATTCATCTCTCTCGTCATCTCCTCTGTTCTAAAGCATGATTATTGCAGGTAGTTTTGCGTGAAAGAGGTATTCTCGATATTCTTCCGTTTAGGTAGGCCATGCCTGTAATTTTGTATTCGTCTCTCTCGTCATCTCTGTTCCAAAGCATGCTTTTTGCAGGTGGTTTTGCTTGAAAGAGGTATTCTCAATATTCTGCTGTTTAGGTAGGCCGTGACTGTAATTTTGCATATTGAGTCATTTTAATTTAATGTGTTTCAGGCTTCAAGACTGGCAAATTCAGGTCTCACTAGTGGCTTCAGTTCTGTGAATACTGTAGACCTGGTATCAGATTAAATGGGGCAGAAATCAGGGTTTCAAGTGATTTTAAGGATAAGGAAACTAGGGTTTTAAGCGTCCTGAAGGATGGGAAACTGGGTTTTGATGTAATTACCATATGCACGAAATCTGGTTGTGTGGCTGCTAAAATAACTGCGGAAACTAAGGATTACGCTTGAGACGGGGTTTCTGGATTTTGCAGAGGCTTAAATGTGAATTCGTCGTTGGGAAAACGGGTATTGGCAAGAAAAAGTTTTGGAGGTGGAAAGCAGGGCTTTAACTTAAGTGAAGGAACGGGAAACTAGGGTTTGATATAATTGCCGCATCTAGGTTGCATACTTGGAGTTTGGAACGGGGATTCCTTGTATAATGTCGCTTAAAGAATTGGGAAACTTGGAATCGGTATTGGCACAGGGTTTGTAATTATTGCAGACGCTTAGTGCTGGGATACTGGTTGTTAAACTGGGTTTTGGGAAAAAGGTTTTGAATTTCGATTAAAGAGAAATTGATATACTGGGGTACAGTTGTGAGCAGAGTTCATAAATTTGTGGTGCGCTGAAAGATTTTTCAACTTGCTCCTGATCGCTTGGTGTACGAGAAAATGTGTATACTCTGTGTAGCATCACGGTGGTCCCGGCGAATTTTAACGATGATGCCATGGCTGGTAATTCCATTGATTATACTCTGGGCATTATCACAGATGTTGCCGCCGGGATTCAGGTTTGAGGTAACGTCCCCAAGGTTGGCATGCGTTTTCGTGCTCTTGATTACTCTTGGATGGTATGAAGTCTTAATGCCACGGCTTTCTGTGTGGAGGGAACAGAGGCGTGATCTTTTGAGAGAGAGAAGAAGAATTGCAGCACTAGAGGCAGCAAAATGGCGGAAAGAGGCCACGCGCAGGTGCAGGAACTGTTTGACGGCATACAAAGATCAGAATCCCGCAGGTGGTAGATTTATGTGTACGTATTGTGGTCATGTTTCTCGAAGGCCTGTCTTGGATATATCCAATGTTGCAATTCATGGAAATTCTGATGGAATTGCTGCAAGTGGTGCTCCTTTGCCTGCCAGTATTGCACAGAGTGGTATTGGTGATTTAGGTGGAAAAAGTCTGAGGCTATGGAATGGAAAGGAGTTGTCAGATAGAGCCAATTGGACTGGAGGAAAGTCATGGATGGGTGGTCAGCTTTGGGCAAGTGGTTCTAGGCTGGGCGGATCTTGGTTAGGATTAACAAGTTATTGGGGGCACAATGTTATGTCATATAAAGGGATCTGTGGTGGAGGAGAACAGTGTTCAGTGGACCAGTCTGACTCCAGTGCTGTAAATTGTTTGTTAAGAGTTTTAGGATTTTCCGTATTTTGTACCAGGTGGGTTTGGAAAAAGTTATTCAATGGTGCATCTTCAGCTGAAGATGGAGCACTAAATGCTAGCCTGAAGGCAGGCTCAAAGAAGGCTGAAGATGGCTTCAACTCACAAGGCAACAAGGGAGAAAAAGCCAAGAGGAAGGCTGAGGAAAAGAGGCAAGCTAGATTGGAGAAAGAAATGCTGGAGGAAGAAGAGAGAAAACAAAGAGAAGAGGTTGCCCGATTGGTAGAAGAAAGGAGGAGGTTAAGGGACGAGAAACTGGAGGCTGAGAAAGTGAATGAAAGAGAGGTAGCGCCTGAATTGGAGCGGGAAAATAGGAGAGAGAGGGAAGCAGAAAGGAGACGACAGGAGAAGGTAAAAGAGAGGGAGAAGAGTTATGGTAAGGATAAATCTTACCCTGATGGTGAGGAGGCGAAGAAGAAAAATTATAAAGAAAATGAAAGGAAGTCTGAATTGGATAAGAAGGGGGAAACTGAAAGAAGAGATGTGCAAAAAAATATATCTCACCATTCAATTGAAAATTGTAAGATTATAGAGGGAGGAATAAATAGTGGGGCAAAGATCAGTGACTCTCAATCTTTGGACAATACGAAAGGTTCATTTATTTATCCTTCTAAAAGTTCTGGACTACACTCTAGTAAAGTGACTTCATTCTGGGGAAAGAGCCTCCAAACGGCCTCAAGTTTGGGGATGAAATCTGGCAAGCCAGTTAACTCTGGTGAATCTACTCAGATGTCTATTTCTCATGGGTCACAAAGTCTACATTCCAAACAGAGCACCAATTCCCCGTGGAACAGAATGGCATGGGCCAAAGTTTGGGGTAAAGGCAGTGGCATTACTTCCAAGGATGTGTCCAAACCACAAGTTATTGCTGCCACTAACATGGGGAACATACATAGTGGCAGCGCAGAGGTGGGGAAAACTGGCATGAATGGCATGGGCAAGAACACAGGAACTACATTTCCACAACCACCTGTAAGTTGTTGGATAACTCTACAAGCTTGTATTTTCTATAGCATGTATATGTCATGCATATAAAATGAGCAATATGTTTAAGTTAACAATCAGCTATATGTTATAAATAGCAAGGTAACGATGCAATCACTAAGGAGGCACTTTATAAGAAAATTAAAATTTTCTTACTCCCGTTGTTTTCATCAGATAAAAGTTAAGATTTAATAATAACAAATAAATGAAAGAACTAGGGAGAGACCAGAGAAATTGTGTTTTTTGAGTCTTTAATGCACCGAATGAAGCTGAAGTCTGTGGTGACCTAAATGAGAACAATTGTTGCATTACTAATTACTTTCCAAAGATGCTTCTTTTTGTTTTCCAGAGATTTTGTTACCAACATATATACTTGCATATCTGCAATGTCTGGATGATATAATATGATATGCTGTTATTTGCGCTTTATAGAAAAGATTTATTTAGAGATTTTTTTTTGTAGGTTATAGTTGATCTGCAAACTGCATCAAAGGCAACGAATCAGACTAAATCATGGCAACAATTGTTTACAAGCACGTCAGGTTCTTCCTCTGCACCATCTTCCCCAGATACTGGAATTCAACTGGGTTGCCAACGTCCAGCTGAAACAGGAACCAAGCCTGCCACATCGGAAGCACATTTGTTGGGATCTTCTCCCAATAGTATTTGTTTTGGATCATCTGCACCAGTAACACTTAATCCAACCTCTGCACCATCAGTATTTAGCAACTCAGTGGTGGTTTCAGTTTCTGCCGCTGAATCCATAAATTCACCTGGTACTTATCCACTTCCAGATAGTATGCCTCTTGTCAACTCGGTTACAGAAAAAACTGATATTTTTGAAGACCCATCATATGTGCCAGATCCAGTCTCCTTGCTAGGACCTATTACAGAATCTCTTGACACTTTTCCTTTGGACCTTGGAACTGGGTTGTCTTCTGACACAGTAAGATCTGGTATTCCATCAGCTGCCTATGGCCCTATTTCTGCTCCAATCAGTAAACCTGCGTCTACCGAGTGTCCTTTGTCGGAACTCTTGCCTTCAGCAATTGTTGACGAAGTGCATTGTGCGGGAGACCAACATCCTTCGATCACACAAATGTGGGATTTGCCATCACTTTCACTGGATGGTTCAAATCGTGCATCTGAACAAGGACAGTGGCAGATGTGGGACACACCACAGGTCGGACAGTGTGAAATTGGTGTTCTAGGGGAGCCATCTAATTGGATTTTATCTAATGGAAATGGCATTTCAGATCAGTACAAAGACCTTGTAAGGCCTCTTCCCCTAAGGACTGGGCGACCACTATTTAAATCAGAAGATCATCTTCCATGCGTTTTTCCGCAACAAACAAGCCATATAATTCCAAACCAAAGTCTGGGTTCAGTATCAACTAGTAATAGCTTGTGGCTGAACCAACCAGCATTTGAACCTGTCGCAGCAAGCTGGGATGAATCTTGCTATCATCAGTCACAGCCTAGTTTTGCAAATGGTTCGATGGAAGAGACAGAGACAGTGGCATATGATTCTCATAGTAAACAATCTCCAACGAGTTTTTGGTTCAAGTAAGTGATCATTTACCTCTATACAACAATCATTTTTATTTCTTGGTGATTATCTCTGGGATTGCCTGCTCAGAGTGAATTAACTGTTTCAAAACTGTTTAAAGGAGGGCTTGCAACAATTATATATATGAACACTATTTTTTGACCATATATTTTAAAGTTCCTTTACAAATGACTTGATTTCAACTCTACAGTTCCACTGTAAATAATAGAATGCTTGTTAATTGCTACAAATTGATACAATTGTAATTTATGAATAACCCTAACTACTTGTTGATGGCAAAGTCTTAGAAGTGCCTTATTTTATTGCACAGTGTTCTAATGAGGTGTGCTTTGTGTGTTGTGCAATAATGTTTTAGATACAGTATAATTAATGCCAGCCGTTTGAGGAGGTAGGTAACTTAACAAGATGTACATAAATAAAATGTATTGAGACAAGATGTACTGTGGTTTTCATCTTAATAAAAACTTTGTTATAATTCTCAATCTCTCTCGTATATATTTATTTGTGTGCATCTTTTGTAATTCTATATGGTATTAGAGGAATATTGATCCAAAGCAGGCTTGGGGATTGGAGGTGAAGTTTTGTATTAAACGAATGTTTGTTGATTGGGTGCATGAAAATAACCAAATTATATTGAAAGGTCAGATATATTAAAGTTGACTTTAAATTTTTACAAGTTTTTTCCCAAGGAAAACCTTGCAAGGAAACCCAAGGGATGCTTTGTCACTTTCATTGATGGCATTCCTAATAAACCTGTAAATGTGGATTTAGTGTGCCTAACTCAAGGGGATTTGAATTGTGAACTTGCTGACATGGAAGTAGCCAAATGTTTAGCAACATTGGTGATCATTGATTGAGATAACCCCACAGGCTTAATTTTTATTGAGTTGAAAAGGCACTATGACATTATGCATTAAGAACATTTGTTTTTGATTGATAACAATATATGCAATTTCATGTACTACAACTATCTTAAAAGAACAAATGTCAAAGACCAACTCACAAACTTGCCATAGAGTAGCAGATAATAGTATTTTTTAATCATATTTTTTTGTTTTGTTAAGAAATGTGTTATAGAATCTCCGAGGATAAGCTGCCATGCTATGAGGGGGTTGTAGGTCACCCAGTTGTTACAACTTTGTTTGTCTTCCCCTAGATCAGGTGAGAGATCTACCCTACATAGGAGGTTGAGACACCAAGTTCTAACCATTGGAAAGCCAATTCTAGAGCTCCATTGCTCCTGCCACATTAGCAGAGAGTGATGCATCACTTATTGCTCCCTTGCAAGGCGCGATGATCACCGCATACACACTAGCAAAGGGCAATGACCTTTCAAACCTTTTAGATTTGCTTATGTCCAAGGAGATCTATTCAAGAAGGATGAGGGATACCTTATCAAATGGCCTAGTAATTTGTATTAGACTCTAAACTCATTAGGGCCCATGTTTTTACATTCATCCTCTAGTTTTTTATTTTATCAAATCTATATAAGGAGGCTATTTCCAAAGGAGAAGGAAAATAAAAGAGTCATGTAATGAAGTACTGCAAAATTTCTTAGAGACTCCTTGACAGACCATTCAAGGTTTCACCTAGATCTCGCCAATGATATTCTTTTACACACAAGGATAGAGACAAGGAGGATGATAACATACCTTGTCTCTGAAGTCCGATGATGACCTTGATTGATGTTGCTACAAATGATCTCACTGCACCTCCTAGAGCTCTTGTCTCCATTGCAAACACCAGTATCTTGCACATGGGACAAAAAGAGAAACCTGCTCTACTCTCCTAATAAAGAGTCCTTAGAGATCTACATTAGATCTATTCTAGATCATTCAAGCTAATCTAAACCCAATCATATATATTGAAAAATAGAAATTGGGGGAAACCATGAAATCTATAGTAATGAAGAAAGAATCAACATAAAGATATACCTTGAATGTACAAAGATCCCTCCTTGTTCCTTGCTCCAAGCTCTTCCTTGGATAACGCTCACTAGTAAGGCTAACTATTGATTGCAAAGAATCTCTGGGAAATTTTGCATAATTTCATTACATAATTGTCTCTTTTCCTTCTCCCTCAGAAATTGCCTCCTTATATAGATTTTATAAGGAGATGAGAGGATGGATGTAGAAACCTAGGTCCTATTGAGTTTAGAGTCTAATACAAACTTATAGGCTGTTTCACAAGGCATCCCTCATCCTTCTTGAACAATTCTCCATGGAAATGAGAAAATTTAAAATGTTTGCAAGGTCATTTGCCATTTTCTCGTGTATCTGGGGTGACCATCGCTCCTTGCAAGGGATCAGTGAGTAATGCATCGTTCTCTGCTAGTATGTAGGAGCAACAGAGCCCTAAAATTAGTTTTCCAAAGGTCAAAACTCAATGTCTTTGCCTCTTAAGCACGATAGATCTCTCACTTGATCTAGGTGGTGACAAATAAGGTTGTAACATCAGGACTTGCACTTGGCCTCATCTACACCCAGTCTGGAGGTTTTGAAGTTGTGTCTTCATGTTAATACAAGCCTAATCACGCAATTGCTTGTTGGATAGACCACACTTCCACGGGCTATTATCATACATGTTTGTGTTAACTACTTAAATATTTACATGCATAACAAAAGGGTTGGAGTTCATAGATTTTCTTCAAGTTCTTCTCTTACAAAGAGTGACTTCTTGGTCTTGAAGCAATATCTTATCACGAGCGCCTTATGAAATTTATCCAATTCTTTACATTTTGGAGCTTTATCCTCCATTGCCAAATCTCTCCACTGAAGGTTTTAGTGCCTCCCATTATATTATACTAAAAATGGGTAGAATGTGGAAAACATACCCAAGTACTACTTTTTAGAGTACATCCTTTCCTACTTGAAACCCAACTATTACATTTTCATTAATAGAAAATATGTGGTAGACAAAAATATGAGAATTATTGCAGTTTTAGCTTATAGCTATCTTTGTTGATGTTGACAATGTGATCTGTGTTGCATGACTACATTTTGCTAGGATGTTCTTTTTTGAGGGGGATTGTTAATTTTGGGCAACTAGGTCCAAACTCCATGTTGCACTGCTCATATGATGATGGTCATATTTTTGTTGGATTCCTCTTTCGGAGAGGTGCAAGATTGATGTAAAGATCATCTTGTTTGGATGAGCAAAACATATGTTTTGATTTTATTTTCCACACATGTGCAAGGTCGGCCAGATTTGTAATGTAGGCTCACAAGCCTAATAGATGTGTCACACACCCTCATTGATGGATATAAATTGGAGAGACTTGGAGGTCATTTGCTCATAAACTCATCACACATTCTCTCATTGTGATTTGATTGGTTCGATAGCCTTTGGAGGCCTTTTTCCCCTCACACGTGTGGAGCTGAAGCTGCTGATTTCTACGGATCTGTTTAGGGCTTATTTGCTGCAGCGTTGACCAACGTTGACTGTGGTCAACCCTTGGCCGTTTGACCTCAAATCTCTACCAAAATTTCGATTTTGAGAGGACGTACTGCTGAGCACTAAAATCGAGGAAATCAAAGATGTTTGACCAAAGCCCTAATATGTAGCGTTGACTTTTTGTTGCTGTCTTGCTTTGATTTTTTTTTTTGGGCGTTGACTTTGGGTTGACCAATGTTGACTTGTGATGAGTTGTCTTTGAGGGCTGTGGGTGTGACACTTGGAGGATTGGCTGACTAAGAAAAACTTTGTTGGTTGAAGCATCTTATTGACTACCGTAACGCACACCATCCTATATCTTTGCTGGACAAGAAGAATATTGGCTCGTCTTCTATTGATCTATTATTATGTTCTATCAAAATTTTACTTTCATGTTTATGTGATTGCTAAATTGAATCGGGCCTAAGAAAGATTGAAGTAAAACTGCATTAA
Source organism: Pinus albicaulis (assembly GCA_034641835.2). Lineage (NCBI taxonomy): Eukaryota > Viridiplantae > Streptophyta > Pinopsida > Pinales > Pinaceae > Pinus > Pinus albicaulis. The sequence goes on from CM076582.1 coordinate 100,919,222, forward strand.
GCATAGAACATACCATGGTTATCTAAATTTAACATGGGATCAGAGTTGAGGTGAAGACAAAGTCCAAGCTAGTGTTAAAAGCAATCACCGAAGAAGAAGTCTTGTCAAGGACCAATGGCCTCCTCAACCTACAAGGGTTTCAAATCTGATGATAAGTTTGCTTATCATGCATGGAAGATGTCCTTGGATTTGGCATTAGAAGATCAAGATGTCATGGACTATGTGCAGGGGAAGATTCATGAGCCTCCATCAAATGCACCTGCTGCCACAAAGACGAAGTATAGAAAAGGGGAAATGAAAGCAAATTCGAGATTCTATTCATAAGCACTTGGTTGCTTACATTTTTGAGCTGAGCACACATCTAAAGAGATGTATGATAAGCTGGTTAGCATGTTTAGGGCTAGCAATGCTAATCAAGTTATTTTCTTCAAGAATCAATTGAAGAATATCAAGAAGGGCAGAGAAGAATCCATTCAATCCTATTTTATGAGGCTTATTGAAATCAAGAATAACCTCCTAGCTATTGGGGAAGCAATATCTGATCCATAGATTTTTCTTATTGCACTTGGAGGTCCTCCCCGTGATTGGTATGTATTCAATACCACTATTCTTAATAATAATGTGATTCCTGATTTTGATGAAATATTGACGAGATGCACTCAAGAGGAAACAAGAATGATGGAATACGACTTTAATGGAAATGGAAGTGACCCTACTGCCTTCGCCGCTCATGCAAAGAAGAAAAACAGTGGTGGCTCGAGAAATCAAAACCATGGAAGAGCGGGGCCCAAAGGAAGGAAGGGAAGATGTTACACTTGTAACAAGTTTGGTCACTATGCAAGAGAGTGCCCCAATAGAAGGGATTCTCCTAGGGATGATGACAACAACAACTCCAGGGGGATTGGCAATCAAAGGAACAACAGGTTCAAGGGAAAAAGGAAGGCTCCCTCTAATCGTAGTGGAAATGGGCAACCTTTCAAGAGGTCAAGAAATTCCAGGTACGATGAGTCTAATGTTGTTGATAATAAGAAAAATGAATTTATTCTTGTATTTGCCCTCTCTGCTGCATATCCTCCCAACACCCTGGATGTCTGGTTGATTGATAGTGGTGCTTCAAGGCGCTTCACTGGTTATAAAGAAACCCTCTTTGATTTGATTGAGAATGATACAAATCTAGAAATTATCCTTGGAGAGTATGCCACCTATCCTGTGAAAGGGACAGGGACTGTGACCCTCCATCTATCTCAAGGTCAAGTCCTCCATTTACAAGATGTGTTGTACATACCTGATTTGAAGAAGAACCTTGTGTCCATTTCGGCAATGGAAGACAAAGGGTTCAAGGTGGCATTCGTTGAATGAATGAATGATATTTTAACGTCCACGAGACTAAAAATAGTCTATGGAACCACAAACTTCCTTGTTTTTTGCCTTATGTTTCAATCCTTTTCTTACTCAAATTGATGATGAGCTAACTCAACCTTCTAACAGTTCCATCACTAAAAACACTGCCACAGAATTGATGCTAACATACTGCAGTAACTGTCCCTGATGTCTCTGAAAGCGTCACATTCCAAAATGAAATGTTTTTCTGATTCCACTGCCCCAGAAGTGCAAAAAGTACGTACCCTTTCTTCTCAAGCTTCTTTAGGTCTCTTCCACCGTCTCGTTTCACACCGAAGTTGATGATAGTTAGTTCTTAATTGAGCAATAAGAACCTTTGCCCTCAACGAAATGCTAGCTCCAATGTATTCTTTTTGTTGGAGATCACAAGTGGGGTTGAATTCCTGAACATAATACTTCTTCTTTCTACCCAACTCTTTTCCCCATATACCCTTACGAAACTTCTCCAACACAAAATTCTTTAACTCCTTGCTATTTGTGGGACATGCATTCAGGTAAATATTCCATTTTTGCATACATTTGTTGTTTTGTCTCATCCATGATTTCTTTCTTTCACTCATACCTTCATTGAAGATAACTTTTGACCATCTACCTCCTCCCATTTGCTCCATTCTCTTTAGGTACCTTATAAGACGCACCATGGCAATTGCTTCGATGGGAGCTGCCCTTGTTTCACTCAACATTATTTCATAAGGAACCAAACTTTTTATTTTGAACTTGCTCATGATCAAGCGTTTTTGAATTTTTTCAATTTGTTTCCATTTTGAAACAGAGATGCTGCTAGCCCACAATTCACACCCATATAATATCACTGGACAAACTCGGAGTCCAAAAAGTACTTTGATCGTGTTCCAATCCCATAACTCTGCCTCTCTACATCTATTTTGAAGTGCATATAATGCTTTCCACCCTCCTAATTTTTATTTCTTTTTGCAATCCTCCCAATTAAGCTTGTTGTTGAAATCGATCTCGAGGTACTTGTATTCATTTACTCCAAGAATGTTGCTTTCAAAGAAGAACACATGCTGGCTTTGCTTCCTTTTATTAGAGAAAATCATTATCTTGGTCTTACTGGTATTGACTTGCATCCCCAATGCTTTACAAAAATGCTCAAGGGCATATAGGTGCATCTGCAATCCATGGGCCGATTTAGCAACCAACACAAGATCATCGGCATATAGAAGAAGCTTTATCACAAACTCCCCCAATCGAACACCATCCCCACTTGCAAATTTAGCCACTCTTCCAGTTTGTCAATATATAAACCAAAAAGGTACGCATTTGGAAGAAGAACTTCAAAGAAGCTCTTACTATTGGTTTTAGAGTTGATACACTCTACCAGGTTGGAGGAAGTCCATTAGGGGCTATGACATGTGATACAATTCTTCAAATAGAGTTATGACACCGGAGGTTGTGCACACCTTCATTATAAAGCCCTTCCCGAAGGAAGGAAGCTGGTGATAGGGATGCTTGAGTTTAAAGATGATCATGAAGGTGTAGGTCAGGGTTGTACTGAAGGGAAGCATACAAGGGGATAACTTCTCCCGCAAGACCTGGATATATTTCTTGAAGAAGAAGGACGAAGCATTCAAATGGTTTCGTACCTTCAAGGCCTTGGTGGAAAGAGTCAAATGAGTTTAATGAATTTTGCAGTGAAGTTGGCATTAATAGGGAGTCCACAACTGTGTATACTCCTGAGCAAAATAGTGTTGCTGAAAGAAAGAACAAGACCATTGTGGAAGCTGCTTGCGCCATGCTATATGACCACGGTCTTCCAAAGTTTCTATGGGGAGAAGCTGCGAACACTTATGTGTACGTTCAAAATAGATGCCCGCATTTCGCATTGGACTCCAAGATTCCCGAAGAAGTCTTCTCTGGTAAGAAACCCGATGTTTCTCATTTTAGAGTTTTTGGTTGTCCTATTTACTTTCATGTGCCGAAAGAAAAGAGAAGCAAGCTGGATGCTTCTGAAAAGAAGGGAATGTTTGTGGGCTAGAGTGAAATTTCGAAGGCATATAGAATCTATTTGCCTAGTCAAAGAGAAGTGGAGATATGCCACAATGTCACCTTCGATGAAGTTGCTGCCCTCAAGAAAGTAAGAAATCTTCCTAGCTCCAAGGAAGACAAAGAAGATGAAGAAGCAGGGAAGCAGGAAGAGCCGAAGGATGAACTGATGCTCGATGTTGAAGGACCTATGGATCCTATTGATCCACCTCCTTCAAATAAGAGAAGGCCCTCATGGCTCAGGGATACTCTCACAGATGCCGAGAGACATATTGCCACAAGGGGACATTTCGTGAAAGCAAGAAGCTGAAGAGATACCAAGGGTATCTAGCAGCCATGAGTACGATAGTACAATCGGAGCCTGGATCATTTGAAGAAGTCGTAAAGCATCAAGTTTGGAAGGATGCTATGCACGAAGAATATGAGTCCATTATGAAAAATAATGTTTGGGAAGTAGTTCCGAGACCGGAGGACAAATCTATTGTCACCTCGAACTGTCTCTATAAGATCAAGCATGGATCTGATGGAAGTGCTGAAAAGTACAAGGCAAGATTTGTTGCCCAAGGCTTCTCTCAAAAAGAAGGCTTAGATTATGATGATATATTTGCACCTGTATCTTGCTATACCACCATCTGATCTATTATTGCCCTTGCTGCAACGCAAGGATGGAGTCTCCATCAGATGGATATGAAGACTGCTTTTCTGCATGGTTCTATAAAGGAAGAGGTATATGTGGAGCAACCTCTGGGGTTCGAAGTCCAAGATAGAGACACCTATGTATGCCGGTTGAAGAAATCCCTCTATGGGTTGAAGCAAGCCCCCACGACTTGGTATGAGAGGATAGATAGCTACTTGATGAAGCTGGGCTTCACTCGAAGTAATGCTGATCCAAACCTTTATTTTAAGGTTGATAGAGAAAGGCCTCTCATTCTTGTTCTCTATGTGGATGATCTCTTCCTGACAGGTGTTGACCCTCTCATTCATCAATGTAAGAGGGAGCTAGCTTTCGAGTTTGAGATGAAAGACCTAGGACTGATACATTACTTTCTAAGCTTGGAGGTCTGGCAAAGGCCGTGCGAGATTTTCCTTTCTCAAGGAAAATATGTCATGAAGCTGCTGGAGAGATTTGGTATGGTGGACTGTAAGTCAGTGTCAACACCGATCAAACTCAACTTTAAGAAGTTGTGTGGAAACGCTGCTCGGCCTGTGCTAGCAAATCCTACCAACTATCGACAACTCGTGGGGGCCCTGATGTTCCTAGCGAACTCCCATCTGGACGTATGTTTTGCAGTAAACACTTTGAGTCAACATATGGTTGATCCTCATCACATTCACTGGATTGGTGCCAAGAATCTATTGAGATATCTTCGGGGCACAATCAACCATGGGCTGAGATACATTGCTGGGAGTTTGAGACTCCATGGATATATTGATGCCGTTGGCAGTGTGGTGCATCACAAGAGCACATCTGGATGTTGCTTCACCTTGGGTTCTGCTTCGATATCTTGGATGAGTAGGAAGCAAAAGTTGGTGGCTTTGAGCACTGCTGAGGCCGAATACATTGCAGTGAGTATGGCTTGTTGCGACGCTGTTTGGTTGCAAAATCTCTTCAGTGAGCTATTTGGGCATGTGCTAGATACCGCCGTTATCCTTTGTGATAACCAGATTGGGATTCGTCTTTCTGAGAATCCTGTGTTCCACAATCGATCCAAGCATATTGATATCAGGTACCACTTTATCTGGGATATGGTACAGTGAGGCGCCGTAAGGCTCGATCATATAGGCACTGATGAGCAAGGCGCGGATATTCTCACGAAGCCCCTGGGGAAGGTCAAGTTCCTAACCTTCCATGAGAAGCTTGGAATCGTGGAAAGATCCTATTCAAAGGGTCCTGCTTGAGTTGGACTATGAGCTCCAGGGGGCTTGGGGATAGCTTCTTGGAGCTATAAGCACACACGTGGCTAGGCTTGCCAAACCTTGTTGTGCTTCTGCCCCATCATGATATTGAGTTGGTTTGCTTCTCTTTGAACTAGGCCCCGCACACATCCTACCCATGGAGAGTTTCAGACTCATGGAAAGTACCTCTCATTTGGCCAATGAGGTGGGAAATGTGGATAGAGACCAATAGCAAGACCGATGGATGCATTGGAGATTGCCGTACTCTCTATGTCTAAGATGGCACGTGTCCAACACCTTGATCTGGGATTAAGTCTGTTGAGGTTTTATCCTCTAAACTGACTTCAGGTTAGTAAACTAATTTCGGGTTAGTATGTGACTCTTTTGAGTCTATTGTGGCTTTATCCTCTAAACTGACTTTGGGTCAGTAAACTAACTTCGGGTTAGTATGAGACTCTTTTTGAGTCCAAGAGAGGTTTTAACCTCTAAGTTAACTTCGGGTCAGCTGAGTGTGATGTCTTTGTGACTCACCTTTTTGTTTTATCTGAGAACGAGAGCCAGCAAATCAAGTTACGGTAGGATGACGCACGATGTTAGATGAAAGTACACGATGGTACTGATGGATGGCACTTGTGGACAGATGGAGCTCTCCCTAGTTGAGAGGGAGTGTTAATTTTGGGCAACTAGGTCCAAACTCCATGTTGCACTGCTCATATGATGATGGTCATATTTTTGTTGGATTTCTCTTTCAGAGAGGTGCAAGATTGATCTAAAGATCATCTTGTTTGGATGAGCATAACATATATTTTGATTTTATTTTCCACACATGTGCAAGATTGGCCAGATTTGTAATGTAGGCTCACAAGCCTAATAGATGTGTCACACACCCTCACTGATGGATATAAATTGGAGAGACTTGGAGGTCATAAACTCATCACACATTCTTTCATTGTGATTTGATTGGTTCGATAGACTTTGGAGGCCTTTTTCCCCTCACACGTGTGGAGCTGAAGGTGCTGATTTCTACGGATTTGTTTAGGGCTTATTTGTTGTAGTGTTGACTAGCGTTTACCATGGTCAACCCTTGGTCGTTTGACCTCAAATCTTAGCCAAAATTCTGATTTTGAGAGGCCGTACTGCTGGGCACTAAAATCGAGGAAAGAAGAGATGTTTGACTGAAGCCCTAATCTGCAGTGTTGACTTTATGTTGCTATCATGCGTTGACTTTGGGTTGACCAACGTTGACTTGTGATGAGCTGTCTTTGAGGGTTGTGGGTGTGACAATTGGAGGATTGGCTGACCGAGAAAGACTTTGCTGGTTGAAGCATCTTGTTGACTGCTATAACGCACAGCATCCTATATATTTGCTGGACAAGAAGAATTGTAAAATCTGATCTATATTGTTGGCTTGTCTTCTATTGATCTATTATTATGTTCTATCAGCATTTTACTTTCATGTTTATGTGATTGTTAAATTGAATCGGGCCTAAGAAAGATTGAAGTAAAACTGCATTAAGCATAGAACATAAAATGGTTATCTAAATTTAACAGGGATCCATCTCACTTGTTTTGTTTCCTAAATGTGGTCAATGTCTATATACTTAGTGTCATCTGTGGGTCTTTCTGATTAACAACTTGATGGATTTCTTCATCAAGGTCTTGTGCTCCTCAATCTTACACCCTTGCTCACCATTGTCTTCCCTATGATGGGATGTACCCTTGTATTCTTTGGAAGTCTCACTGTAACCAACAAAAATCTCAATCAATCATGAGGGCTCCAACTTTGTCCTCTTCTCTAATGGTACATGGATATACATTGGATTCCCAAAGATATGAAAATGCCCCACCTCCAATTTCACTCTTGTCAACACCTCCTTAGGAGTGTTGCCCCCCCAAGACCTTGTGAGGACCCTTGTTTTGAATATAGACTACGATATTACATGCTTCTACCCATAGGAACATAGGTAGATTCTGATCACGAATCATGGCTTTAGTAGCCTCGACGATGGCTTTGTTTTTCCTTTCAACGACCCCATTCTACTGTGGGTTATAAGGAACTATTAACTCTTTCTTAATGCCTACCTCTATGCAGAAGTCCTTGAACTCATTAGAGGTATTCACCCCCATTTTTCGATTTAAGGACTTTGATCTTCCTCCCTGTCTGGTTCTCCCAAAGAACTTTAAACTATTGAAACCGATTGAAGACCTCATTCTTGGCCTTTATGAAGTAGATCCACGTCTTCCTAGAACAATCATCTATAAAGGACAATAGTTGTACCCACTCAAGGACCCCATTGACATAGGACCACACACGTTCGAATGTACTAGATCCAACAGCCCTTTGGACCTAGAATCATTACTTGGAAAAGCAGTCTTAGCATACTTTCCCAAAGCACACGTTTTGCAAACACCCAGTTGCTTCATGCTGAATTTCGGAAGACAGTTAAAATCTCTCGTAAAACAGGGAATGGTCTGTTATGCAACTGTGTCATCTGCTTGTGGCACAACTCGCACAAGTTGTCACTGAAACCAATGCTTGTACTTGTTGACCCCTTATCATATATAGGTTCCTTTGTCTCCTTCCAATCACTGTGCTTGTGCTTGAAGTGGAATTCTCAACTTGAAAAATACTTGTTCATCTCTAAAGAACACCTCATACCTTTTTTTCTCCATGTTTGAGACTACTAGAAGGTTCTTGGTCAATCCAGGAACGAACAATACCTTTGTCACCTCCAAAGGCTCCTTTGACTCAAGCTGAAAATGGATAGTAACACAGGGCATTGTTGCTAAGCTCCACATGTAGCTCTCAGTCTGCCTTTGAAATACTAGGGAACAAATCATGTGATTCTGTCACATGATGAGAAGCACCACTATCCATGAACCACGCATCCTTGACTATGGTGCTAGAAAGGCAAGATACAAGTGAGAATTCCTTCTTGATTTTGTTGGAAAATTCTCTCACCTTTGTATTTGCTGAAGCTGCTACTTAAGTCTTCCCCTTGCCCTTCTTGTTTAGACATTGACCTGCATATTGGCAAAATTTGTGCCATGCAAAGCACTTGATTTTGCTCATATCCTTCTTATCTCTAGCTCCCGAGGTACTTTGTCCTCCTATGTTCTTCCACCCCTTGCCCTTGTGCAGGGTTGTCATCATCACCCTTAGAGTGGCTGCCATGAAGGGACTCCTCTCGAATCTTCTCCTGTATGGAGTCATCCCATAACCTATCCCAATTAGGTAAGCACTCACATGCTATGATCCCTTTAACAAAGGATGGCCATGGCTTGGAAATGCCATTCAAGGCTGTTCTCACCAACTCTACATTTGTCATGGACTCCCCAATTGTAGCCAACTCGTCTTGGACCTGTGTGATCCTGGCAAGATATGTAGCAATTGTATTTGACTTATATCTTGGTGTTTCTTAGCTTCTCCTTCAATACCATTTTCCTATTTGTCACTCAAATATAACTTAGTCAGAGCCTTCCACATTTCTGTGGTAGATTTCCTTCTGGAAAGATGAGGGGATCACATGATCTTTCACCCCATCCATAATGATGCTTTTGGCTTTCACATCCTTTTTTGGTTATGGATGGCTAGTTGTGCAAGATTGGTAGGAGGAATGAGTTATTGATTTGCAAAATCCCAGATCCCATTCCCCTTCAACAATAATGCTATCCTTTCCTTCCAAGGATTGTAGTTGGATGCACCCTCCAATTGGCCTTCAAACCTTAGCTCTGTTGCAAGTTGCAACCATCTTTGTAAACCTCCAAACTAAATACTCAAAACTCCAACAAATATAATTACTGGAAAAATAATAGTTTGTTGCCATGAACCCTTGTGGAAAATCGATCTTCCCCATAGAGTTTCTAGTGCTTTGATACCATGTTAACTTTTAATACTAGGTTTGATTTGTTTTGCCTCAACAATTATTTTACACCTAGAAAAGTTTTTGCTCAATAAATTTTGAAAACCTTTGGAAAATAAATACATTGGTATTTTTAGCTTTCTGAAATAAATTGGAATGGAAATAAAATAGGAGAATCAACCACAACAAAAACAAAAGTTTTTGCCCCAAACAAATCGTCCTTCATTTTATTAAATCTGGAAAATTAAGGCCTTGAGCCATAGAGAATACACAAAAGATACAATACACTTTGAACTTGGATTTCAAACCATTGGAAAATTCGACCTCTAGAGAAATTTGTCTCATTAAAAAATACTCGGCCTTAGCAAATCTCGACTCCAACTATAAAAATCGACCTCTACCTGTATAGTCTTTGCACACTGGAAAACTCATCCTTCCTTCCTCTGCTCTAACTTGGTTGGAAACTTGACCTTTTGTCCACAATTTCAGATTGCTCCAAAAGTTCGGCCCCTCTCCCCCAAGTTTCGACCCCTCTCTCCACAAGCTCAACTTCGTTGAATGTCGCTCCAGAAAATTCCTTGTTGCATACCTTTTCCTTCTCTTTAGTCCTTGAGTCTCTCACTCCTTGAGAAAATCAGTCTCTCAATCACAATGTGTCTTTCACCTCTCCCTTAATCTTATTTTATAATTTCATTAAGCCAAATCCCTGACCCTAATCTCCTAAGTTATCAACGGCTAGGATTAGATCCTAAGCCTCATATGAGATCACTGATAGAGATTAGATCCAAGTCACTTAACTAATTAAACTATTTATACTTAGAAACTTGGCTTAATAGTCAACATTTTTTTAATAAAAATGAATGTACTTTTCTTAAGTTAAACTTAGGAAAAAAATCGTAATATTCGCTTACTCTTCTCAAGAAAGCACCTAAAGAGGCAATTCAACATATTTTGAATGCTAGACACCGTGCCTATGTAGAAGCCCCAATTTGAGCTAATAACACCAACACTATATGGGGAGGTTTTTTGTCGCAATATTTTCTTGAAGAATGAAGATAATTTCTAGAATCTCTCTAATGTAAGAGGGGTCTCTATTGAACTTTTGATGATTTTGGAGTCCCATAAAGGCTTTTGTTGCTTTAACAATAAATTGATGTAGAGACCAAACCCCTATCAATTTTTACTCATTATCTCCTCAATAGGGTTGTAGATGAGACCCCTCTCACCTATCTTGTTTGTTTTTATTTGGATACTCCATCAAAGTAGTGCAAGAATCTTCTTTGCTTTGTAAGTCAATCTTCTAAAGAGATGATTTGGTGAGTGTTGATTCCTATTTGATTTAATGTTTGGGATGTGTTATTGGGAGTTGGAGTTCTAAAGCCATTCCCAAAATATTTCCTAAAATCTTAATGATTTTATGCATTAGGTCTCTTTTTGGCCTTGTTTGTTAGTTTTCTTTATCTTGTTGTAGTTGCTAATCGTGGATTCTCTCAATAGGGTTAAGACCTTTACAATCCCTTTATGAGAACTATTATTTTTTTCCTTTAAATATTGAGCTATTTTTGGTGATCTAGATTTTTGAAAATATATACACATGGAGCAAGGACTATAGACTTTTGAGGAATGGGTTCTTAATGTAATGGCTACTCAAAAAGTGGGAGTGTCGTGATCTAAGATTTTCCTAGAGTAGGTTCTTGCAGTTATTCCTATGTTCGCGTCATGTAAAATTTATTTCATAGTCTCAATGTGTGTTATATTCAAAGAAGAGGTGATGGCTGATTTCTTCATATTGTTTGCAAGGAAGTCAAATTGAGGGACCTTGAATAGTTTGTTTCTTTAAATTTTATGCAGTTAGGAGTTTTTAGCAAGGAAGCAACTAGAGGAGGGTATCTACTTTTGGGATAACTTCTTTTGTCTAAATGATATTCTAGAGTTTATTGCTTGGGAGGATTAGAATATGCATTGAAGCAAGGAATCTTGCCTTGATTGCGTAGGTGCTAGATAGATTTTCCCAAACAATTTCATACTATTCTTGAGGCTAATTAGGGCCTTTTCCTTCTAGAACCAATAGGAGCAAACTATAGTCCTCATTTGGGGGTTGTTTAATTTCTAAGTTGTTTTCCAATGAAGCCTCCTTCAAGTGTCTTTCATCCATGAGGATATTCTTTGAAGATCAAGAATTTGATTAACAGAGCACCAATCATTTATATTAGAGAATAAAGGGTTAGCATTATAGTGTTGGGAGATCAAAATTTTGTCTTTCCATAGTTTGATGGTTCTACCATTCCCTAAAAGCTATGATACCTTACTTTGAATAACATGTGTGTATTATTAAATCTACTTTGGGATGGTTGAGCCTAAAGTGGAGGAAAAGGGAGTAGTCTAAGCATCTTTTCCTATCCTCCACTAAAAATCACTTCTTACACATAACCTTCTTTTGCCAAGCTTTGGTCTTATAATTAGGTTCTAAAGCATCTTAGCTCCACGGATGTTAGGGCCGACCTTTGATTCACAGGCCCCCCATTTTGCTTTGGTTGAAAAATCTTCTTTGTCCCGCTTAATCAAGGAAGATTTCCTCATGGAGTCCATTTTCCCTCCTTGCTATAAAAAGGACCTCGCCATCTTATTGAAATCCTTACAAATACCTATGGGGGTTAGCCAACATGGAGTAAAGGCAAATTGGAGGAAACTTGGAATTGCATCAAGTAGAAGTATACTCCCTTGGAGATTTATCCATCTCATCCCTTATGACAGTACTTTCCAGTTGATTTTGTTGGTTGTCCTAGGCTATTTTAGGGTGACAATAGTTGCCAAATACTTAAGAGTCTTCCAATGTGGAAAATACAAAATTTCAACAAGTGTATTATACGATGTTGTACTAAGGTTGTAAAGACCCATAGTAGCCAATATGTTGGGTACTGCAGGGTATGCCAAAGTACTCAAAATTCATGTCCCTTGCATTTGGGTACACACATAGATACCATATGCACTCCAGGGACACATAAAAGTATCCACTTGTGGCACCCCTTCTTAATGATTATTTTTTTTTCGAAAAGCCCTAAAACCTAAATATTAGTTTCCCACCTTTTTCTACTTGGTTTGACCAACTCTCCCACATAGTATAAATGTGACTCAAACACAAAATAATTATATGTAATGATCATTTTCTAGCATTGGGTTGTTGTGTTTTCATTGGATTCGATAGCAGACTATCCTTGGTATGTATAATCATTCATGTAGAAATCGGGGATGTCTTCTTGATAATTATTTTTAGAAGTGGAAAAATTTGAACCTATGTCACAGGGTTCGTCGGACCTAAATGTTGAGGTTCGAAATTAGCCGAACTTCAAAAATTTTATTAAAATTCGGTTAGGTTCGACCAGGTTCGGCGCCAGGATCTCTGTGTTCACGTTCTCTATGTTCAGCTCTGTAATAACCAATGCGAGATAGACGGGTGTAACCGTGTAAGGGTCAGAGCAAATGACCCACCTCTCTTGCGACGGTGACGATTTTGCTTATCCTCACTACTATGATCGCGTGCTTGCTGCTTCGATGGAATTTCTAAATAGAATTACGTGATGGTCCACTAATGGTCCGACAGAAACTGACACAACTGATACATTAAATTATTTTGTCAACATGGCCCTTTCAAATGGCCGTTACAGGTCTAAAATGGCAGGGCGTAAATTATAGGTAATGAAATTCAAATTTTTTAAAAAACTTAATGTATATTATTTATAAAATTACTATTTATACATATTTTCAACTATAATAATTACTTTTAATATAATGAATTAACATATTTTCAATTATATCTAATTAAAATTTAAAATAATTATTTTAATATATTTTAAATTATATATAATTATTTAAAATATATATAATTAAAGGAATTAGTGTTATTAAAAATTTTATTATAATAAATATTATAAATTAATATAGCTTATATTTAAAGAAAATTATAAATTTATTAATATAATATTTGATATAAATTATAAATATATATTAATTATGAACAAATATAAAAGATTTAAATATTTTTTTATAGATTTTCAAATTTTTGAATATGTATATGCACGAACCTAATGGCAAACCTCATAACGAATTTCATTGGAAAAATCGAATTCGAATAAAACTTGAATTCGAACCCGAACCATGTGACATTGATTTAAGTAATGTCATTGATATAATTAGATCCTATTATGATTAAGTTATTCATGTGTTTTACTAATCAAAATTCCTACTCATAGTTTTATAATTTATTAATTGATTTTGATTTTTTTTATGCCATATATATATTTATTGAAAAATATATATAGTCGAACCTAATGTCGAACCTCATTACGAACCTCATCAGACTATTCGAACCCGAATCGAACTTAATCGTCGCCGAACTCGAATTCGAACCCGAACCGTGTGACATTGCTTTGAACATTAGTATCTTTTGAATATTTATTTATTTGGAGTTGGGTCCCTTATGTCCTACCCCCAACCGGAAATTTTGGTGGGGTTCTTTAAATTTATCATGCATGTGTCCCAACCTGCTTGTATCTCTACATACCGAGAACTTGTTGTAACATGCCCCCTTACCCCCTCCTTGATAAAGGCAAATGGATATAGGATTCTTGCGCAAAGTGGAAACAAAGAAAATTATAGTGTCTATCCCTTTGGCATGTTAGATTTCTTAACATCATGTAGTGTTTAACATTTTATCACTTTGTGAATCTGCTTTAGTTGCAGTATTCACTCATCAGAGATTTTTTAACTTATTAGCATGGACTATGATTTGGCCATTGTCATTCCTAATGCATTTCTGAAAGTTCATTTACTGTACAATTGGATGACGATGACATTTGAAGCGAAGTTAGGACAATGCCCAACAAATTTTGAGTATGTACCTCTCATGTGCTGTTCTTTGAGAGCATGAAGTGAGGTACATTCATGTATGTCCATAATGTTGATTTTAAACTAGGGCATAGCTTAGAACAATTTTCTTGTTTTCACAGCATCAAATCACCATTAGCATTAACTAATTACGTCTTTAAACAGTTATAAGAAAATCATTCATAAGCATAAAAGAGCAGTTAAAAAAATTTCAGTAGAAACATTAAGAAACCATGAGACATAAGACACAGAAATTAGGCTCACAGCCAGGGCAAAACCCACAAGGGAAAAACCCAGAAAAAATCTGTCCTTATGAGAGAGAGATTTTCCAGATTCATCAATACATCATAAATAACAATAGCAGAATAATAGCCTAACCAGTAACCAAAATCATGATCAAGTGCCATGTCAAAATCCAACTCCCTGAAATTTCGGCCCTCCCTAGAATTTCGGTCCTCTCCTAGAATTTCGGCCCTCCTGTAATTTCGCTGAATCAGAGATGAGTGGGATCAAGTGGATGTGTCCAAATGAGGAGAAATGATCTCCTTTATATAGCCTTCAAGTGGGGGTTGAATGGGTGCCTCTTAGGGGCCCAGCCAACCTAATAAATTTGGAGGCAAAATTAAAAAATTCAAATTTCCATTTCTTTTTCAAGATGAAAATACCAACCATGGCTACCATATTTTCCAACACATAATGGATGTTGTACTCCTAGAAGATGTGCTTCAATGTCTTTGAGCTGTTGTAACATAAGCAATGGACATCTGTCCACATGCCCTTAGCAGGGGTGAGCTTTAGGTGGAAGCACAAGGTAAACAACCAACCAAACAGAAACATGGATCTTTTAGCTAAAGCGGAGAGTCCAAACACCATGCAACCAATGAGTTTATTGATCCTTTGAATCAGAGAGATCCATATAGCATTGAACATAGGAGATAAAGGATACTTTTGGTCCAAGAGTGAGTAAAGTTCTTAGTGAGATATTGTTGGAGCTACTTTTCAAATCTCCAACCTCAATCCTACCACAGAGGACCTTGCATATCTGAATTCAGTTTATATTTCTCTTCAGTGGGGGTCAACCTTATTATATCTTTGAGAGTTGGCTTGCCAGAGGACAACATGGCCTTCTCAAGAGCAAGCAATCTCTGATCCATTTAGTACTTGGTCTCAAAATCCCTAAGATATGTCCAAAAGAACGTTTCTTACCTACACAATCTGTGCACATGAGATCTGGGACACTCAACAATACAATGACCTTGATAAAACCAACTCTGGATAGGCACCAGGCAAAGTTCCATCTTGCATGGCTCCTACAGGAGTTCTACTTGATCAAAGAGGCAACAAATTTCCAAGGCTCCCACACGATTTGATAAATGATTGACCCAAAAATCTTAGAGGTGTAGGGAGGATATGTTATCACATAACTTGAACCTTGACCAAGAGTGAACGTTGAGCAGACTAGAATTTGTATTGCAAGAGTGTCTACCATGGAGCAGAACCTTCAAGACATCTGACTGTCTGCTTTTTTGCAAAGATATAGCCTTGAGTCACTGCATCAATAAGGTTAAAAAGGACCTCTTCCCTAGGCATAGTACACACCTCCCAATTAACCATGGGGAATCCTCTCACACCTCCATACTTAGACCATAAAAAAAACTTGTGGATTTGCTGCAATTTCTTGAGCTGGGTCCTTTTTGCAAACTAGCAGGAAACATAATAAATAGGGGGGCTTGTAGGATTCACAAAACCATCGTTAACATGCTTGCAAAGGGAAGATCCTTACCTTGCCAAATGAGAAGTTTGCTTGAATCCGGGCACCAATTTCACAAATCTACAACCGCAATACTGGCACTGAACAGAGTTTTTAGGTACCAGACAATCACCGTATGTTGGACCCAATTCCATAGTGAGGAGATCCAAGGCTCAAGCTAGTGCATCATGAAGCCTAGCCAACCAATAATTATTTTTTGGCTCATTAGCCATTGCCCCAGAAGCATTGCCAAAACACCCAAGCAACCCTTAGTATCTTCCACTGAGTTTTGATTTCGTTGAATCGAGATAAGAGAATTATCAATAAAATGGTCATTGACCATTCTGGATGCATCTGGAAGAGAAATACCCTGAATTCTTCCTTGCATCCTAGCCAACTCCAATAATAAACCTACAACATCAACAACTAGAACATATATATTAGGGAAAAGAGGGCGCCCTTAATAAAATGGTCATTGACCATTCTGGATGCATCTGGAAGAGAAATACCCTGAATTCTTCCTTGCATCCTAGCCGACTCCAATAATAAGCCTACAGCATCAACAACTAGAACATATATATTAGGGGAAAGAGGGCGCCCTTGTCTGATCGAGTGATGCAATGGAATATGATCAATTTAGGTGTTGTTCACAGAAACAAAAGTTGAGGTGTTAGAAGAGGGTATTCACCATGGCAATGCACTTGGAGCCAAATCCAAGGCACTGAAGCACCTCTGTAATGAAGGACCAATCTTCACTATCATATGCCCTCGTCAAAATCAATTTTGAGACACAAAGAGACCTGGTTAGTCTTGTTGGAAAATTAGGAGGCCTTTAGTTTAATTTAGATTTTCCTTTCATAGTAATTGCTTGTGAAATCTGTTAGCTTCTTTAATTAATCTTTATCATGATTTTCTTTCATCAAACAATTATCATAACATGAACACGAAGTTCACAGAAACAAAATAACACAAGATATAGGCTCCAAGCCAGGGGAAAACCCCTCCAATACCCATGACCACAGCAAACTTCCACCTCTGGATGCCAAGTCAAACCTTCCTTCTTTCCAGCAGATCCATCAGCAACAGATCAGCAACAAGAGATGTACGAAGACAGATCTTCCACAAACTCTAGCTCAAGAAGATATCTTCTCTTTCAGAGTCCGGCCCTCTGCTTCTTCTCTGCCCTCTCTGCGATATTTCAGACCATAATCCATCAAGTGTGTGTGTCTGAATGAGCTCCATCTTCCCTCTTTATATAGTTCAGACTCCAGAGGGGCTGCGAATAAACACTTCCATTGGGGCAGGGCCGACTTGACACCTAGAGGGCTTCTGACCCAAAATTACATATTTAAAAATCCTTTTTCTTTTTCTTTTACGATAGGTCCAAATAGGACTTTGGCTCAAAAACCTAGAAGCATGAAGAACATGCTTGTCTAGAAAATAATAATAATTTTTCTTTTTTTCTTTTCTTTTGCTTTTTACATAAAATACACAATGTTACATACTACAAATTATGAATACTGAAACTAGTTCCATTCTCCAACAAGTCTCTCTAGCACAGCCCATGGCCTTCCGTGCAAAATCATTGTCAAGGATGAACTTGCCCTGGACAAATTCCATGTGCTCCTCTTCGACAATTGGCGAAGCAACTCTTTGCATTCGAAGTGCAAGAGCCTTAGCCAGAATCTTGTAGGAGATGCTAAGACGAGTAATGGGTCTCCATAGCTCAATAGTGTTGCAGGTGGCATTCTTCGGGATCAATTTGATAACCCCTTGGTTAAGAGAGGTTGTCAGATTACCAGATGGGAAGGCAGTTCTAGTTTACAAAAGGAGCATCAAGATGTCACCTGGTGGAAAGACATTTAAGACATTTGCTTGAGTTGATATACGAAAGATGAAATTTATTGAAACAATAAATTCCCAAAATATGTAGCCATGCGTGGTGTGGATATGGCCACAGTTGAATCATACTAGACATGGCCAAATATTTTAGCGTGAAAAGCAATTTTTTCCTAAAAAATGGAAGAATGTACAGGGGTTTTGAATCTTTGCAAATTTGATCAAACAGACTGTATATATATTGCAATATTATGAATTCAAGGGAATATGAATGCTCATAGAATCTATGAAACTGTTGAAAACTTGATAGTGATTGTCATTTTGAAGTTCCAGGTAGGTAGGGAAGAAACATGACAGTATGGTGGGTATGGAGTTTGATTAAGGTGTAGCAATTATCTTTGCCTTTAGGTGAATGCTGTGGATAGAGCAAGAGTGATGTGGCTGTGAAATTGTGAATGCAAAGGAGATTATTTAGGGAACATTTGATGGGTTAAAAATTAAAATATTACAGAATGAACAACTGTGTCTATTCTATAGGGTAAACAGAAAGATTGCTGCTTTTCTATGGGCCATGGCAGTGACAACCTGGAAATTGGGAACTAGTGACAAAAAGACATGACAGATATAAACAAGAATGGTGGAAGAGTACCAATGGCGGACTATATAGTCTGTAACACAGGGTCTAATGATGAATAGAAAAGTGAGATATCCTTGAATTCTTAAGCATAAAATTGCCTATTTGGGAGAATAGCAGGGGACACAGACCCCTACAGAGCAAGCCAATTCTTGTAATTATGCTAATGCAGAAGGGTAATGGGAGCTGAAGTTGAGTGATCAATTATGATCTCTCAAATAAGTAATGAATTTGCAAAAACTAATGTTATTGAAAGTTGAGAATTAAATATGACAAATAACTTTACAGGGGAATAACTGTGTAAAGCTACAATGTCGTTCTGAAAATGGCATTGTTGTAAACCTATCAAGAAGACATGAGCTAATGTTCTATCTCAAGAATGATTGAGATGTGGCTTAAACGTGACTGGTCCATGAGAACATATTTGCTTGATATTTTTCAGAATGCATTAAGGGACAGTGACTGATCGGTGAGAACATATGTGTTCAATTTTTTTCAAAATGTAATAAGGCCCAGAGATGAAGACTGGGTGCTGTCATAACAAGAGAGCAAATACTAATACATGAATGGTAACATTGGTTATGAATCAAAGCTATGTAGATGACGAAGAATGATGGTATGTGCATAATTTCTTTGGATGATTGATTAAAACATTCAGTCTTTTCAATTGATACTTTGTATCGAAAACTGTTGAAGAATGTATCTAGTGCTTGACTTCATGTACATATATATATTTGTGTTTGGTTGTTCCTGTTGTTAAAAGTTTATAGGTACATAGTCTTTAGGATGATGAAAAATGCTTACCTCATATTTGATCATGATGTTGAGCATGTTGGAAAAAGGGAGTTGTGAGAACCTTGATGACATTAAAGTTCAATAGATGATCTTGTTACCATGAGAAGGAATGATGGAGTTTTGGAATGCAAAATAAAGAGCTTGTGTGACTGGACGAATAAGATAGCTGATGGACTTGTCCCCTAGTTACTTGGATAGAAGAAAGTGTATATCTCCCTAGTTAAGTGGGAGCTTGAAGAATAGTGAATGACTTGATGAAAAGGCCATGAGGATGTTTGAAATTGGAGAATAGGTGGAGCAAATTTAGTGGCTAAACTTGGATGTTTTCGAAGAAGTACTGAGGCTGAGTTGGGTGCTGCTGAAGAAGTTAAAGAAGATAGCTTCCAATGAAGATATATTTGGATAATATGATGATAACCTAAGCAACATCTGTAAATTTGAAAATTCCAGGGGTGTGTGTTAACTTGTATATATATTTGAAAGTTTGTTGCTAATTGGGATTGTGCTTGTACAAGATCTCTCCATAAGAAGGTTGAACGTTTGAAGCATATTTGGATTGGTGGATATATCTGGGAGAGATGAAGCATCTTGGGGCGACAAGATGCTTTGGAGGACATCTGGCCGGCCTGTGATGATGTCTTGATCCCGAAGTTGGGAGGGTGGCGTTGGTCTTGGAGCTTTGACCTTGGATACACACCTAGATCCTTGGGTTGGTGTTAGAGCTAAAGCCCGATGGTACCTAGAGTGGCTAAAGCTTGGAACACATCTTAGTCCCACCCGGTTAGATACTCTGGTCAGGTATCTAAATAGAGCATATCTTTTTGAGATCTTCAATGTACCTCTATATATATCTAATTATGAATACCTCCCTAGTTAAGAGGGAGTGTTGAAGAATGTAACTAGTGTTGGTCTTCATAATTATATGAGTCATAATGTAATGTATTTGTCAAAAGAAAGAAAATACAATTTATTGTAAAAGAAATTGACTTTTCAAAGCATGGGTTTCTTGCTTGGGTCAATGATTAAGAGGTCAAGGCCTCCATTGTAGGCTTCTAGGGTTTATGTGAAGAGTCGTTGTCCATGTCATCATGTAATAGACCCTTCTTGGGCTCTGTTTATCAAGAAATAAATTTATTTTTATGTAAAATAAATCATTTAGGCCTCCTCCACCAAACCTTCCAAGATGATGAAGCAAACACCAGAAGTCAACTTTTGTCAAATTGCTTCAACCCAGCTTCAAGTCAGAATTTTGGCCCAACAACAGCCCTGCAACTTTGGTCCTCCAACAACTTCAGAATTTCGCACGTGTGAGTTAAAGGAGAGAGAAAATGGTCTCCAAACTTCTTCGCTAGGGTTTTTCTCCTTCCAAGAATTTCGCACTCTCTTTTCTTCTCCAACAACTGCAGATCAAACTTGTTGTGAATATACTCCAAATGAGGTCAAGTTCTTGCCTTTATATAGTGGATTTTGCCTCCCAATGAGGCCGACTTGTCTAGGTTGAGGCTGGTTGACTTGGGGGAGGAGGAAGGTCTTTTGGTCTGCCAAAGGTCTTGGATTGTCTCTAGATTGATTTGAATCTACTAGTAGAAGAGTTTGACTGGGTTTCCCTCTTCATAGGGGTTTTGGCCCTGGCTGAGTGCCTATATCTGGTATCCTTGATCTTCATGTTTTATTTTGATGATTGCTTGATGAGAAGAAGATAAAAGAAGAATATAAAGAAAGTAAATTAGAACATAGGTATATCACAAGTAATTGTCAAGACAAGAAAATCTTTCTGCCTTTCTGGTTTTCTAACAAAACTAGTTCATTAGGTTTAATTTTTTTTGCAAGAAACCTTGTCTTTGATAAAGTAATTATCCAACTTTTCCAAAATCCAAAATTGGTTTTGATATTGTCTGGGAATGTGTGCGCAAAAAGTTAAAACTGTCAATGAACTGTTGATAAAAAATGAAAATGCAGAAAGTCCACTCAAGATTCCCTGAATCCTACCTTGATCTAATAACATACATCCTATATGGTAATCTACACATCTAATCTACTATAAAACAAATATAGTGATTATGAACCACGGTAGCAGAATGAGGCTATTAAATTACAGAGAAATGATTTTCATCTATACTTGAGTAGAATAAACTTGAATGAATATAATGTTCCCATACCCTTTTTTCCCTTTAAAAAATGAAGCTGCCTTTTCTGTGGGCAAGTAAACCCGGGAAAGCCTTTGACCCTGTATTTATGCACGGTGTAGTTGCTGATACATTGTCCAGCTCAGAATTACATGTAATTTACTTGCAAGCTCCAACAACAATGCAACAGTGAATAGCACAATGCCCAAAAACACACTTATTCTGGCAACATCTAGATGGGTATGTGCCCAAACAGAGGCTCCCTGGGATCAAGCTACAATCAGCATGATCCCATGTAGAGGAGCAAGCCCAACAGGATTTGAACTTGGGTCATTCTCGTAGTAACTGCCCCAAGTTGCTAGACCACGGCTTGATGGATTTAATTAAATTGAAGGACATGGGGTGGGATTTGATTTCGCGAAATATCGCAAATATCGCGATATTTTCAAGGAAACGATATTTCGGCCTGAAAATATTGCGATATTTTCAGATTTGAAAATATTGTGATATTTTGAAAGTATCGGCAAAATATCGCGATATTTTCAAAATATCGACTAAATATCGCCAAATTTTGAAAATATCAGCTAATTTTTAAAAATCTGAAAAAATGATTTTTTATGCTTGCCGATATTTTCCTGATATTTTCGCCAATATTGCCGATAAGATGTTTTTTTGGACCCTCGCCGATATTTTGCTGATACCGATATTATCAACACTGGTGCAATGTCATGTGGTCATTTAATATAATCTCTTTGGGTGCAAACCACTTGTTTCATCACTATCTCAAGGTGACCTCATGGCTTCAACAAATTCCCTCATTGGAATTGAACCTTGTGCACTGGTGAGAAACTCCCTGCTCCTAACCAATATTTCCAAGCCCTTTGGGCATAATGATTCCATACACACTAAGAGTGACTAGTGCTACTTAAGATGCACTAATCCTCTATAAGACTTTTCCTGCTTCATCCCAATTATAATTTGATTCCTCAAATAAGAATTCTCGATTATGCTACTCTAGCCCTATGCTATACATATTGACCTAAGTTGCAGGAAATGTTGTCTAGAGGGTCGTTTCCTCAAAGAAACGAAATGGAAATGCGAAAATGCATTTGGTACGGCATGGAAATGCGTTTCAGGCCGTACTGCCATGTATCACATGGGGGAAACGTGGCCCAGTATGACCTGAAAAGCGTTTCCTGGTCGTACAAACACGTTTCCATAGTAAAGTGACATTTTTTCAGTTTTTTTTTTTTTTTTGCTCGCTGCTAATTCAATAGTGATAGAGGGAGCTATTGAAGATTGGAAACAATTTTTTTTTGAGTAGGGCAGCGTAATGTTCAAGCTTATGGCCCTGTTGATATGCAATTCATGGTAATGTTAAATTATTAAAGTATAAGTACTTAAATTTTTAATATTACCATGAAATGACTCCGGATGTTTGAGAGTGGTTTCGCCCTCATTGGATTTCACATGGAGAAAGTAGAATTTTAAATCTCACTGAAAATCCAGTAGACTTATCATTTTTTCAGGATTTCAGGATTGGGGGGATTGCAATGTTTCCATTAGATTTTGTCATGTATTAGGGTATGGAACTGTATTTAATCAAGAGGACCAAGCCCTATATGTAGGGGAGACTCCCAATAATCAAGAGCATTTAGGTTACTAGGTTATGGAGCTTGTATTTAATCAAGAGCACGAAGGTTGTTTGACTATGCAGGAGGAGACTCCCAATCAAGCACGAGACAAGAAATTAGAAATTTCTCGTGGTTGATTTTGGATATTGCTATTTTCATTATGTGATCATTCATGAGTAAATGTGATGTAAATTTAGAGACTTATAGTTTATGCATTGACATTGGACAATTTAATCATAATGTGATAAATTATAATGTATCATGTATGTTTTATGATTGCACATATTTCTTAAATGTCCTAATATATATATATATATATATATATATATATATATATATTGCGTTTCTCCGTTTCCAAAATTTGGGGGGATCACGTTTCGTACCCATACCTGTTTCGGAAACTCGTACCCGTTTCTCCGTTTCGTGCAACTTAGATATTGACAAATACTTATACATCTGCCTTTATATTTATATATAAAAAGAGAGATATTGTCAAATTAATTAGTTTCAGTCATGCCATGAATTCTCTTAGGTTGCTAATGAGAAAACAGGCATCCTATTGTGTGCTAGTATGTAGATGCAGAAATGTCTCCTTCACAGATTTAAAAGAGGTTCCATATTATATTTATAGCAATTGGATCTTGAGCAGTAAGAAGGTAGTGAGAATTAATCCTATGGATAAATACATTGCACCTAAAAGACAAACTCGACTCTAAAGTTAATTCTTAGCAGTTCAAATTTGGCATTGATGATTATGAATAAACTCTTGTTGCTTACTGTAGAAGTTTGGGCACTTATCCCAGAGGTTCTGTAATGGAAATCAAGACTTCTCCTTCCATTTACTTACGTCAACAAGGTGACGCCTGGATTGGAACTGGGGATGGATGATTTGCAGCCCTCTGCCTTACCGCTTGGCTATGTTGCCAAGATATGGGAATGCCATGGACAGGTTGAATCATTGGTTCGTCCTTTAAGTATAGGATGAGATGGCTGCTAAAGTCAACTATAAAGGAAATGGGTTTAATCCGTTCTCCATTATTCGATCTTACTATGTTTAGATGGAAATTTTCCAAGTGAGACCCCTACTGTGAACAGACTGACTTTTTAGAGTATCTGGAAAAGTGCCAATTGCTACCGAATTGAAGGTTTTTCGCTACTGTCACATCTTTGAGAAAAATTAATTTCATTGTATAAGAAGATGAGGGTGCTTATAATAGGAAATATTGTTCGCTTATAATTGTTATTATCTCTTTTCTAGACCTTGCAGTGACTAATAATTTATACGAAAATTAGTAGATGGATGCTAAAGTCAACTATAAAGGATGCTAAGTATTGAAGGTTTTTCGCTACTGTCACATCTTTGAGAAAAAATAATTTCATTGTATAAGAAGATGAGGGTGCTTATAATAGGAAATAATGTTCGCTTATAATTGTTATTATCTCTTTTCTAGATCTTGCAGTGACTCTTTTCTAGATGGATGCTAAAGTCAACTATAAAGGAAATGGATTTAATCTCTTCTCCATCTTTCGATCTTACTATGTTTATTAGGAAATTTTCCAAGTGAGACCCCTACCGTGAACAGACTGATTTTTTAGAGTATCTGGAAAAGTGCCAATTGCTACTTAATTGAAGGTTTTTCACTATTGTCACATGTTTGAGAAAAATTAATTTCATTGTATAAGAAGATTAGGGTGCTTATAATAGGAAATATTGTTCGCTTATAATTGTTATTATCTCTTTTCTAGACCTTGTAGTGACTAATTTAGACGAAAATTGTCATTCCATGTGCAATGCTAGCGTGTTCAATTCAGAACATAACGATAAATATCATTTGTCTAATGGTTGTGTGGCTTTGTTATCAGGTCTCTGGAGGAAGCTAACAAGGTCGAAAATAACTGCTCCATGGAAAGAAGTGGAACTCCAACCTGGTCAACAACAGCAAATGTATTGACAAGACCTCATATTGGAGGCATTTATACTACCCCTGATGTACAGTCTGTCTGGTCATACAAATGATTGTGCTGTACCGCTGGACCATTTAATATTACTCATGCATTTATCATCTTGTTCTTTTTCATTTGCTGATGGTCTATTGCATTTATGAGTGATATTGTGTATGCATATGTGCATGTGCTTTTATTCTTTCGCTTTTTGGCCAGAGGGAGAGAGAGTACCCATATTCTTTTTACATTATTTTTACAACTAATCTTCTGATTCTCTGATCTTTTACTGTTTTGTTGCCTACAATGTTACTTTTACTACTTTACACTAGGTGCGCACCCGACAAATGAAAGACATATTCCCTTCTATGGAAAACAGCGTCATAGGAGTTAAAACAAAAGTTATGAGAGGCAATATAACACATTTTAAAACAGCGGAACTCTTATTCACATTGGTTTTTCCTTTTCATAATTTGCATTTTTAGGCAATCTGCCTTGTTATTTTTATATTTTCTGATGTGGCACTTCATTCAAATTGTATATCAATGCAATGCTGTGATGTATAATGAACTATATACTTTGAGCAGATGGGTCTTTGTAAGCGTAGCTCTTGTCATGTATTTTTAACATTCTCATGTGAAGAATGTTACGCTAAGAATGTAAGGTGAGCTTTATCTTTAACACTTTATCTTCATTATTATTTTGAAGGATAATCTCATCCCTAGTGCCCAATTATGGCGCGATTTTTTATTACATGTACATGTGGAATGTCGAAGAGTGGACATCCTGTGCTCGATTAGAATGCTTGTGCTCTTGCTCCCTTCTATCTGTATCTGTTTATAACCTTTATTTTCGCTGTGCATTTGCATCAATAATTTGATATCGGAGTCGAATATTAACTTTCATCTTGGTTCTTTTGAAAGTATGGATAAGTTCGCAATCACTCCTTTTCTTTTGCATATTTTGAAGCTGCTTTTATGCGATTTTTATCCTCCTCCTTTTCGAGATGATAACAAAGGAGGAGGTCATGATTTCTGCATCAACCCATGTTGTCTCCTTTGCCGGGCCATCCTTGTTTTGTCGGTGCTTTCTTGTCTAGCGAGGTCGATTCTCCAGCAAGGTGGCCTATGTTACCCCACCCCTATGGAGGATCCATAATCCATGGGTTCCAATCCGGATTTGCCTGGGATACGTTTCCGATTTGCAAATGCCGAAGGATTTGTTTGAGATCTTCTTTTGGGTGCCGAAAAAGCCAAGCTGGCCAAGCTGGCAGAGCGTAACAAAGACAGTTTTTGTTAAAAACACATTAAAGAACATAAAATAAAAGTATTTTTATTTTTAATTATAATAATAATAATAATTATTATTATAAAAGTGGAATGGTTTATTAAAAAAAGAAGAAGAAGAAGACAGTTGAAGGCCGTAAAACCTGAAATCTTGCTTATAAAATAGCTCTCCTTCCATCCAAACACACACATGTAAAAGGTTCTGCCATATATTTCATCTACTAGCGTATTGAACAATATAAACTTTGAAATGGGAACTATAAATTGAAAAAACATGAAAACAATTTGTTGAAAAAAAAAAAAAATGAAAACAACTCAAAAACGAAAAGTGTGTATTTTAGGAGGTTTGTTTGTTTGTTTATTTTTTTTTTAATAATAAATTTAAATTATCTCTAGGGTTAATTTTCAACATTTTTTAAAAATGGCATTAAAACCAATTTTTCTGTGCAAAATAAATGGAAAAAACACACTAATGTGTTGCTAGAATACCATTTTTATTTTTTGAGTACAATTTCAACATTTTTTTAGTAATGACGTTAAATATAAAATAATGAAATTTTAAACACATCAAAATTTGAATAGTTTCATCCATGTCATTAAACATATGATATCACGACACTAAAATCTTTAAATTCTAATTGTTTTCAACCATAATGTTAAAGATCATTTTTTCGACAAATTTTCAACCATAGAATTCAAAAACATTAAGTTTTCAACATATTTCAACCATGACATTATGAACATATTATATGACTAAAATAATCAAAATATAAATGCATGTAGATTGAATGAAACATAAATTATTTCTTTAAGCTATTGTTGCATTGTGAGTATTCTAAACAAATGAATTCATCATAATTAAAACATATGGTCCAACAAACACAAAATGACTCATAATTTTAGGTAAGATCATATGGAACTTGAAATATTATTCAAGTTACCTTGCAAAAATAATTATATAAATGGTCTAACACAATTATTCAAAATCACTTATATGTTCTTGTACACCATTAGAATTTACATCTTCAAATGAATGATTGGGAAGCAAAAAGTTCATTTTTTTGTTAAATCGAAATCATAAACAAGTATGTCAACTTTCTCCAATTTAAGAGGTTTGTGCGATGATGATTTATATTTGTAACCTTTATTTTTCTCTTTCTGCCAATTTTTTCTATCAACTACCATCTTTGGCTTGTACACACCATTGAATGAATGTGTATTTGTGGCATACCAATGTACCTCAATACCTGTAACATCTTCATTTTTTGTAATGGCTTATAACCTTAGCAACCCAGAATGGATAGCCATGTGCATCTCCATCTGCTAACACTGCGACCATGCAATCCTCCATAATATCTTGTACCAAACCCCTGTAAATGTCTTTCATTGTGTACAAGATCCTCTTGAACCAATATACATTTCTCTTTCCTCTACTTGTGAAGAATTAATAATACCTTGAATTGTTGTTCAACAATGTTTTTCCTCATGTTCATTTGACACTTTTTGTGGCTAAAGAAATGGAGTCGTCAAAAACATATCTTCATTTGTTGATCTTGAAAGGATATCACTCTGATCATTGAAAAATGACTCTCACCAAACTGAATTAACAACATCAAACTACTCAAGTATATCTAATAGATTTTTTAATTTATTCCAGGCATTCAGGGTAATCTATATCTCTTTTGCCTTTCAACAACTGAATTGTAATAATTGATTGTATATTATGAATTTCAACAACTGATTGTAATAACAATATATTTGACACAATATTGGATGATCTGGAATGAACTTCAAAAATGCCAACCTGATGATGACACCTATTCTACAGTAGTTGAATACTTCTTGCCCCATAAAATTGTTTTCCCATCAAAATTTCTGATACGAAATCGATGTCGGAAGTTAATGTCATTAAGTTGTTCAATGCATTTCTATTTACCATCTGATCCCAGAATAAGCCTTTGCATGTCAACAATTTCACACATGAAAAATAGCCTTTGGCATGTATGATTTCTTAATACATTTAATTAATGATAACAAACTCCCACATCCTTTCTCTTCAATGTTACTGAAAAACGATTGAACATTTGATCAATATGGTTGTGAGTGTGCCCAACAAGAAGGAAACCAACCTAGACCTTCTGAAAAATTCTCACTTCAACAAGCATGTTTAGATATCCAAAAACAATCTGATTTTTTGTTTTTATGACAAATGTTGTCCAATTGTAGATACAAAACTTCAGTAAGATTACCAAACCAATGAGAAAACACATCATGAATTATGGTTATTGTCAGATTTCCATCATTATGAATATTTGAAGCTGTGAAGTAACCTCTTGGCAACATTTTCCCATGGAAGACAATACCACTGACCAAGTGAAACTTGGTAAAATTTGTCTCCTGTAAATTTTTGGGTGTGCGAACAAAATGTGGTAGAAGTGTTTTCTTTTAGTCCATACCACCAATTATTGTTGGAAACACTGAAAGGGGGGTGAATCAATATTTATTTTCAATTGTTATTTTAACCAGCTAGATTCTTCAAAATTAAAATAAGAGAAATGAATAATTTTATTATGAAACAAGAAGGATGATAATCCATTTTCAAATGAATGAGTACAATGAGATGTCAGGGTTCCAACCCTTCAAAGAAAACTTCAGACACCAACCTGTTTCCAAGCAGCAACTTGGACTTTGATGAGGCTCCGACCTTTAGGGCCTTGACCATATCTTTCCAAGGCACCAACCTTGTGTTTAGGAGCTTCTACCCCAAGGACATCAATCCTTCTTCGCTTCTTTACTGAACTATTAGTTCATAAATGCTTCACGGCACCAATCTACACCATACTGCACCATACTTCATCAATTCTGCACCAATGTTCTTGCACCAAGACTTAAGTTCTGCACTATGCCAAGACTTAAACACCACGACTTCACCAATTAACAACTCTGATGCCACAGGTCCGAGATAAGATATGTTGTTTACAGATACTATAGGACCAAATCAAGGATAAACACAATAGCTTTATCCCTCCTCAAGTCCGAAGTGAAGATATGTTGCCACATGTTTGAAGTATGCTACCACAGGTCCACAAATTATCCACAGTCTGAAGCTCCTTTTACTGCAACAACACTGAGATAAGATTATAGGTCCAAAAACTTCATATGAGCTCTATTCATAAATTTGCACAGTCTGAAAATGGCCCTAAAATACAGTCCGAAAATGGCCCTCAATACACTCTGAAATCTAAAATAGAAGCACTGGAATTTATGTGGATAGAGGGTATCGAGTTACAAGAAATCCTTATCCTTTTAGCTTTTTGTTCTTATGTTCATGAGATATGAACTATATTGTATGCTCCTTAATCTTCACTGAACTGTTGTGTTCAAACTGGAAGTCCAAAACTCCTTTTTTATACGAGTTTGTCATACAAATGAAAATACACAACTTTTGGAAGTGAGGCCGACTAGCATAATTGGGCATAGGTCGGCTTGGGTAACAAATATGATATACTATCTTAAAACTTCGAGTTCTCTTAAACTATTTGGAGTTATGAAGCAAGTGAGGGCTCATTTGTAAGCTAAAATTATGCTCTAGAGGTTGGAAAGGTCTCATAGAGAAATTTTGCCTTTAAGGTAGTGAAAAATAATTTTTGATGTGACTAGTCATTTATTGGTGCAGAAATGGAGGTAGCGCAGAATGCCTTCAAGTGTTGGGCTTCTTTATGGTTTGATTTCTTCATTGTTTGCCTTCTTCATCATAAAGTTATAATGTCATCGCAATGTCATCAATTCACCATGCCATAGTGACATGTCATTAATCATATGAAGCATCATGTCATCATGTAGTCTTCCATCATCTAGATCACCAAAGGACATCATTTAGTACTTCAACAAGTATGGTCATTCATCATTATTCATCAAGGTACATGACTGACACTTTTTCACCATCATCTAGCATCCTAATGCCATATTTACATCAATGACAACCTAGATTAACAATTATCAGATCCAAATATTTATTTGGATTATCATAAAACTTCTTTCGATGTCTGTACAACTTTTTCCTTTCACTTGTTTGCTTCATGATTCTCTTGAAGTGCTTTGACAATGGAATTTACACATAACATAAAATAAACCTATTAATAAATACATTTTCATAGTTGATCAATATACAATTTAAAATAATTATGTTATGAATGCTTACCTCTTTATGCTCTTTGACATTTATCTCTTTTTGATTTAAGAGAAACACATGTACTACAAACCCCCATCCTTGTCTTCTTAGGAATACGAACATTGTTGAATTCTCTCATCTATATTTGCACTAAATATTGATATATAATAAAATGACCATTTCCTTCAACGCCTTCTGCATATTTCTTGTATAAGTTGTAGATCTCTAGTCTTGAGAAATTATTCGGAATATGTATTGTATTTCTACTTGGAAAACATTCTCCATGTTTTGAAAATAAGTCTCGCATCCATGACATTGCATTGTTTGCTAATGGCCCAAACTCTCGTTTATGACGAACTTTTGAATAATTTGTAGAATATTTTTCCAAATTATCTTGGATTTTTGATAGGAGAAAATTACTAATTGAATGAAACATTTTGAAAGTCTTTCTACAGAGCAATAAAGACCCAATATGATAATCATAACCTGTCAATGTAGATTGCATGCACCCCACTAAATATAAATTTCGCATGCTTTTATTCATTGACAAATATCTCTTTCTTTTCTCCAAAGTAAACTTGAAATACATATGTTTCAAGCAATCTTTTTTACCACAGTCCTTGAAATGAGATCACTAATAGAATTTCTTCTCGTGAGATATTCTACTCTACTTGTTGTATAACTAGAACATCTTGGATTGATACGAAAATGTCTACTCCTACTCCTAGATACAATATTCGTTGGCAACATCTCCATCATTTCATCATTACTTGAACAATCATTTCCATCATCATTAGGAGGAATACTATCCTTACTATGATAATTTTGAACATAGATAGGAAATTCACCACCATCAATGTTTGAAAAATATTCATTGCCATCTTTTGCGGCAGTTTTTTTTTCATTACCATCATATGTGCTTTTGAAACACTAACTTGGAGGATATTCTTCATCATATTCATCGTGCCCTTCATCACTACTGCTCTTAGAGTCATTAGGATTAGGACTAAGTTGAAATTGTGACTCTCAATTTATTAGAAATTCTTCATCCTGACCTTCGTCATTGTTGCTCTCATAGTCCATAAGATTAGGACTAAGTGGAAAATGTGACTCTTTATCTACTGAAAATTCTTCATCCAAGCCTTCATTATCGCCTCTCTCATAGTCCATAGGATTATGACTAAGTGGAAAATGTGACTCTTTATTAACCGAAAATTCTTCATCTTGCTTCTCGTCACTGTCGCTCTCATAGTACTTAGGAGCAGGACTAAGTGGAAAATGCGACTCCCTATCCACTGAATTTTTTTTATCCTGCCCTTCATCACTAATGCTCTCATAGCCCTTAGGATTAGGATTGAGTGGAAATTGTGCCTCGATATTTTGGAAATTCTTCATCTTGGCCTTTGTCACTGCTGTTCTCATAGTCCATAGGATTAGGACTAAGTGGAAAATGTGACTCTCTATTTATCTTACCCTTCGTTGCTGCTGTTCTCATAGTCCTTAGGATTAGGACTAAGTGGAAAACTTGATTTTGTATTCATAATGAAAGAATTTTCGTTATATTCATCAATATGAATAGAGTTGTTACGCGACGAAGATGTTGATGCTTCATAAAGAGAAACTTATCAGAAGAATCTATGACATTCAAATAGAAGATGTTGAATGATGCAAATGCACTCTCTCCCAATGATCATATATATATATATATATATATATATATAAAAGAATGAGATTCTCTCCAAAGTTTCCCTCTAAATTTTTTCGCCAATAATTTTCCCTCCAAAAATTTTGTTTGAAATATGTGTTTCCAAAATTTACTTCTATGGTTTATTTGAAAAATTTCTACTAAAATAATCTCTTGAAAGTTGACCATAATTTCCCTTCAAATTTTCCACAATATATATATATATATATATATATATATATATATATATTTTTAAATACATTCTTCCCAAATTAAAATAAATCTTTTACTTAAATTATATAACATTTACTGGATTATTGATTTTTTTAATGTTTATTATAGTTATATCCCACATGTAACACAAATTAGCGTATCGTCAAAATATGAACTATATATCGTTTTCTTTTTCTTTTTATTTTTAATTCCACATCCACCTCGCAACAAAGAAATTCCATAATCTCTCAAGCGACACGAGTGTCAGTGATTTTTTTTTTGAAAAATAAATAAATTCACATGGGCCACAGGGAAGGCCCGACCATGGGCGTGTTTGGGGGTCAACCCATTGTTGCTGTGCCCAGGAAAGCGTGCCCACCCTTGGGGGGAGGGGATGTGGGGGGCGGCGGTGGGCGTGCTCGCTCGGGTACAACGACCAAGTGTTGATTATCAGAATCGGCCCTTGGCCACTGTGCTGTCGACGCTTGCCCCCAACATCCCCCCTGGCAGGAAGGGGGGTTGGTGGGGGCACGCGCTCACAGCACATCGACCGCGGGAGGGCATGACCACTGCGCTGTGGGCAGACACACCCATGGGTGTCGTGTGCCTTGGGCAGTCACCCGCAACATAATGACACGACCATGCCGCTATGCTGCAGGCGGGCACACCCACACCTGGGAATTGGCCCCCTTGCCAGGAATCGACCCCCTTTGCCTGACAGGGGTGCCGATGATGGTGGGCACCCCTACAGGCGGGCTAGGGGCCAGGGGTCAATTTTGGGCGCGCCCGCATGGACACAACTGCTCAGGCGAGCGCGCACACCGACCTCCTCGACGAACAGAGGGGGGTAGGGAAAAATGTTCTTTTGTTTTTGTTTTGAAGAAATGGTTTTTTTATTTTATTTTGGTATTTTGGATGAACCTAAAAGCACACTAAACTTGGTGGTCAATGTCCATGTTTTTGATGTTTTTAGTTCTTAATTTTATTTTCATTTTGTTTTTTTAGTTTATATATATATGCAAGAAAATGACATCAAGGAAGAATTTTGTCAATTTTTTTGGACCAAAGTCAACAATTGCATCATCTAAAGCTGGAGGTGGGCCCTCAAAAGATACTGCTAAACAAACCCAACCTGAGTTAATCACTAAAAATGTAGAAGATGCCTCCACAAAAGAAAATAAGTTGGTTTCATACTAAAATAATTCACAAGAATTGAAGTGTACAAAATATGCATGGTAAGTATGTCTATATGTTGGTAAGATTATTTATGGTGGAAGTTATGAGGTGATGGGAAAAGTACTAGGCCTATATATGAGGTCGAATGCTAAATATGTTTATATACTTACAAAAATGCCCAAGTCACATGATAATATTATATATCATTTTATATTGGCGATGTATAACACGACGAAAGACTCTACAAGGATATGTAAACAAATCGTAAATGATATTGTATAAAAGATCATAAATATTTATATTTATATTTATGTTTTTTGTGTTTTTCCAACTGTATCATTATTTTTTTAATAGCATAGGTATTATTGACATATTATATTTTGTTTGACAGAATTTTGCTGAGGGTCTTTCAATTATGTTGGGGGGAATCTACTTTATAGAGCGAGATATTATGAATGTTGTTGGCATTTTCCATGAACATGAAGAAGAAGATATGGGAAAGAAGCAAAAAAAAAACTTCATGATGCTACAAGGCTATATAAAAGGGATAAATTTAGTAAAACTACATATGTTACTTTTGAAGAGGAGGAAGTTAAATTTGAAGTTGAAGTTGAAGATGAAGAATATGTTGCCATTACTGAGGATCAGATTAGAAGTGATGTTAGAAAGGAGAAGAGCCATAAAAGAGAAAAAACAAAAATTCCCAAGAATGTCTCCCTTCTAGATGATGATCAGGAGATTACTTATGTTGAAGAAAATATGATAAGAAATAGGAGGAAGAAACTAGAAGTTTCTCATTATGAAAAAATCATGGACAACAATGTGTTAATCAAGGTTGTCATCGATGTCAATATGGCTTTGGCTAAGATGTCAATATTCTTGATATGCTTGGTTCCATATGATGATGTCTTGCCCTAAGAAGTTTCCAAGTGTTTGATTGGTGATCTAGTCCCTAAGGACAAGGCCATGATGTGAAGAACTATACTTTATGAAGCCATACTTGTGATGATGTTATACTTTTATATGACCACACTTAATGATGGTGTTTGATGAAGATTGGAAGACCAAGTGATGACGTGATTGATGATTGAAAGATACCTTCCTAATGATACTGCCTATAACATATCACTGTGCCACTATGTAATACACTCATT
Organism: Pinus albicaulis; assembly: GCA_034641835.2. Lineage (NCBI taxonomy): Eukaryota > Viridiplantae > Streptophyta > Pinopsida > Pinales > Pinaceae > Pinus > Pinus albicaulis. The sequence continues at coordinate 100,953,673 of CM076582.1, forward strand.
GTTGATGTCCTACATGTTCCTATGATGAAGAAGCCAAATAATGGAGAAGACAAACAATAAGCCAAACAAATAAGCCATACTTTCCTAATCATTTTCTGCACTAAATAATTCAATGGTAGTCATAAAGAAAATTTTTTTTCACCACCTTAGAGGCCACCTTTCAACATGGGACCTAGACCCTCTGAAAGAGGATTTTTTCCTCTTTATAACGAGCCCTTACTTGCCTCTAAACTCCAAATAGTTTGGGAGATATTTATTTTTTAAGTTAAGGAAATTAACTCTTACATTGGGCCGACCTATGCTCAAGGACACATGTCGGCCTCCCTTCAAAGGGTCACGTCCCCTCATTCCAATCGAAAACCAATATAAATAGGAGTTCAGACTCCTCATTTTAAGCACAATTTTCAATGAAGATTTTAGAGATAATGCAGTGAGAAGACAGAGAAATTACAAGAGGCCGAGGAGAAAGAGTTCAAGTTTAATTCAGTGATTGGGTCATATATACACCTATAGGACTAGGAAAATAAAAGCTTAGACATCTTATTGGGTAATCTACCTACATGGACAATGTTCTAAAAAGAGAACTCAGACCTGTTTGAGTGCCTAGAGTAACACCTTCCTACCTCACCACTGTTTTTGAGTTTAGATTGCTGGACATAACTGTGAAATGATACATGAGCTTGTTTTTCAGACTTTAAGTTCAGGCCTTGGCATAACCTGAGGTATTCATCTGCGAAATTCGTACATATGGCACAATAGTTTATATCTGTGAGAAATTCAGACTCGTGCCTTTGAAGTTCGACCTTGTAGATTGATCATAAATTTTTGAAAACTGTGGTTGGTAATTGAGCATCCTTTGAGGGCAGACCATTGTAGACTTTTTGGAGCAGCCTATTGATACCTTTGAGAGCAAACTTAAGGAGTAGCCTTGAAAATTTCTTGTGGCAGTTGTTGTAGCAGACTTAGTCTTGTTAGAAACTTGATTGAGATTTGAGTATTAAATTCAGAGACTTTAAAAACTTGTTTGGAAAGGACCATCATAATTAGTGACCTCTTGAAGCATATTATGAAGGCTTATTGTAGCAGACTGTTAGAGCATTCTTGACGGCATTTTTTTGGACAAAAACTAGAAGCCTTAGAGCAGTATGGTGTGGACATATTGAAACAGTTGTCGTAGAAGTAGCTAGGAGCAAACTTGGGTTGACAACTACTTTGGAACATTGTCATTATGACAAATTGGAGGTCCATTTTTGAACTTGTGAAGACTTGCTTTGAAGGCTAATCTTGGTATAGCTGATTTGAACATTATTTGAGAGCAATACATAAAACATTGCTTTGAAGACTTCTTGAAGCAGGTCTTGAAGAGAAACTTATTGAGGACAATATTTTGGGATCAAGGGAGATTAATAAAGCAGAAGTTCTGTTGAAGCAACCTTGAAGAACATCTAGTAGATTTGAAGACTAATTAGAGCAACCTTTGAAGAGGATTTTAATATCTTGGTGCAAACTTCTTGGTGGAAATTTTGGTATACATCTTGAAGAAGAATTGGAGTAGTCTTGGGATATTCTTGAGCAACCTATTGAAGAAATTTCTTGGGACAACTGATTGAAGACATCTTGAGGCATCACAAAGCATTGATTGAAGTCTTGGAGACACACTTGGAGATCATGATGCATTGAAGCCATCATGAGGTGACCTTGGAGATGTTTTTTTGGTACCATGAAGAGATGTAGTGACACCTTCATATGAAGAACAAGGTTGTCATTGATGAAGTGACTTGGAGACTAAGTGTGATAGGGATCGTTGAAGAAGACTTTGGGAGCCGTGAAGAATAACCAAACATATTTTTACTAGTGAAATCTCAAAAGGAAGCGGGGAAATCACTACACTAGGAACTTATTCAGAGGTTGGAGTTATTAAAATAAAACAAAATTCCATTCAACATCACTTGATGAAGACAAATTTAATTGAGGGTGGTCGATCATTTCAACTTAATGTTAGCCAAATATAAAAGCAAGATGAAGGACTATTTAAATATCAAATTAGAAATCCACACCACTTGCATGTTCACAACTTGAAAACATTGATGATGTACAATCCATATGCCCATGTGGTTAATCATGTTCTTCTTGTTGATCCAATTCAGGTTCCCAACAAAGAAAAAATTGAAAAGTTAAAATGTTTTGAATACAAATATTATGTACTTGGGGGGAACCATTCTGTAGAAGCTCAAAGACAATTGATGGAGGAATATTCCAATAAGCCGCGTTTTAAAACAATGAAATGTACCATTTATGTTGGTTTAACAGATGCAAAAGAAAAATTATTGGCATGAGATCATAATATAGATAATGAATATATGATGTCTATGAGTTTCATCAAAAGGGTTAGATTTATTCATAATTAATTTGAAGAAAAATGTGGTGGGGATAAGACAAATGTTGATTTAGTCTTTCGGAAGGAATGTTGTATGGAAACAAATTATCAAATTAAGGAAAAAATCAATTCAAAAGGTGGCAAAGTAAATTTCGAAGTATTCAGAGGTATGAATAACATTTTCCAGTTGGCAGTGAGAAATCGAGAGATATGGGAATTGATTAATGGGGATTTTGAGATGTGGGAGAACATTGGCATAAAAAGCCAGAAGGTCAAAGAGTATAAACCATTGATATGTAGCAACAATAAATCAGGTCTTGAAATGAAGCTCCTTCCAGAAGATATGACTATCACATCTTGGAGAGCCATGCAAGGAGTGAAGGATGAAAAACTTGTTAAAACAATATTATTTTGTATAAATTCAAGAGAATTATCATTGGATGAATTGTCTGAGGAATTTCTAAAGTAAGTTTGTCATTTTTACTTAATTCTAGATTATAAGTTTCTATTAAATATAATATATTGTTGTTGGTAGTATTTGTTATACATATCACTATATTAACATTTTTTACTTTATTATTCAGTCACAAGGTTTATATGATAATACAAGAAAAAATGTTTAAATTGTTGAATGAAAATAGTTGTGATGATGTTGTACGCAACTACCTAGATTTAAGTTCTACATCAGTGCTAAAATATTTTTATCTTTCATTTAAAAAGGTATGTTGACTTATACATTCATTTCTATTCATATGTATATTATTTTATTTTATAAATTATACATATATTTGCTTATTTCATTAAAGATGAAAAACGATGCAAATGGAGCACCAAATAGTTTCAGAATATTTATTGAAAAAATTAAAATGGAAAGGATGAGAAAGCAACGTCTTAGTAATGTTGAGCTTGATCCCAGTCTTAGTCATTTCATTTGGAATGGGCTCCACACTATCCAATATCAAATAATACCAAGTGATTGTGAAGAAATTGCAAAACTCATACCTAAAAGGGATTATTCCTTAGTTATCACAGATATTCCTCATGGTTTCAATATCCCAAACATTGAATATGATAGTGACCATTATACTTATCAAACTTTTAGAAAAGTGGTTGTGATATTTATAGGAGTCACAACATCATCATTTTGGAGATCAGTGACATTTCATTCACATACACAATTTTCAATGTTATTAACAAACTTCAAGGGAAAAACAAACTCAATGATGCAACTTACATGGTAAGATGTTGAAATTGTATGTTTGATTAATGTTAAAAAAATAATTTATGTACAAGTTAATTGAACTTTTACTATTTCATGTTATAGACGAAAATCAAATCTTATTGGTTGCTTAGATCCACCAATTATAAGTGATTGTGAGTTCATTCATAAATTTGGACAAAATATGACAGTTATAAACCTGTGTTTTTCAATCAAGTAGATGGAAAGAGTCATAGCCAAGTACTGATTCATGACGCTGTTGTAAAAAAACTAACATATGAAGATAAAAAAGAAAAACGAGAGATAGTTAACATATATCAAAAACCACAGTCATTGATTAACTATCTTATAGATTTATGTTCAAATGAAGTAGATTGGGTTTTGGATTTATTGTCAGGCTCAGGGAATTTTTATTATATAAAATTGAATTTCAATGTTTTCTTTTTAAATTTTTATGTGTTTATACTAATTTATTTAATTATTTCTTTTGTACTTGATGTTTAGGTACAACACTAACATGTTGCTAACATAAAAAAGAAATTGCATTTCCATTGAGAAAGATCGAGTACAATGCAAATTCATTTAGAAAATAATTAATGTTCCTCAATTTCTTCCAGATGTAATGCAAGAAGTTGGTTTGAGGAAAGGAAATTTTGACGAATCCCTTGTGGCATAAAAAACAAAGGAACCTCAACCACCATTAGATAGAATGATTGGAAAGACATACTTTGAGAGATTCACAGACATCAGAGATCCATCAAAAAAGGAAAATGACCAAAATGAAGCAAAAAATATTGTTGAAGTAGATAATAATGAAACTCTTGAAGATGAAGAGTTTGGGTTATGTGATATTATTGATTATATTTCAGTTATGCTTGCAAATGAAGCTCATTTTTTGTAACTATTAATTAGTTATACTTGTAATGTTTTGACTTGGACATTTTATGAGAAGAATAAATATTCAATTATTGTTATTATATGTTTAATATTTATATTATATGGTTTTCACTTCATTTTTTATGTGAATCTTTTAATTTTTGAGAAAAACTGAGATTATTATTAATTTTTGACATAAAATTCATAAAAATTTCTATTATATATATATATATATATATATATATATATATATATATATATATATATATATATATTTGTTATTTTTTTCCTATAAAAATGGTTTATTTGACAAGTCACTTTTAGCAAAAAAATTCCAAAATGTGTTGTTGTTGTTTTTTTTTCTTTCTTCTGTTATATCTATATCCAAAATGTGTATTTTTATGTCAATTGTTAATTTTTTTTTTTTTTAGTGTTAATTATTTAATGTGCAATAATTTTTATTTTTATTTTATTTTTTATTTTTTTATTTTTAAGACTATTAATATTATATTATACAAGGCAAAAGATTACATATCTCTTCCTCCGGACTTGGCAAGCTAGTTCCGGAGGGAAGTATCAAGCGTTTGAAAACGAAAAACAAACTGCCCCAGATGGGGAAACCAGTCCACCAGCAGCAGAAGTTAAGTGCTGCCCAGAATGGGAAACCAACATACATAATACTGTAATTGAGATTGAAACATAACAACAAAATATGCCAAAACATGTTCAAGCTAGAGAACGCTATGAGAAAATTGAAGTGAGAGAAGAGCACCCAACTTTTGAAATTAGGGTGGACCTTCATTCTTCTTGCTGGGGTTGGGGTCTTCCTCCTCGATCTTGCAAACATACAAAGATACATTGTCCTCCTTTCTCAGCGCGTGGATTGGAGCCTGAAGCCGTGGCGACACCTGAGCAACTGGCTAGTTAGAGGTGGCAGCGAGCTGACTGGTGTCCTCTTCCTTGTCTCTTGCGTTGTTGCTTGAACTACGACCATCACTGGAACTTGAATTGCTGCTGGTGCAATGGTTGCTGCTGGAGGCGCTCTGCACATGCAGAGCTTTCATCTTGCGCAGAATGAAGGCTAGCTCAAACTGAAGAGTGGACTTGCGCGCATGCTTTTTGTGCCGAATGCCAAAAGAAGCAGGCGGGGAGACAGGGAGCTGAAAGGATAATTGAGCAGAGAGCTTGACTGGGTCGAGCTTGCTCAGCTCCTCCCAACCCATAGAGAGGTTTAATTCCCTGCCCATGGAATTCAATAGATGGGGCCTGGAGGGGAGGCCGCATCCTCCATCCCTTTGACAACGCATGCGATGATGCCTAGGCATGACAGGTGAGGGAGTAGAGGTGCAGGACAGGGAGGGGACACTCGATGAAGCTGGAGAGGAGTTGCCACCACCTATAAATGCTGAGGGATGGCTGCAATAGGTTTGAGCAGGGCCAAGAGCCGAGGACTGAAAGGGAGAACCAGAGGCGAGCTTAGAAAGCTAAAGAGAAAGCCAAATTGAGGCCTAAGGAGCGCGATGAATAGGCTTAATAGCCATGGTAGCATAATTGAGAGCCATTAATGATCTGCAGCAAGAGGATGGCTCAATGAAGTTAGCGGAGAGTGAAATTAAGGTAGGCATGCTGGAGCATTTAACATTGGGCGGGCGACCATGTGCAGGCGCGTGGGGAGGATAGCTGCCCCTCCACAGGGCGCCCATGTGGCCCCTTCGTTCAATGCAAGGCACCCACTTCCGGGTTATGTGAAATAAAATATTATTTAACAATATATAATTATATAGAATATCAAAACTTTAACTTTTTGACCTTATTTTTTAACAATGCAAAAAATCAAAGATCCCACTATAAAAAAAATGAAAAGAAAAACAAAAAAACACAAACCTGAAAAACACTTTTAAAAAATATGTTAGGGAAGAAGAAGACGACGAGTACTTAATTTTTTTTTAAATTTAGAAAATAATTATTACCATTTAATACATTATAAAATTTAAAGTAAAAAATAAGTCTTTTAAAAAAAGGGGATGATGCTGGAATCAACACTTTTCAAAATCAACATAAAAATCACTAACATTTTAAACATAATGTTTATACTTGGTACATAAGAAAATTTAAAGTGCCAAAAATATGCTAAAAAAAAATTAAGAGTATTCTGAATCAACACTTTTCAAAATCAGATGATTTTTTGTTACCTCAAAAAGCGGGTACTCGTTTCCGTTTGCGTTTCAAAGTTTACATCATTATTAGCACTTTCAAAGTGATTGATGAGTTGGATGAGGAGCTTATAGTGGTGAAAGTTGACAATAATATATTTCACACTTGTAAGAAACCGTTTATCACCCATAGACATTCCATGCTAGTAAGAAAATGTTATCACCATAGAATGTTGCAATGTGTTCACCATGTTCCAACAATTAACTTTTATTGCCGACATATTGGTTAGTAGGGGAATTGTTGGAACCCAATCTCATTGACATTCAAAAATAGATTCCTTACAAGTACAACAAAGAGAGATAGATCTAGTGCTTTTGAGATAGAGTGAAAAATCCAAGCACAAGTGTTGAAATTAGAAATACACAAGTTCACCTAAGAGAGACATTAAGTTCCCTTGGCTTATAACACTATATTTAATATAAAAAATATTACAAGATTACATGATACAAGTGATCGCATAATTTGTGTATTTATACACTAATCAAATGAGGCGTACCTTCAAGAATGATCTGAAAATGGATGTATTTGAAAATGTTGTGCAAAGTATCCATTTCCATTAAAATAAGTGTGCAAAGTATTCTCCATGTCTTGCAAGTTAAACAAAGTGTTTTTGGTAACTGTTTCTGAGTTTGTGTGAGGGAATGTTAATTAAAATTACTGTTTAACATCTAAATCAGAAATACATAGTAGATAAATTACACCATAACATAACACAACAACATGATGAGACAGTTCACCCCTCCTGGGCTACATCTGCTGGGTCCAAGGCTCCCAATGGGCATGTCCTTGCTCCATTAAGTTTCTCAAATTGGTTATAAAGTGAGAAAAAGGCCTAAATAGGCAAAACCAGCTGAGAAATTGAATTCATAAGACAGAAATCAGCTAAAAATGACTTGTTTCACCTCAAACAGTGAAGTACAGCCCAATACAGCTCCATTTCCCTCATGGCCCTAATGGCTCTCCAAGCTTTCCTGAAGAAAAAGTGGTTGAAGAACATCTCTATTGGCTCTGCAACCTGTCTCAAACTCTCCAGAATGCTCATAATACCCAAAATTGACCAAAATTTCATCCAAATTGGTCCAATATTGAAGAAGTTATGATGAAAACAAACTTTTTCCCAATGTCAATTGAAAAACCCCATTAAATGTGGGAGAACTGGGAGAACTGAAGTGGTAGGCGCTCATTTTTGGTCCCTCCAAAAGTCAAACCACTCCCAAATGAGTGCCTACCACTTGTCTATTTTTGATTCATCCAGTTAGAATATTTTGGGGAATATTCCAAGGAATATTCTCAGAATATTCTTTGGAATATTCTTTTTTTAAAAATATTTTCAAAGTCAAAGTCAACCTTGGTCAAACTGGATTTTTGAAGGATACTGAAAAATTCAAGCCCGCATAACTAACACATATGACGTCGGATTTGAGTGCCGTTCATCGAGCTAGAATCGTAGTGACGTGGCCTATCTGGGCATTCAGGTTTCAACCAATTCTGAGCAATTCCATTTTGAACATTTTTTTCACTTGGATATGATCACCTGATCACACCTCCCAAATGGGAAGCTTTTGGACCCCAAAAGCTCTCTGATTTACAGAAACTGAAGATGAGGAGACTGATTCTCCACTCTTCCAACCTTGAAACATTTAAATCTTCCTGGCTTCATCAAATTGAGCTTCTCATAAAAAGATAAATTCTTCCTTGAATCTGTTGACCGACTGTTGCTAATTTTCACTGTCTCATGATGCAAATTTTTGAAACTTGTTGAACAACAACTGAAATTTGCAGAATACATACTGTTTATACAATGGTCAAACTTCAAAGGAGATTGAAAATGAGATTCACCTTGCCAACTATCCTCATGGAAATTTTTTGACAAATGAGCCATGTACTTGCGTCGAATCTCGACCAAGTTTTCTCGCCATTTTAATATACCATTCTAAAACCAGCATTTACCCATTCTGAAATTTGTGTCCTCTTTGCTTACACGCCTTTCCATATTTTGGATTCTTGCACCACTTTTCACCGACACTTTGTTCTTTGCACCGATTGACACCAAAGGCACTTTCTGCAACCTCTTGTCATTTTCCAGAGATGACCTGCTTTCCGGTTGAAACATATCATCATTTATATCAACAATAACATGAAAAGGAGAATGTACAAAATATTTTTTCTTAACCATCAACAAAGTCAGATTTTGACTTGCATTGACAAGCCTTTTCAATTGCCCTGCATGGACTAAAGAAGATTCTAGCTTCTTCCGATGTGCTCTCACAATAAACTCCTTACCATCCTTAAACATGTAATATTTGTTCTCGTGGCGATGGAATATCGATTTTCTGTCATATAAATACGGACTACCCAACACAACACCTGTAATGTCAAGAGGTACCACATCCAGTTCAACCAAATCAACATAATGAGCTGTTATGGCGAAGCACAACATGCACTTTCTTGAGACTTGTAAATTAACATCCTTGCAAATCCATCCAAGTGGATATGGCTTTGGATGAGGTATGGTCTCAAGTTTCAACTTCTTGACTAAGTCTTCTGAGATGAGATTTTCTTGAGACCCACTATCAAATAGTGTGTCTATATTTGTGTGTTTTAAGATTATCCTTATATGAAATAACTCTATCCTCCTCTTTTCATTTTGAGCTTCTATGTGACAGTTTAAAGTGCTAGAATTGAGATTTGTTTCCTTTACAACCTCTTTTCCCTTTATGTTCCTTAGTACCATGGCTATGCTTTTAGTTTCGTCACCTGATTCAGACCCTAAGTCTTGTTCAACGGTTGCAACAGTTTTGCCCTTTTCTTTAGCCTTATCTTTGTTTTTAAATTTCTCTAGTTTAAGCTCTGGATGAAGTTTCCAACAATGGTCTTCATCGTGGCTTGTTTTGGAACAGTTTTTACAAAATAAATTTCCTTTTTATTTCCTAGAGTTTGCATTTATTTTCCTCCCTTTGCCTTTAAATTCACTATCCATATTATCATCAAAATATTGTTTACCTCTAGCCTCTAAATGTGTAGCTTGTACACAAACTTCGTCTAGAATAGTAGGATTGAACATAAGGATAGTATGTATAAGGTAATTGTGTAAACCACCTATATATTTCAGCAAGGTATCTTGACTATGCAAATCAATTCCTAACAACAGAGCCCTTCTTCTAAACTCTTGAGTGTAATCTTGAACACTTTGTCTTTTAAGCTATCTAAAACTTTGCCAATTCATGATAACCTTTTGTAAATGAGCTAATGGATAAAATCACTACTTAATTGCGGAAATAAATTCAGCCCATGATAAAGTGATCTTACCATGTTTTTTAATTTCATCCTTGGTCTTGGCCTCCCACCATACTAATGCTACTCCTTCCATCCTTAAAGAGGCTAACTGAATCTTGATGTCGTCTTCATGAAGGTTTTGTATCCTTAAGTAAACTTCCAACTGTGTTATCCAATTGTCAAGTTTCTCTGCATTGACTTCACCGTTAAACATAGGAAACTCAAATTTGACATCAAGCTTTAAAAATTGACTTTTACCAGTGGTTTTAGACTTGTGAGATTGTTTCACCAAAGTAGAGGATGACGATGTAGAGGAAGAGGATGAAGATGGGGATGGTGGATCACCATTTCCTTCGTGTCCTTTCTTTGACTTGTCATCACTTTTCTTTCCTCCTGAAGAGCCCTATCCTTCTTTATTATGTTTAGACCCTTCTCCAACAAGCCTATCATTCCTTTCTTGATAGATTATCGTTACCATCTCTGTCATGTCTAGGAAAGCTTTTCGGAATACTTGTTCTTCTTCTTTGGGATCAATGTCTTCAGGAGCTTCTCCCTCTCTTGAAGACATGCTTGAGGCTTCTTTAATAACTATTGGGGGTGTAATAGATGGTGGAGGAAATGGCTCTATGACCCTCCTTAGTTGAGGATTAGCTTGTTCTCTAACCGATTGTCCTTCCCATCTTTTGAGTTTAAGCCTAGTAAGCATCAAAACTTGCAAACAATCAACCATATCTTTGCACAAAACAAATGTAGAGTAAAAATATTGCTCGTAAGGCTCAAATCCTTAGCTTCAATACCAACTGATCTGAAAATAGAAGCATTTGAAAATGTTGTGCAAAGTATCCATTTCCATTAAAATAAGTGTGCAAAGTATTCTCCATGTCCTGCAAGTTAAACAAAGTGCTTTTGGTAACTGTTTCTGAGTTTTTGTGTGAGGGAATGTTAATTAAAATTACCGTTTAACATCTTAAATTAGAAATACACAACAGATAAATTACACCATAACTTAACACAACAACATGATGAGGTAGTTCACCCCTCCTGGGCTACATCTGCCGGGTCCAAGGCTCCCAATGGGCATGTCCTTGCTCTATTAAGTTGCTCAAATTGGTTATACAGTGAGAAAAAGGCCTAAACAGGCAAAACCAGCTGTGAAATTGAATTCAAAAGACAGAAATCAGCTAAAAATGACTTTTGTTTCACCTCAAAAAGTGAATTACAACCCAATACAACTCCATTTCCCTCATGGCCCTGATGGCTCTCCAAGATTCCCTGAAGAAAAAATGGTTGAAGAACACCTCTATTGGATCTACAACCTGTCCCAAACTCTCCAGAATGCTCAAAATACCCAAAATTGACCAACATTTCATCCAAATTGGTCCAATATTGAAGAAGTTATGATGAAAACAAACCTTTGCCCAATGTCAATTGAAAAACCCCACTAAATGTCGGAGAACTGGAGTTAAGGGCGCTAATTTGGCGGAGGGACCGAAAATGGTAGACCCGCTCTCCAGAATGGCGGAACATTAAACATTAGCATTTATTGTTGGGCGGGGTGGTCACATGACCCACCCCCGTCGAAATGGTCGGAACAAACCGCCCAACTAACTGAAATTCCTGGCATTTAATTATATGTTGTGCGCTGTCACATGAGCTATTAAGGCTAACTGTTAGCTGTTACCCAAAATTCCGCCAAGTTTTAGAGCCTTAGCTCCTGGGAGCTAGTGCATGGTTGCGTGGACGTTTGATGTGGGGGCTGGCCCCCTTTTGCCACCGACTAAACGTAATTGAAACTTTAAATTATACGTGGAACAAATGGATGTTAAGAACTAAACCTGTGGTGCATTGGTAAGCGCTTGTGCTAGCGGCAGTGAGGTCTAGGGTTCAAACCTCACAAACTCATAAAATTTTTAACATTCCAATTCTTCCACCGGCCTGGGGCCATGTGGCGGCCTCCGGGCTTGCTACGTGGCACCCTTTGATTGGCCAAAATCTCCAAAAGTCAAACCACTAACAAATGAGCCCCTGCCACTTATCTATTTTTGATTCGTCCAGATGGAATATTCCATGGAATATTTTGGGGAATATTCCAAAGAATATTCTCGAAATATTCTTTGGGATATTTTTTTTAATATTTTCAAAGTCAAAGTCAACCTTGGTCAAACTAGATTTTTGAAGGATACTTAAAACTTCAAACCTGCATAACTTCCACATACGACGTCGGATTTGAGTGTCGTTCACAATGCCAGAATCGTAGCGACGAGGCATATCCGGTCGTTCAGGTTTCAAACAATTTTGAGCAATTTTTCCACTTGGACATGATCACTTGATCAGAGAGTGACAAGCTCCCCTACTCAATCAATATGAGGCGTACTAGGGTACATTCCTAAGAGAGTTATTGAGCCTAAATGAGGCATATCAAGGCACACACCCAAGAGATATTGAGCCTACATTAGAGAAATTTTGAGGTCTAAAATGGGCCTCAAAATAAAAATGTACAACCAAAATCAACTTTATAAGAACCAATAGGATTCAAGATGATGATGTCAACCATGGAGGGCAATTCACAATTTTTGGAGTAAAAAAGTAAAAGATTAAAAAATAATTTTTTTTTTTTTTTTCAACTTGTATTTTCAACTTAAATACCTACGGTTTTACTCAAATGTCAAGTAGGAGCACTCAGATGCAAAATTTAATTCCTCATCCATGAAGTACCCACGTTGCATACTTTCGAGAGACCATGTTACTCGAAAAATTAGAAATACATGAAAAATGTGATTGCAATCACATTTTTTCATGTATTTCTCATTTTTCGTGTAGCATGGTCCATCGAAAACATGCAACATGCGTACTACTTGGATGAATAATTAAATTTTGCATCCAACGAGTTCTCCTACTCGAAATTTGAGTAAAATCTTAGGGATACAATTTGAAAATATGAGTTGAAAATGTAGTTTTTGCTTTTTTCCCTCTAAAATTTGATACTGTAATCCAATTTTATTTTATTATTTTTCACTATTATTTTATAATATTTCTTAATAAACCCATTTTAGACCTAAAAATTTATATATTGAATGCGGAATTTGACGGGTGCACAACCAAGAGACTTATTGAACCTAAATGCCAAGTTTGACTAAGTTGACCTTAAATACCTAATAATAATATAAATAAAATACTCAGTAAATGCAACCAATGAATTAAATTATGATATTAGCCATAGTCACATGTACATAATGACACATGAATGGATTTTAGTCACATGCACATATTCTGCCAATAATCCCAATACATTTAAACTCGAAGAAGGCCCACTTTGTCTTCACAATTTTGCTTCCATTGTATGGAGGCAGCTCCTTGCTAACAAACATTCTAAGGCTCTCCTCTTGAGAAGTATAATATGATCTTCCAAAATATGCCTAAAAAATATCTGGTAGGTTGCTGCATAGAATATATTATAGAATTGGACCCCAATAAAGACCCTAGAATGGTTCATCCTTATTGATATGGTTAATTTTAGAAGTTGGAGATTGAAAGGTTTGTGGAGGAACTTTTGGAGGTTGGGATCATAATTCTTGGCAAAAATATCTTTGCTGCTCCAATTTTCTTAATGTGTAAACATGATGGCTTTTATTGCACCTATATCAACTAGAAAATGCTTAATTATATCACTATCAAGAATAAGTTTCCCATTCCTTACATTGAGGCCTTGTGGATAAGCAAGATGGGACCTCTTTCTTTGTTTTTTTATTTAGTAATTTTTACCTTGGTATTTGCTATAACTAAATACCTATATGGATCCAAGACCAAGAGAGCATTACATTTGGGACTTATTAGGGCTATTGCCAATTTCAGGTGATGTGATCAAACCTTTATAATGCTCTTGCTACATTTCAAGGCAAAATGAACAAGATGTTTGGTAAGTATCTTCTCAATTTTTCCTAGTTTTAATTTTTATGATACACTATAGTCATATATACATTCAAATATCATCTTGAGAATTTGGATTTTGTATTGAACACTTTATAGAAAATAATTAAGATTTATGCAAAAAAATCCAAGTGTGAATTTGCCAATATGTCTTTGAAATATTTTTGACAATATTATCTTCGTGAAGGGTCTTTTTACTATTCTTGCAAAGATTCAATTCATTTAAGAGTAGCTAGTGCCTAAAACCCTCAATAAGCTTCAAGGATTTTTTGGCTTAGTAGTCATCTATCAGAAATTTATTTGCAATTTCTCTCGTATCGCTTGACCTCTAATTAACTTAATGAAGAAATATGCTTTTCATTGGCATACTGAGGCATAACAAGACTTTGAGAAATTAATGGAATCCCTTGGTTCAACACCACTGCTCACTATCCTTGATTTCATCCTGATCTTCACCTTTGAGTGTGAATTCTCTAGGTTTGAACTTGGTAAAGTGCTCTTACATGATGAGAGACCCTTTTCCTTCTAAAGTCAAAAGTTGAATTACAGGGGAAGGTACATCTCCATATATAAAAAAGTAACATTAATTATACTTCATGTAGTGGCCGAGTGGTTTCAATTTATTCTAAATTGATCACCTTCACTCAAAGCACTTATTGATGAGGGGTACAGTAACAAAGGAGAAACATTAATGGGTTAACCCCTTCCATGGCTAAGACTTTTGAGATCATTTATAAGAAAGGTAAGGTACATATTGTTGTGGATGTTTTATCAAAATGGGATGAATCATTCATCTTCAACTCCATCTCAGTTTGTTGACATGGTTGGGTACAATTATTTCTCATAGAGTACATAGTGGATCCCCTTGCAGTTCAACTTTAACATGATTATTGATTGCAATAAGGGTAATCATTGGCATGTTAAGAATAGTGCCATGCTTATTGAAAATCACATCTATTTGTGGCATGGCTCTTCTCCTTTAAAACAAGCTCGAGTAGGACATACATTTCCTTGTGTTGGTCATGTAATTTCCATAAAACTTACAAGAATTGGCCAAAAATGAAAGTCTCTATTGAGTGATTTATAATATATTGTGACACTTTCCAACAAAATAAGGTGGATATAATTCCTTATCATGATCCCCCTTAACTTATCCTTGAAAGGGAGCTCCAACTACAATAGGCTTTAACATCCTCCCTTATGTTTAATATTTGAGACTTTGTTAGTTTCTAGCATCATTATTGTACTAACACCATATCCTTTCTTATCTATACATTTAACCTTCAAATAGATACTTAGTTATTTATCTTTTTATGCATAAGTCTTGATTTGGTAGTTGTTTTTGCACTCCAAACTATACCTACAATATATGCATACTTTTAATTCCATTGATTTAGTTTTGTGGTCATTTTTTAGACATTAATAAAATTATCTTATCTTATCATGTTATGCATATATGTTTTTTGAGAGCAACTTGGATATAACCTATTCATAGGTTTAAAATTTTCCCTAGTTCATTTAAGGAAAAGAAGGTTCCTCCACCCTTGTTATATATATATATATATATCTGGATTTTGACTTTCCAAAATATTTGGTAGGTTTGTATTTGTATTTGGATCTATTTCCATGTAGTGTAGAATTTGGCCCTTTATTACACATTTATTTGTGCTTTTTGTGGGATGACCTTCCATTCTATAAATACTGGTGCCAAATCGTCTTTTTATAAACTTTGTAGACTTATTACCTCTATTGCATTCCTTTGTGTGTGTTTTCACTTGGAAATTCATTGCTCACCCCACCTATTTTTTGGACCTCATTTAGGTCCATGGTCATTCTTGTTCCTTTTGCGATCCCTATTTAATTGTGTAGATACACTATTAAGGTTCTTAGGTTGAAGACAAAATTAGTAATTGATTTGATGAGAATTGTGATATCAAAACAAGAACTCTAGCTATAAATATCCATATTTTTGAACTAAAAACCCAAAACCAAGTCTTAAATAAACAAATGGTGCTCCTAGAATATTCTTTCCTGTGTTGTTATACTCATTTTCCACCA
This sequence comes from Pinus albicaulis, assembly GCA_034641835.2. NCBI lineage: Eukaryota > Viridiplantae > Streptophyta > Pinopsida > Pinales > Pinaceae > Pinus > Pinus albicaulis. Next base: position 100,969,620 of record CM076582.1, read on the forward strand.
GGACTTTAAATCTCCCCAAAGTTGCAAACAAAAATCTCAAAATCAACCCTCAAATCGAGTAGTGCTCCTAGGATCACCCCCCCTTTTTCAAGGTCAAAATTATATATTTTTTGAATTTGTGGCCTTGAACACTATTATTGTTATGAAAAAAAACTTTAAAATTGTTCCTCAAAATAAAGTGATACTAGTAGTAGCACAATTTAATATTATAATTTTGTTCGACATTATGACCTTGACAATCAATATATTGTTATGAACTGAAATCTAAAAATCAATTTATGAATTAAAATGTATAGTTTTTTTTAATGTTTATTTTATTAAAATTACAACATTTTCGAAAAAATGTTATAGAAAATGGATATTATTACAAACACATTCTAAAATTAAAGAAAACATATTTTAAAAATTTGGGTAGCTCAAAAGGTATTTCTGAGGGGGAAAACCCACCAAAAGTTAGTTTGTTGGACGATTTACCCAAAAGTGGGGTTTTGAACCCAAAGTAGTTGGTTTAGGACCTGAAAGAAATAATTATTTATTCTAAAGGGTTGAGAGGCTAAAACACTAGGTATAGAGGCTTCCTAAGTGACCCAAGAGAAAAGGATAAATAGAGAAGCCTATGGAGAGGCTCAAAGTATTTCAAGTGAGATGGACTTGACTTGAGGAGGTAGTTTTCCCTAGGAGGGCCACATACCATAGAGAGGGATAGTCGAGTAAGGAGCAGAAGCATGGTTTGAGGAGGCAGAGTTCTTTTCAACATGGAAGAGTTCAAGATGTCCAAGGAGGGCGAGATTTTTGTGGTTAGCTTGCGTTGGGTTGGAGATATTCACTGTACAAGAAGGCTGGGATTTGGAGTCAACAAGGAGGTATAGTCAAGATATGGTTAGAGGATTAGAAGTAGACTCAAGTGCTTCTAGAAACAAGCCTAAGGCCGCGGGCCAAGGAGATCTGTCAAGAGCTGGAAAACTAGGGCCTGATGAGGTCTAGGAAAGGGTGGATGCAACCAAGAAAGGGCTGGTCGTAGGTGCTAATGTTAGGCTACTAGCCAAGAAGCTGACCGAAGATGTAAAATAAGCATGTGTGGATAAGCCAAGGGAAGAAGGAGGAAAGACATGCCTAGAGTTTAAGGGAAGATGTGTGATCTCTGTGTGTGGACAGGGATAAAATGAAAATGTTAGATCCATCTAGCAAGCAAGCCAAGGAATCTATGAAGCGTTGAGTGCAATGGTTCTGTAACAAAAATGGTTTATATTTGTGGTGCTAAGGCCAATGAAAGGTTTAAGCACCATTGTATGGGTAGCATAGATAAGACAATGGACTAGAAAGCAGTTGGGTTTGGTCCAAACCTAAAGAGATGTTGGCCGAGGGTGTAGAGAGGCGCGATAGGGTCTGTCACAGACTATGATAAGCTACAGGAAGGGTTGATGCAGTACCAAGACCTTTAGTGTTAGGGTTAAGATATTTCAAGTGATGATCATGATGAAGAAGGTTGGACAAAGGTGTAACAACAAGTGATCTATGGGATGAAGGGTTTAGCATAGATCTAAGAATATGGAAGATACTTCCACCATGTCGACAACAAGATGATAGAGAGCAAAAGGATTTGTTCTTTGTGTAATGAAGGCTGATGTACAATGATATAGAAGGGCCAGAATACTGTGAGTAGCTGAAAGATGCAAGGTATTTGAAGGAGCAAGTACATTGTGAGCAGCTAGTATGCAAAGATATTAAAGGTGTAATCTCTCTACGAGTAAAGGAGGCAAAAAACATGCTAGGTAACATTAACAAATGAGGATTGAAAGGGATGCTATTAAAAGGGATGTATCAACAAGTCATATGTATTTGTTCTTGTCTTTTTGGGCAGTTTGCAGATCTAAAGAAGCAAATCAGAAGCCCTAGTTTTGTATACTATGTATATTAAATTTACTAGTGATCAAGGACCATGATCCTTGGTACAAGAGCCCCATGATTTTATTATTATTATTATTATTATCATCCAAATTTAAGGTCACATCCAAGCCAGACACCAAATTTGTGTATGAGATCCCCTTGTTTGTGGGACAATGGACCCACCTCCGTGTAACGATTTGATTGAAGGACTAATAAAATAGTTAAGCTTTGGGCTCAAATATCTGTGTACTTAATTGATTTCATTTCCTATTATTTCCAATGTGCAAATTTCTAGTAAGTTGAGAGTTTCTAGTATGTTTATGTATGTGATTATCCACAGAACATATCTAGGGCCTAAGGAAAATTCAACACGGTATCAGAGCTGATGGTATCATAGCTAATTTGAAGAGCATGTGGAAGCATAATGAGCCAGTGGAGGTTGTGTAGGCTCAAAGGGAGAGGGAAAATATGAAGGACTATCAGCTTTCCTATGGAATTTTGAATCTTCAAGTTCTAACAAGATAGAGGAGTTTTTGACCTGTACAAGGTCAGTCATGGACCATAAGAGAACATTAATGGTGGTTCAAGGAAATTCATAGATCCCACGAGGACAAACAAGATCATGCTGGAAAATTCATCTTGCATGCAAGAAAATTCATTTACCATGCAAGAAAAATCTTGGCCAAGTACAAAGAAGTCACCAGACAAATGGAAATGACTATGCAAGACAAGCCATGACTCATGCGAGGACAATCATGAGCATGCAAGGAAAGTCATGGAGCTGGAAGCATGAAGGAAATACCTTCCTCACTAAGAGGGGGTGTTAGAATTTTTGGTAGCTTGGAAGGTATTTATGAGAGGGAAAACCCACCAAAAAGTAGTTTGTTGAGCGATTTACTGAAAAATAGGGTTTTGGAACCAAGGTAGTGGGTTTAGGACCTAAAAGAAATAATTGTTTATTCTAAAAGGTTGAGAGGTTAAACCCTGGTTCTAGAGGTTTCCTAAGTGACCCAATAGAAAATGATAAATAAAAGAGCCTATGGAGAGGCTCAAAGTATCTCAAGTGAGATGGAATTCACTTAAGGAGGTCATTTGCCCTAGGAGGGCCACACACCATAGAGAGATAAACGATTAAGGATCAAAAGTGTGGTTTTGAGTAGGTCGAGTTTTGTTTAGCATAAACGAGTTTAAGATGTCCAAGGAGGTCAATATCTTTGTGGTTATGTTGTGTCGGGTTGGAGATATGCTATGTCCAAGAAGGCCAAGATCTGGAGCCAACAAAGAGATCTAGCTGAGATATGGTTAGAAGACTGGAAGTATCCTCAAGTGCATCTAGAAACAAGCCTAAGACCACGAGTTAAGGAGATATGTCAAGAGATATATAATCGACACTTGATGTGGTCTAGGAAAGGGTGGCACAACCAAGAAAGGGTTGGACGCATGTGCTAAGGTGAGGCCACTAGCCAAAAATCCGAGTGAAGATGCAAAAGAAGCATGTGTGGATAATTTGAGGACATAAGAAGGACATACAATCCTAGAGTTTTAGGGCATATGTGTGATCTTTGTGTATGGATAGTGATAAAAGGAAAATGTTAGATTTGTCTAGAAAGAAAGCCAAGGAATCCTTGAAGGGCAGAGTGCAATGGTTTTGTAACATCAAAGGTTTATATATGTGGTGCGAAAGCCACTGAAATGTCTGAGAACCCAGTAGAGATAGGATTGTGACCTAGAAAGCAAATGAGTCTAGTCTGGACCTAAAGAGATGTTGGTCGAGGGTGTAGAGAGACCTGCTAGGGCCTGCCACATACTATGATAAGCTATAGGAAGGGTTGATGTAGTACCGAGACCCTTAGTGTTAGGGTTAATATCTGCCAAGTGGTGATCATGAATGAAGAAGGTTAGACAAAGGTGTAACAACGAGTGATCTATGGTCTGAAGGGTTTAGCCCAGATCTAAGAAGCTGACAGAGAAGTTTTCCATGTGGGCAACAAGATGACAAAGAGCAAAAGTATTTGTTCTCTATGTAATGAAGGCTAATATGCAGTGATCTAGAAGGGATAGAACACTGTGAGTAGCTAAGAAGATTGAAGTTGATATATGAAAGGTATTTGAAAGAGCCAGTACATTGTAAGTAGTTGGTATGTAGAGATATTAAAGGAGTAATATTTCTACAAGTAAAGAAGGTAAATGACTTGCTAGGTAACATTAAAAAATGAGCACTGAAAGGGTTGGTGCTAAAAGTATTGTATCAACAAGTATGTCATGTGTATTTGGTTTTGTCTTTTTGGGCAGTTTGCAGATCTGAAGAAGCAGATCACAAGCCCTATTTTTGTATACTATGTATCCTAGTTGTCATAGTAATTGAGGGCTCTGATCCTTGGTACAGGAGCCCCATGATTGATTCTTTTTATTGAAGGAATAATAAAATAATTGAGATTTTGTCTCAAATATTTATGTACTTAATTTATTTCATTGTTGAAAATTTTCATTGTGCAAAGTGCTAGTAATTTGAAGGTTTCCAGTGTGTTATGTAGGTGATTAGCCATAAACCATATCTAAGGCCTAAGGAAAAATCAACAAAAAATACAAAAGAAAACCATGAATATAGAGGTTAAAAAAGAAGAAGCCTATAGGTATTTGCATTAATATAAAAAGTTGGTTTCTGGCTAGAACGTGTACATTGTCTACATGTTCAATAATTAAACTAATTTTAGATGTCCGTACTATGGCTAGCCTATTATTATGGCTATTTTTTCATGCAGTTCGAAAAAAAAGCCTACTCTAAGCCTTATAAAAAAGACCTAACAAAATATATATGGATAACATAAAAAAGATTCTAACTGTGGAAATTCCATTCTTCAACACTTGTTCCATTCAACCGAATGTATCATTCTTTTTTCTGCTGTATTTTCCCCTTGAGCTACTCTGGGCTTTTTCTTCTTTGGCTCCAAACTGGTCCCAACTTCATCCTTGTTTGATCCCTTTATTGGAGTTTTCTTTAATTTCAGTGACTTTGTTTTCCATAATTTCCAATTTAGAGCGGATCTCAACTTGTAACATCTCCATCTTCCTCTGCAACAACTCAAATTTGGTGTCATTAGAAGCTGGTAAGTCTCCCTCTCCTCTGCAACAACTCAAATTTGGTGTTCATTAGAAGCTGGTAAGTCTCCCTCTCCTCCTCTTCTGTGAATCCACTTTGATTCAACGCTTTCAAAAAACCTTCGAGCGACTCCAACAATTTGGTTAAGAACCGATTCAACTATGTCTGAGCCTCCTCATGAGATGAAGACTTGGGTTTCGCCATTGAGGAGAATTGCCTTCCCCCTCTGCGAATCCCAGAAGATGGTAGCCACTTCTGTTCATGAAGGGGATGCTTATCAAATACGAAAATATTGGATAAATAAGAACAAATATGAGCCTTATATAACCTCTAATGCATCTATTCCATCATCCTATAGCATCGAGTTACATTGCGTGTGAATCCAATTCTGAATCCTGATTGGATTCTTGGACTGTCATTCGGAAGATATTTCAGAGAAGTAACATTAACTCTTACCACCCATAATATATATATATATTTGTAAGTTTGGTAAGACTACATCTTCATCATGTCTAATATATCACCTCGATTGGGGCAGGGAATTGAAATAGTGACTTCACATCAAGGAGAATGAGCACTCGATCACCATCTATCCAAAACCCATCACCATCTATCCAAAATCTGTGGAGTATATATATATAAGTTTGGTAAGACTACATCTTCATCATGTCTAATATATCACCTCGATTGGGGCAGGGAATTGAAATAGTGACTTCACATCAAGGAGTATGAGCACTCGATCACCACCTATCCAAAACCCATCACCATCTATCCGAAATCTGTGGATGAATACAAATGTTTTTTAAAATAAGATTAAAAACATTTTTTTAAAACATACTTTTACATCTTGACATTATAAAAAAACATTAATTATATATATATCTATTTAATTTTATTATTTTATTTTTATTTTATAACTAAACATTTCAAATGGAAACTCACATTAATTTAGATAAAATACATTTTAAATAAAACAAATATACCGAGTGAATCTTTATTTGTTCGTCAGCCAAAGAATAACCCTCATGCCACCCTTACTAACTAATAGAGAGAGATTTTTTAAAATATGATTAAATTTATTTTTTTTAAACATATATTTACGACTTAACATTTTAAATAAAAAAATTAATTAATTATATATCACATTAAAAAATTATAATCAAACTTTTTAAATGAAAACCTACATTAATTTAAATAAAGTATATTTTAAATAAAAAATTATTAATTAATTATAAAGGTTTAGAATTATGGAAAAAAAACATATAACTAAATATTATTTAAATGAAAAACCTGTATTAACTTATATTAATTAGCTATATATATTTAGAATTATGGAAAAAAGAAAACATATAACCAAATATTTTAAATCAGTAATATGCATTAACTTATATTAAACGCATTGGAACTAGGATGAACCTTACCATTGTTGCACTTAAAGGAATTTCTCAAGTGCTAGATGATCGTAGAATATGTTCCTTTTAAGTGGTAGGCATGGGTGTGAGATGGATGGGTTGGCAAAGGGTTGGAGTGTGGGGAAGGAATGAAGGGATAATAAGTGAGTGTCTAATGTTTTTAGGATTAATTAATTTATTTAGTTTTATTTTTTTTTATAACTTAAAAATATTTTTATATTTATTTTGTTTTTAAGATTATTTTTAGGTTTGTATATTAAAGTTGTTATATCACTAAACGACCAAAAGAAGAAACTAAAGTTCTAGTAAAGTATATGAAGGGGAAAATAATGGCTTAAAGGATTCTTATAGATTCCATCAAGGATCCCCTCATCCTTTATGTAGAAAAGTTGGAGACATTAAAATAAATCTATGATAAACTAGTAGAATTGTTCTTTGTAAGCACTGTTGGAGAAATCATATCTTTGAGAACCAAGCTATACAAGATGAATATCTCAAAGGAAGAAGGAATAACCTCATACCTTATGAGGGTATCAAAAATAAGAGACCAACTACAAGAGTTGGGGGAAATAATGTCTGATAAAGAAACGATCATAGTTCTGCTCAATGCACTACTAGAGGAATGATGCAACTTCGTATCAAGCATCTATGGAGAGAAGGAAGCCAATCCATTAAGTGAAATCTGGTCATTGTGTAATATTGAAGAAACCGAGATGAAAGAAAAAAGCGATGTAGGACCAAGCGAACAAGTCCAGGTATTTTCTGCCATGGATAGGAGAAAAACAAAATTTGGGAAGTTTGGTCCTCAGAAAAAGAAGAAGATTGATATGTAAAATATCCAATGCTATGGCTATTAGGAATATGGGAACTTCAAGAGAGATTGTCCGAAATTCAAGAAGGAAAACAAGAAAAGGAAAGACAAAATTGAAGCCCATATCATCGAAGAAATAGAAGAATCCGATGAGAAGAAATCCAATAAGGAAAGGATAGATATTCACTATTAAGGTCTCTCAAGTACATAACAAGGAAAAGTTGGAGGTGAAAAGACCTCTACCATGGTTAAAATATTACTGCCAGATAGAAATAATTATAAGTATATTAGGATGCATCATATTAAAAACATATGATTGAAACAAGAGCTCATGACATCATTAAATAAGCTTGAAAGAATAGTTGAAGTAGAAGCTTACATGAATGTAGCAATAATAATAGAAAGGAAGTAGCTTTTGGTAACCTCATTGAAAGCATAAGTAGCATATATGAAGAAATTCATCTAGCATGATAGAAAGAGTCATCATACATCATCATTATTAGGAAGGAGCATTTGTAGAATGAGGATAATCAAGATTCTCTGTTGGAATCTTCATTAGAAGGTTCACCTCTACTTGGAAGAAGAAAGTGTTTCACTAATGGTCTACATTCCACCTTGTGTGGGATCCTTTGTTTAGAAGGATGATGGTATGATGACATAGGAGTGTAACATGGTTGAATTACTTTCAAGCAAGGAAAGGAAGTTTACAAAGGAAGTTTAGATGACCTAATAAAAGAGGTATCTATGTATTTAATAGATTGAGTCATGTCATTCTATAGTTGCAAATAACATGGTTGAATGCTGCATCTCATGAGCATGATTTCATATATTTGATGTAAAAAAAAAATTGTTATTGTCATTCTTGAGGCATGGGTTCCATGCTCAAGGGAAATTTATTTTATAGGTCAAGCACCCATTGATTGCTTCTAGGGATCCTCTTTCAGTCAAAAAGTCATAAGAGTCATTGTCATGTATGGAAGACCCTTTTGGGCATGTTATGTATTGTAAAGAAAAAAATATTTGAGTCAAATTAGAGTCAAAGGCCCTCTAAGACCTTGTCATGGTGCCTCAAGCAATTCGACCTAGATGAAATATCAAGTCAGACTCAATGAAGCAATTCGTACCCATGGAAAGCCTATATATAAGAAGGAACTCGACCTCATTTGAACACACAAAAAGCAAGTTTGATCTCCTCAAGAAAGAAGTTGGAAAAGGATGAAAATCAAGGATAAGAAGAATAAAATAAAGATAAAAGTTTTGGATCTCTCTCTCTCTCTCTCTCTCTCTCTCTCTCTCTCTCTTTTGTGTTAGGGTTTCTAAAGTTGTTGGGAAAGTCAAAGTGTTGGAAAGTTTCTAGGCAAGTCGAAGTGCTGAAAATTTGTTGGGCAAGTTGAAGTGCTAGAAAGTTGTTGGGTAAGTCGAAGTGCTGGAAATTTGAAGAGTTAGAATTTTTTTGGGAAAGTATAAGTAATAGGAAGTTTTTGGGCAAGTTTAAGTCGAAAAAAAAACTATTGGAGTTGAAGTTACAGAAGAAACTACCAGGGTCGAACTTGCAAAAGAAACTGCTGGGGTCAAAGTTGTTGAATAAGTTGTTGTGGTCAAAATTGTTGTAAAGAGAGCTCATTAGTCCCAGTCATCAAATATAGTGACATGTCATGTCTTCATAATGTGATGATGTGGAAGTCGTGATGTAATGTTGTAATCATTGTGAAGACAAATAAGTGGAAGTCTAAGAGTCATATATTGACAAAAGAGTCATGGAAGTCCAAAAGACATATAATACCAAAAGTCATATGTAATTCAAAAATTCACTTGAAAGTACAAAGGTTGTATAGGTCCAAAGGTCATCAGGAGTTGGAAATTCAAGAGTCATGGGGATGTGAAAGGTCATGCCTCAAGTTGTAAAAGGATCCTCACTTCTCATGAAAATAATTTTTAACTTTAGATTCTCCCATAAGGCATTAGAGAGACAAAGGTAGTGGCTCTAAAGTTCCACTATTGGAGCTAGTGATGTTCATTGTATTTATGTATCTTTGGAATTTTTCTTAATATATAAGCCTTCGAAGCTAACACATTTTCACACATGTATTGTAGATGTTTCTAAGACTATTCTTTGAAAGTTTATGGTTCACGTTTGCTTTTACCTGTACTAGAGTAATTGAACTATTTCAATGAATTTAGTGCTTAACTTGTTGGAATGTGTTGTAATGCTTATAACGATGGTCACTATTAGAAATATTTCGCTTGATGTTAGACAAATATTTCTCATATGTGTGTGTCTCCATTAGGGTAGTATTATTACTTATCTCTTAGAGGATCACTTTATTTTCTCCCTTGTAGTAAGAGAACCTTGATACAACTGTAATCGAACATTCACAAGTCACACTCGCTTGCTCATTCGAAAGTACATTTTCACTTCTCTCTCAGGCTAACAGTTAAAGCCAAGGCATATCTTTAAGTAAACGAAATTTGGGCTGTATTCCAGATGGGACTCCTACTCCAAACGATGTGAGGTTTAATTGTGACCTTATATCGTGGATATCCCCTGTATGTTGGAAGTATCCAACATCATCAAAAATTTCTTAATTTCTCTGTATGTGCCATCAAGAGTTGCATTTCCTTTTGATTCTTCTAATGTAGATCTAAGCCATGCTATTATTTTTCTAATTCTTGGAACAACAATCTGTTTTTTTTGGCCCTTCTAGCTCTTCAGGACATTATGTAGAACTCAAACACTCTTCCTTCATAGCCTCCCACTTTACTTCATCATAGGAATCCATGGATACTTCCTTAGACTTCCAATATGCAACTTTCTCATCGAAGGTGACATACCAGTTGAACTCAATTTGTCGCTGCTACAAAATGTATATTCTTTAGGCCTTTGATGATTCACTATAACCAACAAATATGCCTTTCTTTCTTGAAGGTTATACATTGTTCCTTTTATCCTTAGGAACATGAATGTAGAAAGGGCAACCAAATATTCTCATTTGTCCAACCTCTGGATTTTGTCTAGAGAGCGCTTCTTCAAGAGTCATATCTTTCAGAATTCGTTGATGACTTCTATTTTGGATATATACATTTTCCAATGATGCTTCTCCCCATAAGAACATCGACAAATCTTGATCATGCATTATAGCCTTGAAAAATTCTTCAATGGACCCATTCTTTCGTTCTGCCACACCATTATATTTTGGATTATATGGAAAAATCAACTCCCTCTTAATCCCAACTTTCTTACAAAATAAAAAAGTTATTTTAAGGTGTACTCTCCTCCAATGTTATATCTCAAAATAGTAACCTTATTACATGTCAATTTTTCCACTTCATCTTTGAATTCTTGAAGCTTACTAAATACTTCATGCTTGGTCTTCAGGAGATAGATCCATGTCTTTTGAGAAAAGTCATCAAGAAATTTCACATAGTATAATGAACCTCCAAGCAATCTCACAAGAATAAAATCACACACATCAAAGTGAATCAAATCTAAAACTTCCTTAGATCTATTGAAACTATTTTGAAATGGTTTCTTAATGTTATTTCCAAGTGCACAACCTTTACAAACACCCTCATGATTTATTTGCAATTTAGGAACACCTGAAACTATTTGATTCAATTCAGGTATTACTCTATAATGAAGGTCACCATATTTTCTATACCAAAACTCACCTTGGTTGATTTAATCATGTACTAGGGCTTGAGTTAGTTGATTCACGAGCCTATACAATCTTCCTTCATGAATCCAAAAAATCCGAGCATCATCTATACTAGATCTCTTAGACCATACAAGTACTTTTACGTCCACAAAAGTTACTCTATCTTAACTTTATCTTCTAAACATGAAATAGAGACTAGATTCTTTTTCAAACCTAGTACATATAGGACATTATTGAGATGAACATTGTTACTAGATTTTAGCTCAATGGATGCCTTTCCAAATCCTTTGATTGCATAACTATGATTGTCTCCAAGCTCTACCCTTTGGGATAACCTCCTTTCCATCATGCTAGTATGGTTTCCATGATCTCGGTCATATGTCTTGAAGCACCGCTTTCTACCAGCAACATACCATCATCATTTGCAATAGAACCTGTTAGAGCGGAAAAGTAAAAGAAATATTTGTCACCTTTATGCTTCTTTGTCACATTTATGAGGAAGCATGCTTTTTTCCCTTTCTCTCTTTGTTATTAGCTATCTATGGACAATCCCTTTTATAATGTACATATTTATAATAAGCATAACATTGAATCTCTGACATATCCTTATTTCTTTAGGGAGGAGGTGATCTTATTCTTGACTTCTTATGTTGAAAGCCAACCTTCTTCTTTCATTTATTCTTGAAATGAGTTGAAAATTCTTAAGAAGCTTCTTCCTTTTTATATCTTGATATAAGCCTTGATTCTTCTTGAGAAAAAGGGGTCCATAGTTGTTCAAATGAAGGAAATTACTTCCAACAACTTATACCTTCTCGAAATTCATCCCATGATCTAGGTAGACCATGGAGTGTTGTAGTCACAAGTTAATTCTCATAAATAGTTTCTCCAGTTGCTTGAATTTTTTATCTTGTTTCTTAAATCCTTACCAAATATGAAGCCAAGGTGTCATAAGTTTTCACCCTCACATCACAAAGCTCATGGATTGACCAACATTCTTGATAGTAAATAGATTGGTTAGGGCATCATACATCTCTTAGAAGTATTAAGATTTTCAATATAGGTGATTAAATTATATCTATTGGAGTCCACAATAAGACTCATGGAAGTGATGTCATTCTCCTTAAACTTTTCATTTCATGCAGTATCTACTTGTTCTACAACCTTTCCTGTCACAATATCCAAAATTTTGTTCTTTGCAAGAATAAGCTCAATTCTAACCTTCCAAGCTCGAAATTTTGAGGCTCCTTTCAAATTGTTCTCATATTTCATAGAAGAAGCCATGGATGCAAATCAATAGAAGGAATTCAACAATAGTGATCTAAATGTAGGGTTTCTTCAAAGGTGATCTCAATGTTCCTTTCTTCTGTTACATTTCCATTGTTCGATGTTGTTACAATCACTTTAATCCAATTCTTAAATTCAATTAGCAATATTTTCAAAATAATTTAATCTTCCAGTGATCAATAGAAATTTTAGACATAATAGTAAATGCAATGAAAAATATGAGACAATCAGGAGCAATAACAAGAGACACCAAATTTGGTCAAAGACCATGGAAAAACCCCACAAGGGGGAAAACCCTTTCAAATTCTTCTTCTTATTAGATTTTCATAAAATATTCAGCAGAGACTACAATTATTCAATTCATCACCAAAATGATTCATAGTCAATCATTTGACCATCCATGAGATCAACCAACCAATATCCAATAGATGAGCCTCAAAGTCAAATATGGTCAAAGATTCCAATCTGCAAAAGTCAACAAATTCAAAGAAAAGAAACTTTATGTAACTTGAAAATCGCAGAAAGACAACTTTCAGTAGATACATAATGATGAATTTTTGTAGCTCGCAAATCCCAAAATTTCTATAGTTCCAAGATCACAAAAATATAACTTTCGGTAGCTGCAAAATAACGACTTTAAGTAGCTCGCAGATTTTAGAATTCCTATAGCTTGGACCTACAATTTCAAAAGTGTATGAACCAATGAATGGATGATGTGATGTGTGATAATATGCCTCCAAATTATTTCAAGTGATATCTATTTATATGTGGTCAAAGGGGTCGAATTTCCTCTTCCAGGTTGACTTGAACTTTTGTGCACATGTGGGTTTCACATCAAAAATAATATTTTTCCTTGACCAATTTAAATTCTTCCAAGGGACATGAGGGCTCTTTCTTAATGAGGAAGGTTTTCCAAAGGAGGGAATTTGTCGCTGAGCTTCCAAATTAACACTCTATCTTAGCTAGGGAGAAATTTCCAACTACATCATGAATCTCGTCTCAAATGTCTCGCCATCATCAAGTCATCTATAGACTCTGGTAATACCTGCTCATCTCTGTTGAAAAATATCGAATATAATGAAAGAAAAATTTGACATCATAGGGGATCTCAAGCTACCACCCTATATATCCAAGGACAATAGGTAGGATATGACTTACCATGGAAGGTAAGGATCGTAACTATCCTATTGTTTGTTAACATTCCCATCAGGACCCTAAATAATTAAGTGGTAGAACACCTTCATCCACTACCTTGGTAGGATATACAAACTTACCATGAGTGATAAGGAACAAACACAACCCAAGGCACTTGGGGGAGATACACACTTACCCTATGAGGTAAGGATTATACACACCCAAGTCACCTCTCAACCCATTGGCCAAATGGGGAGGAATAATCCCAACAGGCCCAACTTTTGGGTAGGATGCATACTGGGGTATACTTGGCAGGGGTAGATACACACTTACTGTCAGGTAATGATCAAAGAAAACCCTTATATAACAATGGGGGAGATACACACTTACCATTAGGTAAGGATTAAACACACCTATTGTCCTCAAGTTCCCCCAACTCTAGGAGATCTCTGACTCGATTCATCACCCTGGGAGCTCAGAAAAGGGGGAAGATAATTTCTCTATTAGTTAGGACCCTTACTTGGGAGGGTCACATCCATAAGTCCAGGCTGATATCTGAAGACCAATAACTTCCCTTTCGGTAAATCCTTGGTGACTATGTTTGCAATATGCTCATAAGTCAAAATATGACGAAGTATCACAACTCCTTTTTTGTACCATGCCACGTTTCTAGTGATATATGATCTCAATATGTTTGGAATTTTCATGAAACACATGATTCTTTTCCAATCAGATCCCACTCTTGTTGTCACAATATATCACTTTCGTATCCAAGACATGTTCAAACAACTCTCTAGAGAGCTTCCTCAACCAAATTTCCTCACAACTAGCCATGCTAGTAACAATATAGTCTACTCGTGTCCTCAAAGCTACACACTTTTGTTTCCTACTCATCCAAGATATCATGGAAGATCTCAGGCTAAAGCAACACCCTGATGTGTTTTTCTTGGCAATAAAGTTTCCAACCTAGTCAAAATCAGTGTATCCATGCAGTCTGACATCTCCGATAATATATCTCAAACCAAGATTAATCGTCCCATGCAAATATCTCAACACATGCCTGGAAACAACCCATTTTTCATAAATTGGATTTGTCATAAATTGACTCAAGGTGTTCAGCGCAAACATATGTTCGGACAAGTTTTCACAAGTAACATCAATGCTCCAATAAATTGATGATACTCAGAAGGGTTAGTCAAGTCGGCCCCAACAACATCTCTGCATAACTTATTGAAATTAATTTCCATCGGGGTACCCAAGATTTGCACTATATCATTCCAAATCTCTCCAATAGCTTCAAAACATATTTTCTTTGAGAAAAGAAAATATATTTGGGTTTCTACCAAACCTATAATCCCAGGAAGTAATGCATCATACCAAGATCCTTCATCTTGAATTCATAGAAAAAATCCATCTTACACTCGATCATCAAAGGCTCACTATCTATCAATAATAGATCATCAACATATAGAACCAAAATCAAGGGCATACCTTGGACCACTTTGAAGTAGAGTTTGGGGTCATCACTTCTTCTTGTAAATACAAGCGTCACCAAGTAACTGTCAATGCGGGAATACTGGGCTTTGGTGGCTTGTTTTAAACCATATAATGCATTCTTCAATCTGAAAACATGAGTATTTATGCCCTTTACTTCAAATCCCTAAGGTTTCTCAACCTATACTTCTTCCTATAGTATGCCATGAAGAAATTTTGTATTTACATCTATATGGTGAAGTGTCCATCCTTGACTGGAAACAACGAAAAAAATTGATCTAATGGTGGTGTAACACACAACAGGTTCAAATATGTCATCATAATTTTCTCCCTCTTTCTAGGAGAATCCTCTAGCCATGTACTTTTCAATGCTTACATTAGCTCCATGTTTGATCTTGTACAACCATTTTGAGGTTACGACGAACTTTCCTTTAGGTCTCAGAACAACATCCCATACATCATTCTCATAATGGATTCATACTCTTCAGCCATAGCATCCTTTAAAACTTGTTCTTTAATGACTTCTTCAAATGTGGGAGGTTCAACCTGAATGATGTTTCTCATAGCTATGACATACCCTTGGTACCTGCATGGCTTCTTTCTTTCTCGAAAGGTCCATTTGGCAGGAACATGTCTCTCAACATCTTGTAATGTATCTTGAAGCTAGGGGATCACTTGGAGGAGGGTTCAAAGGATCCATAGGCTCCATGGAATCATCAACAATGTCCTTCTCATATTTCGGCACAAAAGGAACTTCTAGTAGGTCCATTTCATCATCTTTGTTCGGAGGAGGTGGAGGAAGGCCTCTTGATTTTCCAAGAGAAGCATCTTCATTAAGGGTTACATCCTTACTAAACTCAATCTTCCTTTGGAGATATATATATATATATATATATATATATATATATATATATATATATATGCTTTATATTTTTCAAAATACCCAACAAATGTACCTTTCTTTCTAGTGGCTTCCAACTTGTTCCTCTTATCCTTTGACACATGAAAGCATATGGGTAACCAAATATCTTGACATGTCTGGCAATGTCAGGGTTCACACCTGTGAAAATTTCTTCAGGAGTCTTTTTATCCAAGACTTGATGAGGAACCTTGTTTTGAACATATACTATTGTATTTATTGCTTCTCCCCAAAGGAAATTTGGCAACTTTTGATCATGACACATGGCTCAGGAAGCTTCCAAAATGGACCTGCTCTTTTTTTCAACCACTCCATTTTGCTCAGGATTGAAAGGTACGATAGTATCCTTCTTGATACCTTCCTTCTTATAGAAGTCAATGAAATCATTTGAAGTGTAATCCCCACCATTGTTAGACCCGAAGACCTTAATTTTATTCCCCGTTTTATTTTCTATTAGTGCCTTGAATTCCTTGAAAATATCAAGCCTCATCCTTATGCTTCGAATATTGAATCCATGTTTTCCTGGAGAAGTCATCAATGAATATGATATAATAGAGATGGCCACCAAGAGAGTGCACTGAAATGGGTCCACAAAGGTCAGAATGAATATGTTGAAGAATTCCATTGGTCTTGTGCTTGCTAGAGGGGAATGGTACACTTTCCTTCTTCCCACCAACGCATCCAAAACATACTACATCATGACTTGCTTTAACATTAGGCATCCCAAAGACTAACTTATTCAATTTCGGTAGGGCTTCATAATATATATGTGCCGACCTCCAGTGCCATAACTCACTTTGATGATTGGTGTCATGGACCATTACTAGCAGAGGTCTCCCATTTAATCTATAGAGTCCTTCAACCCTATATTCCAAGGTGAAATAATCTCTCATACGGGATTCCATAGGCCATGTGAGTAATTTTCCTCTTATGAAAGCTACTCATACATTTTTATTCCAAGGTATATATGGATACCAAGTTCTTTAGTCTTGGAACATACATTACTTCATGAAGAAGAACATATTCCCCAGAATCCAAATCAAATTTTGATAGGACCAAATCCCTTCACTAGATATGTAAGGTTGTCCCCAAGAATGATCTTCAAACTTGTCTCCCTTTCAACCAGATTTGAGAGTAATTCCTTATACCCAAATAAATTTATAGAAGCCCCACTATCAACCAACCAACTATCATATGAATATGGAGGGGAAGAATTAGAAAAAGCAGAAATAAGAATATATTCAAATTGTCTAGTAGATGCATTATTTTCATACTTGAAATTTCTTGCTTTCTTTTGAGGATGATAACTTTCTTCTCGATAATTAGGGGCATCTCTTATTCTTATATCATCTCACCTTCTTGTATCATCTCCTCTTCTTCTATCGTGATTTATTATTTAATCATTGTACGTGTTGTTTTTGTAGCCTCGGTTGGATATTCAAGCATCTCTCTTTCCCATATAGTCTCATCATAGTGACCAATTTTGTTGCAGTTGAAGCATTCAACTTGAGGTTTGTCTTTTATAAACCTTCTCTTGGAGTCTTTGGATTTAAGAGAGAATTTTCTTGGATTGGATGGTCTCCCTCTACATTTTTTCTTATCTTGTGCAACAAATGCATAGGGTTCTCATTCTTCATGATTTTGCATCCTTCCTTGGGCAACCATTCCTCTTGAGTGAATTTTCCAATGAGATAATTAAATGTTGGAAGTCTATTATTGTTTCTTATATTGGTAATGAGGGTTTCACAAATAGGAGGAAGACCTTGAAGAGTGATCATCACCAACTCTCTATCACATATAGTCTCACTAGAAGTTTTCAATTGATCCCTTAGTTGAGATGCACTCATGATATAATATTGCACATATTATAGCTTGTTCATATTCAATTCCTTAAGCCTATTCTCCAAGGAGAGGATATGATTCAAAATTTTTACCTTATACATCCCAACTAGCTTATCATAAATATCCTTGTATTTTTTCAAGCTTCTAACATAAACAAGTAAATGATATTGCAAAACATCAATAATAATTTTCTTAGCTTTGAGGACACCTTTCTTGTACTTGGATTTGATAGTAGAAGAAGCATTTTTCGGAGGATTAGGTACCTTTCTTTGCATATATTCCAAAACATCATTTTCATCCAGTATAACTTCCAACTTGATCTTCCAAGAAACAAAGTTTGATGAATCACCTAGCTTCTCATTATCCTTGAAGAAATAGGTAGTCATATTGACCAAATAAAATAGGCTCCTTCAACTTCTTTCAAATATGATTTCTCTTATTTCTTGTCTCCTTTGGATTTTCTCTTCACT
The DNA here is from genome assembly GCA_034641835.2 of Pinus albicaulis. NCBI lineage: Eukaryota > Viridiplantae > Streptophyta > Pinopsida > Pinales > Pinaceae > Pinus > Pinus albicaulis. Next base: position 100,987,629 of record CM076582.1, read on the forward strand.
TTAGCTCTAATACCATGTTAAATTTATATTGTTCTATGTTGTTACAATCACTTTAGCCCAATTCTTAACTTCAATTAATTATTTTTTTTCAAAACAATTTAATCTTTCAATGATAAATATAATTATAGATATAACAATAAATGCAATGAAAAATAAGAGAAAATAAAGAGCAATAATAAGAGACACCAAAATTGGTCAAAGTCTAGGGAAAAACCCCACAAGGGGGTAAACCCTTTCAAATTCTTATTCTTATTAGATTGTCATAAAATGTGTAGTGGAGAGTAAAATGATTCAATTCATCAACAAAAAGAGTCAAAGTAAATTATTTGACTATCGAAGAGATCAACCAACCAATATCCAATAGACGAGCCTCAAAGTCAAATCTAGTCAAAGATTCCAATCTGAAAAATTCAACAAATTCATAGAAAATAAAAATTATGTAGCTCACAAATAGCAGAATGACAACTTTAGGTAGCTTCAAAATGACGAATTTCGGTAGCTTTCATATCACGTACTTTTTGTAGTTCACAGATCACAAAAAAACAACTTTCGGTAGCTGCAAAATGACGACTTTCGGTAGCTCGCAAATTTCAAACTTTCTCTAGCCCGGTCCTGCAATTTCGAAAGTGTATGAATCATTGAATCAATGATGTAATGTGTGATAATATGCCTCCAAATGATTTCAAGTGATTTCTATTTATATATGGTCAAGGGGGTCGAATTTCCTCTTCCAGAAGAAATTTAAATTTTGTGCACATGTGGGTTTCACATCAAAAATAATATTTTTCCTTGAAAAAATTAAATTATTCCAAGGGACGAGAGGGGTATTTCTTCATGATGAAGGTTTTCCAAAGGAGGGAATTTATCCCTGAGTTTCCAAATTAACATCTTCACCAAAGCTCTGATACCATGTTGATTTTCTAAGTACGATAGAGACTAGCACAAGATTCTGAAAAACTGATCATTACTTTTGATGTTGGTATTCTTCTTTTAAAATGATTACAATATATCATTCAACAATTATATTTCAGAAATTCAATCATACAAGAACAATAGAATAATAGAGGTCACAATACACAAAGAGAAGAAAAAATTTACCCTGGGAAAAACCACTTAGGGGAAAAACCCAATATCTTTTCAATAAAGAAATTCTTCTATTAAAAAAGAGGCACACCTAGACCTTCTAGTCATTAACTAGGTCATTCCTAGTCAAACCCTCCAAGTAAAGCCTCCCAATCTGATCCAACAATTCGCTTAGTTGATCTGCCCCATAATTTCAGCCCTTCTACAACTTTCGGAATCCCATAATTTCGCCCCTCAAAAACTGCTCATAAATTTCAAACCTTGCAATAGAAACTATATGGGTTGCCTTGACAAACTTGGAGCCAAAAAATTTGATCTCAAAAATTCAAAATTTCTTCTTTTAAAAGTCCAAATAGGACTTGACCCAAAATATATTTTTTATGTTGTCTCTAGCATTTAAAATATGCTGTACGATAATCAATATAACTACATCAAAGACTATTACATTATGAAGAGTGACCATAGTTACAAAATTCAACAATAAAAACCTCACACTAGTTAAGATCTTAGTGAGAACTTCTTGAGATATGCTAAATATTTCTCGAATGATAAATATGGAGTATTTTATATTACTAGCATATCATTTAAAAAAACTACATTAATTAAGATCATAATAGGTTTTTCTTATAATACAATGACCTTAGAATATGATGAGCATTTTATATTATTATTAATTTTGAGATTAAAAAAAGGGAATAAGAATTTAAATTATGTTGAGTATTTTGGAATGAATAATAAAATAATGCTTTTTTATGTATGTGAACTTATATATATATATATATATATATATATATAAAATCAAGTATGATTAAACTTATTGGATGTAAAATTTAATACTCATAACAAAAAATTGAAAACTCTACAATTAGTGAATTTATAGTGAGATAAATTAAAAATATATGAATTTATGTTTTGTAACCTTACAACTCAAAAAACATGATAGCTAAGTGATGCAGACCTGCTGCAATATACCAGAATAATGCTGTGGAAAGGGAGTTATTTAAGATTTAATAAAGATCCCCTTTATTCGTAACATATATTAACCTCGGGGGTTAGGCACATACATGCATACTTACGCGATCAATAGCGGAGTGTTTATCATATATGCAGACTTAAAAAAATACACAAACCAACGCACAAAACAAATGAAATACAAACCCGCGGAATTATACCTGGAGGGTCCCACTGTAATCTTTGACCAATCAACGGACAGTCGCACTTCGCATTCCCCACAACTTAACCTTGAAACGTTAAGCGCTAAACTTTAATTTCTGCGTGATGCGATGTTGTGCCGCATCGACATGTGGCTTCCCGCACTTTGTATTCCTTGAAACTTAACCTTGAAACGTTAAGTGCTAAACTTTAATTTATGTGTGATGCAATGTTGCACCGTATCGACACGTGGCTTCCCGCACTTCGCATTCCCCGCAACTTAACCTTGAAACATTAATCACTAAACTTTAATTTCTTCGTGATGCGATGTTGCGCCGCGTTGACACATGGCTTCCCACACTTCACATCAAAAAAAATTTAACTTCCCTTGCTATGGCTCTTAACGTTAAACTTCACGAATTGCAATTTTCGATTGCCCTATCAAATTCCATCGTTCGATCTCAGACAAATCCGACGGCCTGCGCTATTTCTCCTGCGTACCAATTCGCGTCACAAACTAAATTCTTTAACCTACGAGATCTTATTGTTGTTTCTTATTCTTAGCGATGTGTTAGAACATTTGGCTGCATCGTGCATTTATCAACGTTGATCAACTTCGCATCGATGGTCCTCGTCAAACCTCCAAGTTTGATTGGGTTTTTTTTTGCGGTCAATACAATACATATTTTAACAAAGGAAAAATACAGAACTAAGGCCTCTTTGCGCCTGCGAATCCGATAAGATTTCTCGTGGAGCGATTTTAAATACAAGTATTCAACTTCAATAAAGGTTTAAAGAATTAATTTAAAACATGGAGTCCAATGAAGCACCAAAACACTTAGACATTATTTGGAAATTTTGTTTAAAAGACAGAGATCCCGATCAAAATACAAAAGTCTTAGATAGTCTGGAAAATGGAAAACAGAGCCAGGCCCTCTAACGGCTAGTTTTTACATTCACTTCTGCTTCTTTATCTCTCCTTTCCCTCTACGGATGACAAAACCCCACCCTAGTGGATTTAGTTACATTTTATCCTTCTCCAAAATCCCCATATGGTTGGGAAACTATTATTCAATTTCCAAAACAGTTTATTCAACTTATTCAACTAAATTCTCAACTAATCCTAAATTAACCATTCTTTTATTATGCAAATTACATTGGCTGAGTTAGCCCAAATTAAACTTAAACAAAAGTACTTTAAAAAAGAAAAAGTCAAAGGCTTCAAATGCTTAGGACTGCTAGCCCTCTTTCCAAGCCACAACATGCGACCAACTTTGTCACATTGCTGGCTCTACCTTAATGCTCCTGCATTAGTCAACTAGCATAAATGGCGGACATCCATGATGCACGTCGGAGGTTTGAAGCCCGCAATTGGACAAATTAGAGTTCCGAGTCTCCCACCCCCCTTTTCAAAGCCCCGAGAGTTAGGTCAATTAGTCAAGTCCCCATTATTAAAGCACCTTTGATATTAAGAGGTCGCGGGTTCAATTATCTCAACACCTTTGGGGTCAAGCTCCATGGTTGAATCGACAAAAAATGATCCCTTCATATAAATCTGTTTGGTACAATTATTCTATAGACATAATGAACAATAATCTTCGAAATCTATAAACCATAAAAACAAAATTATAACCTTAAAATATATCAATTCAAGTTTTAACAAATAAAATACATTTCAAATTTATTAAAACCTAAAAATACACCATACATATTTCATATAAAAATAAGATTTGTGAGGCAACACAATTGCATGTTGCTAGTACAAATTTTTCATTTGTTGAATCCTCCAAAATGAGACCAACAATACAAATATCTCATGGAAGAGAATTCAATATAGACAACAAACCAAATAATAATAAAATATCTCAATTTCAATTTCATTGTTGTGTCCGTGGATAGACCTTGTGTCGTAACTGGGCAAGGTGCACAAGCAACTCATTTTAATTGATTTGTTCTAATACATAGCTTTCCCTATGTTGGTGGAATTACCAATGGGCCATTTAATATTAAAAATATAAATCTGTATCTCTACCCTTTCTAAGAAATTTGTCATAGGAATATCTATCATTCATCCTCTTCGTGTGGCCTAAGAAAGACATAATTTTTCATATGACAAATCAATCAACAATTTTATAATTTTTCATGCCAAAAGAAATAAGAAACTTTGAACTACTGTTATCCAAAAAAATAATTTCCGATCAACTCTCATATGATATATATATCACATAAGAATTAATATATATAAAACATGAGAATTGATCGGAATATATATATTTATATATATATATATATACACAGTGAGAGAGATTGTAAAAGATTCCTATTATTTTTATGTTATTTTTTTAATATTTATAATAATAACTAAAATGACACTAAATGTTTGTACTAATTTTCTTAGTGTAACTATGCAATAAAGAAAAACGATAAAGCTTATCACGTTGCTAAGGCAAATCATTGTTATATGAGAATAAAAAATACTACCGTTGAGTAATTGTTTGAAAATCAAGTTTTATAATAGTGATATATGTAGAGACATGAAAAAGTTTATAGCAATATTTTTTTTATATGAATTATTTTTTAGTGGGTGGATTATCTTTTTTAATTATGTTATGGAAAATTTGTATAAAAATTATAATTTATATTGATCAATGTTTGTTATATTAAGAGTGGTTAATAGGCAAACATAAACTTATAATCATGTTTTGGGAGGAATTAATAAATTGAGATGAACTTGCATAAATTTGGTAGGCAGTAACCATTGGTAATTCTACATATTTAGAGTTTTACTCCTACATAAGTGTTGAAAAAAACATAAAAAATCATGAAAAGTAACACTTGATAACTAGCAATTTCTCCTAAAGATGCAAAGATACACTGAAGGAATTGAACATGCATATCATGTTATTGCAAAAATGCTGCACAAAGGAAAGATAAAAACCTAAAGGGTGGAGGATGGAGGGGAGGAAATGTGTTCAAGATTTCAATAGTCTCATGCTTGTGTCGATATTTCTTTGACGATGTTCCTCAAACCATCTAGCTGAATCATTTTTTTCTAATCATACCACTATGTCAAAATATTATATACATATTATATCCAAGCTATAACATGCAAGGTAACGAGGGGAAACACTACCATAGGTTCTCGTGGGCACCGACACACAAAAAATGTAATTGCACAGAGGAAATTATTAAAGTTAGTGTGTGTTGATAATGAGATTAAATAAATAGCATATTTCACTAGAATGACCTTTAGATTCCAGGATATTCCGCAATCAACATAAAGAAGGGGGTTTGTTTTTATAATTTTAGTTATCTCCTTTTAATTTTTTAAAATTAATTTGGAGCCATTTTCCTGGAGCCATTAATTCTAGTTTTAAATTTAAATTTAATTTTTTTCTAGCAAAGATGTGTTGAAATTGCAAATTTATGTGGTGTAGTTTACACGATCCAAGTGTCCAAGTAAAATTTCAAGGCATTGTATCCATTTATGCATTAAAAAATACAGTTTTAAAAATGAAAAGTTACACTTGCTATATGCATATATAGAACTAATATAGATCCATTTTGAAGAGGATTAAATCTCTTGAGGTGCATACTCTTTTTTTTTGTTTTTTTTTTGAGTTTTTCACTTTAATAGAGGTCCCATAGGCTATCTTTAGCCTTGTGGATGTTAAAATTTTCTTTCTCATCTTTCCATAAGTAATTACGGTGCACAACTCGTGCGGGTCCCACAATAACGAGTGACCATGTAAGTTGGCCGTAGTTAAGAAGTCTTTCTGTCATGTATGTCCATTCCTAAACAAAACAATACCCAATAACGTCTCATGTTGAACATGATTTAAAGTGGGACTTTATCATAATTAGTTAAAGCAATTTTGTGTGGGAGTTATCTTAAGAATCCCTAAAGCTGGAATTTCTATACGACCTTGACCGAAAAATTAGATATTTTTTGTTATATAAAAATATTGGTTAGGTTATGCTTAAATGTAAATTGGTTGAAAAAAATCAAAATTAAGCCCATTTATTTTTTCAATTAAACATTTTATATCATTCTACCTTGAAAAATCCCTTAAACACCTAAAGGAAAATTTTAAAAATACATAATTTAATGTAAATATTATCATATTTATTAATATGTTAGCATCAAGAATAGTGTAAAACGCCATGGCAAAAATGGATTGTTTAAATCAAATTTAATTTAATGTGTCCATTCCCCACTACATCATAGGTATCATGGATTTTGAACATGAAGCTCTATAACCACATCCTAAAAATAAATATATAGTTTTTATTTTTTTATGATATGTAAATAAATATTTGACTACACATTATAGGTATCAGAATCAAGCTATGAAAAACCCTTATACCTTTCCTAGTGCCAAGATTAAGATAATTCATTATATTTTAATAAAATAAGAATTTTTTTCTTGTAAAAGTTTTTATGACTCCATTAATTAATATCTTGCATGAGCCTCCTTATTTATATTTTATTTTCAATGTCATATTATAGTGATGCATATTTATTTCTTATTTCTTAGTAAATTTAATTATATAATATAATTGTAAAAAGTAAGGTTATCAAGTTTTTATTAATATAAAGATTTAAATGTGGTTTAAAAAAAAATGCTAATTAAAAGTGAATTTGATTAGTCCACCAGGTCTTGGATAAATGGTGATCGGGTGCACTGTTAAGGCACTCCTTGATGTGAAGTCACTGGTTCTGTTGTTACTTGGGAAACGATCTCTGGCTGTGAGGAGATCAGTGCCCAAGACATCTACTATCACTTGAAAATAAATTAATTGTTGTCCCTTCATATTGTAACCCCAGAATTATATCTTAAACCCTTTAATTTTTACAGATAACACGACTCTTCATAGTGACTTTAAATGATAAATGTGCATGAACAGGAGAAGGTGAAATGATAGTGAAAAACCATTAACAATATGATGTAAATCACAAAAACTATTATCTCTGGTTTTAGAAGCAAATGGTTGCAAGAAATCATTATAGAATAAAGGAGCACATCATTAAGGAAATTTACTGTAATTCACAGATTTAAATTAGACACCAACAACTTCATTACTTTATTCCAACAGAAGAGACATACATAAGATGGAACATGAAGAGCTCAACACATTCTTCAATTGCTGGAAAATTCTCTGAAAAGCTTTATTAATTTCATAAAGAAAAAGTACAAAATTGCTAAAAATTCTGAGACCCAAAGTCCGAAACCTCCTTTCTCTCTTGAAAAAGACAAATACATTATTAAAAAGTGGAAAATTATGGAACTGTTAACTTCCCAAACTATTGTCTTCGGTCATTACAATAAAAAGTAGAAAATTAAAATTTCTGGAGAAAAATAAAGTAAAGTAAATATGAAGTAACATTTGATCATGAGGTGGATGCGACCTGAGATCCTGGAATGGAAGAAGTTCTTGCATCTGCATCATGAGCTTATGGAGACATCCATTCCTTGCATTTTCTTCACAAGTCTACATTCGAGCTGGAATAGTTAGCAAGCTTGACATGAGCCATTCTGAAATTTGTGATCCTGGAATATGAGGGTCTTTCTGAAAACAAGGTTTTCATCATCCATAACTGTTGAAAGTATTTATGCAAAAAATTCAAAATAGTGGCTCCCTTTAGGATAACAGTATTTTCATGTGTATTTCCAATTTTACTCTTTTCCCCTACCAACAATGTTTCAAATGTCTCCCAAGGGAGAATATTTTCTTTCTGATCCCAACAGGATGGAAAACTAACCCTGGTTCTTTTACCAAAACACGTTAAATCTTACCATTGCTTCTTTGACTTCCTTAAAATTTTTCTCTATAGTCTTCCTGTATGAAATCTTCATGATCATCTTGTTAAACTATGGCACACATTGAGTCCTTTCTTCAATTCCAAAATCCTTCAGTTCTTGTGCAGTTTTGGAGTTAATAAAATCAATCAACCTCTTGGCATACGAGGCCATGTTTTGCAATTTCTCTTTATTTGCAACAATGACATTTTCCAGGTCTCTCACAATACTCTTTTCTTCCCCAACAATAATCAGTAAATCCCATATGTTCTTGACAACATCAATGATGTCATTCCAAATAATATACCTAGCTTGTATATGGGACATATTTCCCTTCACTTTCTCTTTCAACTCTTTGATCTCCTGGTAGGCATTCTAACAGTCTTGCCTATACTTTTCTGCATTATCCTTGGTCACGTGTAATTCATTCTCTATAACATTGAGTAATTTATAAGCACCTTCCAAGTCCCTCTTAGTTTTATTTAAATAAATTTAAGCTAATATTAACTCAGTTGAGACTTGAGTTAATTGGGAAATAGGGTCTTCCTAATTTTATGGAATAACCACTGTACAAACATGAGAATATATCTTTTTCTGTAACATTTCACCGGTCTCTTTCAATGTAGCTATTTCTTCACCTTTGGTCAACAGAGCTTGCAACATCTTCTCTTTCTCTATCTCCACTTGGGCTACTTCAGTAGCCATAGGATGCTCACCTGTTGGAAGCTTACGCTTCTTCTTCAAACTCTGAATTTCAGATTCAACAGACTGCAACAGTTTCTGAGTCGCTGATCTGTCTTCAGGATCAACACCAATTTTAAAAATTATTTTCTTCAATTCCTTATTCTGTGTGGAATAATATCTTGAGTTAGCTTTTTCCAACTTCAACTGTTTGATCACTTTGCTCAAAATGTTTTCAGCTTTGGCAACAACTAAAGTAGTCTTATTAAAATCATTAAAGATTAACTGTCTTGTTTTCATATGCAATTTAATCTTATCAGGAAGAGGGATTTTCTTAGCATCCACTGTCAAATTAACAATTCTATAAGAGGTAGTAGAAGTTACATGCATAGATGAAGGATGGGAGAAATCTATCCTTAGCTGTTCTTTTTCTAAGTCCATGGTTGTCAATAATATGGTTTGGTCAAGGGAAATTTGAGCCTCTGATTGAGCCTCAATGTTATCTCTTATTTTATTGTTCCTTTCTTTAATTTATGAGAAAACCTAATTAACATTAGACAAAGAATCATGACTTGTACCTTCAGGAAGAGAAGATGAAGGATTACAAGAAATTTTTCCCAATTGAAAATAAAATCCAGGCATAGCTAAAGAACTACCCTCCTCCACTGTCTTTGCCTTCTTGGCTCCATTTTCTACATCACTATCCAAATCAATCAATTTCTCTCTTCATATTTAAGCCCCTTCTCAATAGGATGGGGGGTTTCCACCTCCATTTACACAGATTCATAAGTCTGTCCTCCATTTTCCATCTTCTCCATCTCTAGCCTTGATTCATGAACAAATGGAGAATAGCCATTCTCCACTTTGTAGCTTGAAATCACATGGTATGGGTCATAAGCCCATTTATCCTTCAATGACAAATGTATGCTAGTCAAAATTTTGTGAGCTGCTTCCAATGCCTGTCCGGTGTTTACAATGAATGGCCCTATTTTCCTGGGTAGTTCAAACAAATGACCTTTCTTTACTGGTACAAAATGGACCTAATCAATATTAAGACTGCCTGATGAACTCCAAGGAAAATAATCTCATGGGAACAAATATAGGTAATTTAAAAGGTTCCATATTAGCTCCAAATAATCTAATTTAGTATAGTCTTCATGAGAAAACCAATCTCCATATCTCATATCTTTACTTAATTTCAAAAAGGACTGAGCTTCAGGCAATAATCTTGGTGCAGACACTCCATTTAAAATTGAATATACAATAGGAAGGAAAGAGAAGGTAAATTCAAATAGTCCTTCATTTCCCACCTCCTTTCTTACCAGGTCTATCAAAAAGACCACTAACTGTTTGTTTTTATTCACATCAACGATATTCAACCCCAACTGGGTAAATATATCCACATTACTGTAAAGAAACAAATAAGTGACCAGAGAAGGAAACCTAAAACTGTCAGTGATTGATAAACTCATAAACTGATTATTGATGACACTCTCCAGATAAGTGGGAATATCCAAAACTCCTCCAGACTTAATTAAATAAAAGTAAATTGGGGAATTTTATTGGTTTAGGATGAAATGTTGATAAAATAGAGGGTGTTCTATTGTGCAAACAATATCTACAATGTCTGTTTATTTATCCATTAATGGGATGTGAGTGGAAGGCCCATCAATAATAACTGTCTTTAACATTCTAGACAAGTTTCAAGAATAGTTTCACAAGTTACCTGGTTATGTCGAGGTGACTGGCTGTTGAATTAGAAGCTGGTACAAAAATTGGAGAGCTTTAGCTGTTCGGGAGGTAGATGTGGACACAATGAGGACAAACATCTCTTTTATAGGTGGAAGAAATGAGTGGGAGGGAAAAATCATACAAGAGTGTAATGGATGATGGAATGATTGACAATATGGTTGAAGGTGATGTGGAGGATGACATGGAAGACACAACTGGCTTGCTTGATAGCGTCGTGGGGCCCGTCGACTGTCGTCACTGCGGGGATAATCCATAGTTAAAAAATTATCACAGAGCAGTGCGCCTACAGTTGATTTGGGCCGCTCATTTTGGTCAACTGACGGGGGTCAAAGATTCTAGCGGAGGCACCCCTCCAACTAACCTCCGGTCACATTGTGATCTCGCTCATGCTTCATCGTAGGACGAATTTTCCCATTGGCGGTATCCATGAAGTCACTTTCTTGTATTTTAACACAATGTGCCAAACATGGTCCCACTGTTTGACAAATTAGCTCCAATCTTTGCTTAGTACTTCTTCTTCTAATTATATATATATATATATATATATATATATTTGAATGACATAAAATCATATATACAACATATAATAAATTTAAAACAGACCACAAGAGATTCAATTCCCTGCCCCAATCGAGGTGATTTATTTGGACATGATGATGAAGATGTAGTCCTGCTTAGTTTACAAAAAAAGAAGTGAATTTTATGAATTGGAAAATTTTTATAAATAAATTAAAAGAAATTATATTTAAAAAATAAAATAATTATCCTTGATGGAGTGTTACACGTCATTTTTTCACCATGAAATTTGATTGTTCATATGGGTCCATTACCATCCATATCATGTTCCCTTGGAGGTCAAAAACACTGATGTTCTTGAATCAAGTCTTGGAAATTGGAGAAAAGCACTGTAAAACCCTTAAAAGTCCGCCTTTGCGGTTTTAATAGCCTTTCCCTACGCATGCGCTATTGATCCTTCCATTAGCTGTGGCGAATACCACACTTTTTTTCACTAAAACTTACACACCCCCATGAAAAGAAAGTAAAAGGAAAAAGTAACTTCTAGAAGCTTGGTCGAATATTCTCCCAAATGGAAGCCTCTAGAGTCGCGCCAATTTGAGCTTTATACCTCTACTCATGAAGATTATCCCTTGGTCTAAGGAACTCAAATCTCTTCATGAGAGGAATCCATCCCCCTCTTCATGGAACTGAAACTACCTCAATCTCCCTATAAATTGAGCTCAAGTTTCAGGCTGACGGCTAGATACCAATGTGATTAGAGACTGATCTATATAGTTTCTAAGCTGAAGAGAGTTCATAGAGTGCATACTTTCTATACTAGTGAGTTGTTGTTGACACACTGAATATCAAATCTTTGTGCCCATAATTTCATGCGGGTTATTCTAGAGAGGAAGACTTATAAAACTAAATGAGAATGGTTGCTCAGGACCCAGGGAGAAATCTGTACAACATCAAGGCATCTGGTTGTAAGATTTATCTTTCTAATTTATGATAATACATATGGATCTCTTTTTCTCATTGTCTTGTTTCTATATTTATGGGAATAATGTCAATACTCAGACTCCTTTATCACTAAGTTGGATTAGTACTTTTTGATTATTATATATTTTATATTCTTTGATTATTTGTCCTTTATTTGATTGCAGGTTCTACTCATTGGAGAACTACTTTGGAGCGACGAGACAAAGGGCTACATCAGACGTTTGGATTTCAAGGTAGGGGCATGTCCTCTCTACTTTACTATTATAATGGTCTTAAAATACAATTAAGATAGAGAAAGAGGTATTCAAATGGATATTTGTTTCTAATTACTTGCTAGAGTACTAGGGAGATCGCTCTTGTCCACAAGAGGGATTAATCCTCGTAACAAATTGGCGACCATACTGGGGATTAGAGCTTAGTTTTATTTGTTTGTATTCAGTTTGAAACTTTAGTTTTATGATTTTGACTTCTCTGAGTGTGGCTAGGTAGATAAATTTTAGAATCTTTGAGAAAGAAAGTTTATATTTTATTTTTTCCAAAATTTTCCTTGCCTGCGCGGTTTTCTATGGAAGATAGAGCGGCAACATGTGTGGCTGTTAGTTCAATCGAGTGCACATGCACACTATTGTCAACTGATAAGCTATGCACCCCCTGGAAAATTTTAACAAAATTAAATTTCTCTCTTTCAGAGGTAGATAACCAAATTATTCAAGTTTTCCTGATCCATTCCAGTTGTCAAATCCTGTGTGAGAACTCCCTTTTAGTAATTTTGAGTCTCGTATGATTGATCATCATGTTTGCATTTTACAAGTTAGGGTTTTCCCTGGTTTATTATTTCTCTTTATGGAAGATACCTTCATTTTCCTTAGCTCACTGGTTTTCTGATATTGTCTTCTTGAGCCATCAAGATTGTAGCTAACCTTACTTTTATGAATATTCGTTCCCTATTCATTTGCAAACCTGGAAAAGCTTCTAGCTCACTAAAGCCTGATTCAATACCAAGCACTCTTGGATGATTTCATTTATGCTGAGATAAGTGGAAACCTTCTTAGTTTTATCACAAATAAGAGAAATCACCCACAAAACATTCATAATTATACGACTTAGGATTCATAATTAGAATTTTGTTTTGTTTTTGAAATTTATAATTTTCAGGGTTTTTTAGGAATTATTTTCTGTTGGGAATTGTTTGATTGTTTGAAATTGTATTTTTTGTCTTGGTTATCAAAGAATTTCATTCAAAAAGAGAAATTGATCATTCTTGCAAATTTTTTTCTTAATGAAATTTTCTTCTTTTCAAAAAGGATTTTGTTTATGAATGAGGAAGTTTGTGTTTTGAAAATCAATAAATCTCTCAACTTTCTCCTAAATAGAATTCATTGAAAAGAAATAGTTGTATTTCTCATATAGATGCATTTAGAGTATTTTGTGTCAGGTCACAACATCATCAAAGCTTCAACTCCATACCCTTTGTGCTAAATTTAAACCAAATCAATATAGCACATAATAAAATCAATCTAGACATTTTTACATTTTCTAGGGCTCATTCCACCAACATAGCTTAGGCTAGTGTTTTGAAATAGGTTGTAATAAACGTTCCAAAGAAGCTTAAACAAACAAATAGAATCTTGCGGTAGGGAAATCCAGTTGTTGCATTTGTACTCTGGGAAGCTCTTCTTAAAAGAGTCAAGCACGAGATTCTGTCAGACCCAGTGAGGTAATCGTACCTATCTCATTGGAAAAGATGTACTATGTGCACGTAATACAAACGGTAGACCTCAGATTAACAATTGTCGAGGAGCCTGGGGTCACTTGTTGGCAAACCTTAGATTTACCATGTCGAGGAGCCTTAAAGGGGATTGATCTTGATACTCTGACCTTGTGTGTATATCGGATCATAGACTATTCCCCCAGGTGCATTTTTCTCCATTGGTGACCTTAGTGGCCATAATATTTAGGATTTTTCCCAAGGTGACGCTGGAGGGAAGGTCCCACTGTACCTAGAACAGACATCGGCTAGACTCACTTCGAATTTCCAGAGGGTTCTCTTCACTTCGAGATGGCATAAGTGGAGATACTTGCACCAGACTATTTCATTAAGCAGGTTTTCGGGGTAACTGTTCCAACCCCCACATCTTCCACATGAACTTCTACAACGTTGGATTTCATCACCAACTAGTGTTTTTAGTGTGGAAACATGCTGTTTGTGCATGGTTTGTCTCTTAGATTTTGTAGGCGTGTGTTCAAATTGCTTGTTTTCTTAGCAGCCTTAGGTCTATTTAATTGAATTTTTTTATTTTTTTATTTTTATTTTTTAATTTTTAATTTTTATTTCATATGTTAAAAATTAACCGTGGCTGAGTTACTGAGACACTCTCGTAGAATGTAGGGGAAACCGCCTGAGTATACACTGAGTCAATTGGAAAAACTTAAATCTGAAAGAGGTCAACAATCAGGAACCGAGTCTATTTAACAAGGGGAAAAATTTGTAATAATGGATCCCGATTACGATAGTAAATCAACCTCAGATAGTAGGAATAAATCAAGAACAACTAGAAATTTCAGAAGTAATCACAGTTGAGTCTGCGACTAGTGAATTATCAGATACTCAACTTATTGAACCTGAAATATCTGAGCCTGAATTTGAATCTACTTCATCTGAGTCAAATTTGAAGTTCATAGCTCGAACTCGTGGTTGTCCCTGTTCACCTTGAGTGAGGCTTCGCATTACTGAGAACCTTCCTCTTGGCCTGATTAGTATCAAAGAGATTATTGACATGGAAGAAGAGATCATAATTCCTTCGCATCAAGAATCTTTAGATCTAAGGTATAATGAATTGATTACCCTTACAGTCCTTTTAAACTGGACCCTTGGTATAAAAAATTTACCAACTTTATACATAATACTTCTCTCAGTTATTCACCATGTCGCATTCCTTTTTACTCCATACCCAAAGGTAGTTACATGTCTTCACAAGCATGTTAAGTGAGTAATCCATGTTTTCTTCATTGCCATATTTTTTTTGTATGGTGGTCCATCAGTTCCTGCTAGATACCAGTTTCTCTCTGGTACTTTCTCAGGAGCATCTCCCTCTTTTGAAAATATTACACGTTCAACTCGTCTTAATGAATCTAATACCGAAAATTTGACAATGGAATAAATCTATATGATGACTAGAAATATTCCTTCAACTAACTCTCAAGGTGGAAATTACTGCCTGGGGGGTAGTATAATCCTCAAGGACCATCTCTTCAAGGGAAGTACCTTATGCTAGGGCCACAACCTATTCAAGGACAACCGCCTCCTCAAAGACAACAATTCTATCAAGAGTAACCATCATTTCAGGGAGGCCAAACTTTTACTGGAAATTATCCGACAAATTATCAAACTTACGTTCCAATACTGCAAACTGGTTATGGTCAACCTTATGCACTGCAAAATTTAATGGGAGCTCCTTATCCCGATGTTAATACAATGTGGAACCCGTCATTGAATCAAAAATATTTGCAACCTACTGTAAAAGCAATTATAGTCAATCTGGTTAGCTAACTGGTCAATTTGGTTATACCCAAGTCCAGCAACCTGCTCAGCCTGCACTTAAAATTACGCCTCAGGTATCTGTACCTAGTAGTCAACAATTTGGTTTGAGTACTCCAAGAAATCCTGTCTAATCTACTATGCAAAATTATGTTCAAAACCAAGTACACTAATCCCTGGAGTTTCTCAAGTCCCTGTTGCTACAACCCTTCAAACAATGACATCAATTATAACACAAGAAATCCCGCAAGTCATTGCTCATCAAACTGGACCTGTTGTTCAATCTACTGTTTAAACCTCTGCAGGACAACTTGGTGCAGCTACAATTCCAACAAGCCAACCTTTTGTAGGTCAGTTTGTGAAACAACGTTTTCAAGGGAAGTTTCAATATGGACCAACAGGACAAAATCCAATCTACCAAGGTCAACCATACTTTGGTTATACATATAAAATACCATATCAACCTCAGTTTAGTATGGCTAACCCTGGATACCCCATAGGTATTCCAATCCCATCTGCACAGACTATTCTAGGTTATCCTAGATATCCTCCTCCGGGTACTGGCATTGTTCCTCAAGGTTATCAGTTTTCTCAACAAGACCCTAACCATCAGTTACCATTCATTGAAACATTAGACTTACTAGATCTGTCTCGCCTCACGAATGATCCAATTTATTATCTTCCATTTTGGCTGACAATGCTAACTAAGTTTCCCAGTGATATACCTAAGTTTGAAGGAAAATCGGGAGAAAACCCCTCAAATTGTGTGATGACTTATCATCTTTGGTGCGCATCCAACTCCTTAATCGATGATTCCATTCGATTGATACTTTTACAGAGAACATTGATAGGCTTAGCGGCAAAGTGGTATATTGAATTACCATGTGGCTCTTTCAATAATTTCAACACGTTAACAACATATTTCCTAACTAACTTTTAGTTGCCAGCACGTTATGATAATGGAACAAAAATCTTAACTTCATTAAAACAAAGTACATCTACATACATTTCATATCACATACATGAATGGAGACGTAGACAATGTTTAGTGAAAGTTTTCATTCCAGATAAAATTTTGGCAGAATGGTTCATTAAATCAATACTTCCAAAGATCATTGAAGACATAGATAAGGGAGGTGTTGTTACAGAAGAATAGGTCATAGCTCAAGCACAATACTTAGACCTTGTATACACACAATCTAGTACTATATATGAAAAAATTCCTAGCTTCCACGCCCAGGTCAAATTACTGTAACTCCTTCTGGTTCTCATTTTGCAGATGGTGTAATTGGTATAGTTAGTTCTACCAAGAGTAAGAAGAAGTCATCTAAACCTACTTCTCCCATAATAACTTTACCAGATTCACCTAAAGGATATTCTTCCCTTGAAACTTCTGACGACATTCACATTGTAGATTCATCTATGACTAAAGCTAAAACCAGAAATAAGAAGAAAGGAAAGAATAAAAATAAACAAAACAAATCTCCTAAAGAGAAAACAGAAAAAACGATCCAGCTGATGAAAAGCGGAAACCTTGTTATCCTTGTCTTATCTGTGAGGAGGATCACTATACCAAAGAGTGTCCACATCGGGCTGAGGTATCCAAATTTGTCAAAGGTTCACCCACACCTGCTGTCTTGAAGGATCCTTTTCCATATCAAGTTAGTAAAATGATCAGACCTTCTTCCAATTCGTTGACAGATATTTTAATGATGTCTTAGGTCAAGGTTGTGACACGATGTCAAGACTATGTATATAAGAGTCCTGTAACTGGTAAAGATACCGAATCTTCTAGTTAAACACCAAACATACCTCCTTCAGTTTCCAAACCACTTCAAATAGATAAACCTAACCCTGATTTAGTGATTAAACTGCCCGCTAAAGGTGTACTTCGAAAATCGGCTTTCAATCCACATGTGAGAGCTGCTCAGAATTACAACATTGTTGAAGATTTGGCCATATCCCCTTCAACAATTTCAGCCTTAGAAGTGCTGCAATTATCTCCAACACAAAGGAAATTACTATTATCAGCCATCAGAGCTATTGATCCTCAAGCTCGAACCTAATGGTCTTTTATCTTGAAAATTTTGTACCTAGACTCCCCCATCAAATGAATTTTGAGAGTCCAGTATTAGTCAAATCAAGATGAGTTTTTCATATTGTAATTGATGAGGGAGGCATCTACGTGTATAATGTCGTTAAACTATTGGAAAACCGTTGGTTCTCCAACACTTAACCAAAACCGACTATCCTTAAAGCCTTTGATGGAAGAGGTTTCCATCCATATGGAATACTCCAAGATTTGCCTATAGAAGTAGAAGGAAAAAATGTTAACCTAAAGGCGAAAGTTGTTGATGCCCCTCTTGATTACAACATTCTTCTAGGTCGTAGTTGGTCTTACGCAATAAATTCTATTGTTTTATCAGTCTTTCAGATGATAATTTTTTATCACAAAGGAAATATTGTTAAAATCGATTGGCTGCCATACTTCTCTTCAGACCCTACTTCTACAGATAACATCCAACATGTCAGAAAATCGATTTTCCCATATGAGTATGTTGGTGTAGGAATAATGAAGGATTCCGATCTCATGGGAACTTTCACTATACCCTCACCCGATGTGTCACGAGCAATTTCCAATATCAATATGATCACATCAAGCACAATACCATTTGATGACACATGGACTGTGCCTTCAGAATTAGAATTGGACTCTTGTAACAGCGAGATGCCTTTAAGTCCTTTTGAATCAACATATGTAGCAGTACAATATTATTCTAACACCCCATCATATTTTCCTGATCAAATGAATGTGATCAACGAAGAATCATCTTCTAAATCAAGCTCAACTTTGACATCATTTCTGGATCCCTTTCAACATGTATTTGCAACTGATGAAAGTATTCGAGAACTTTTGTCATCGGATGAATTACCATGGGACGATATACATCATCGATATTATTTTTTTCCTGATCTTGATAATCTTAAAAATTATTTTTCATCTATTTTTACAATTGATTATGTCAAGGAACCATAAAATCCCACATCGATTACACATTCGGATTATGAGAAAAATTTGGGAAATATTTCTACAACAATTCCTATTGAAATATCAATTAAACCTAGAATTATTTAAAACATTCATATAGGTGCTTCTTGTTTGATGGAAGAGATTAACACTTACAATGCCCTATTTCAAGAATTCTGAGACATTTTTATCTGGTCTTAAGAAGAGATGCCAGGTATCGATCCTAAGATTGTTATTCATGAAATTAATACATATCCAAATGCTAAGCCTATTAGACAGATATTACGTTCAATACATTTGCAGAAAGCTGCAACAATAAAAGATAAAGTTTAGAAGCTATTACGAGCAGGATTTATTTATCTTATTCCTTTGACGGATTGGGTATCTAACATAGTTCCCGTAATGAAGAAACAAGGGACTATCATAGTATGTGTTGATTATCGGGATATTAAAAAGGCGTGTCCAAAAGACAACTATCCTACACCCTATATCGGTCAAATTGTTGACGATTGTGCTGGAAACGAAATATTCTCATTTATGGATGGTTTTTCTGGCTACAATCAAATCAACATACTCCATACCGATCAACCTAAAGCAACATTTTTATGTCCTTGGGGAACATTTGCATATTGAAAGCTATATTTTGGACTAAAAAATGCGGGTGAAACTTTTCAAAGAGCTATGTATTATGTGTTTCATGATATCAAAAATATTGTACATCCTTATCTAGATGACTTACCTGCTCATTCTTTATGCAAAGAAGATCATCCTATACACTTATGAGCTATCTTCATGAGATGTAGGAATTGAAAAATTCATTTGAATCCACACAAATGTGTTTTTTGTGTACAATCAAGATGGTTACTTGGGTTCATCATTTCGAAAGATGGAATTTGTGTCGATCCATTGAAGGTCGAGGCTATCGTCAACTTACCTCCTCCTTCCACTCTTCGCTAAATCCATAGTTTGCAAGGGAAAGCAAAAATTTTACGTAGCTTTATCTCGAACTATGCTGAGTTAACAAAAGGTTTTACCCAGTTGTTGAAACAAAATGTTCGATTTATTTGGGATGAGATTGTCGATAAATATTTTGATGCACTTAAAAACGTGTTGAACCATGCACTATTATTGCATCTGCCCAATTACCACCAGGATTACTTTTTATACTTAACTGCCTCTGATTCCACAATTGGAATGGTTTTGGTTCAGGAAGATGAATCTCACAATGAACATGTGATATATTACCTAATTCAAAATCTTAACCCAACGGAAATCAAGTATTCACATGTGGAGAAATTGGCCTTGGCGACAGTTCAAGCTGTCCAATGATTCCATAATTACATATTGTTACGCAAAACCACATTGATATCTAATTGAAACCTGATGATGTACATATTGACAAAAAAATTTCTCGGGGGCAAATACTCCAAATGGATTGTTATAATACAAGAGTTTTATTTGGAGTTTGAGAAGTCCAAGTCAAAGAAATCACTAGTGTTTTCTGAACTTATGTGTGACTTTCCCAATACTGAGTCTGAAACGGTGGCAGAAAATCATATTGCGAATGAATCTTTGTTTCTAATTATTACATTAGATCCCTAGTATGGAGATATCATTATATATCTTCAGACCCAAACTTTTCTCCTGGAGCTTTCACAATCAAATCAATGGAGAATCATATACCAATCCCAACAATACAATATTGTTAGAGACACTCTTTATTTTCATGGTGTCGATTCTGTTTTTCGACGATGTATAACTCATGAAGAGGCTGGAAAGGTTTTGAATGATTGCCACTCTGGAGCGTGTGGAGGTCATATGTCTGGTTTTTCCATAACCCAAAATATATTGTGCGCTAGTTATTTTTTGTTGTCCTTATTCAAAGATTGTATTATCACAGTTCAAAAATTCCATAATTTCCAGATTTTTGATCGAAATATGCGTGTACCCTCAGCTCCTCTTCACCCAATTATTGATGTTGGCCCTTTTTCCAAATGGGACGTCGATTTCATTACATGTAACCCTACCTCTGCCGAGGGGCATGTGTATATTATTCTCGCTATAGATTACTTTACCAAATGGGATGAGGTGATGCCTACATTTGTGGTTGATGGCAAAACTGTAGCTACTTTCATATTTAATCATGTGATTGCTCATTTCGGTGTTCCTAAAGCTATTATTACGGACCATGGGAGCCATTTCGAAATATTATGATGACCAAAATTTCTGATCAACTTGGCCTGCACCATGATAATTCTACACTATATTACCCATAGGCTAATGGTTAATTTGAAGCCACCAATAAGGTTTTAACCAATATGATTAAACGGATTGTCGGGAATCATAAATCTAATTGGCATACCATGATTTTTTCGGCATTATGGGCATACTGTACCTCTACAAAAAGTGCTACAGGGTTCACTCCTTTTCAAATTGTTTATGTTTTAGAAGCTGTATTACCCATTGAATGTGAAATACCATCACTCAAATTAGCCATTGAGTTGTTACCAGCTACCTTTGAAGAGGAGAAACACTTTCAATACCTAGCACAATTAGATGAGACTCATCACACCACTGCATTAGCTGCCGAAGCTCAGAAGAAACGTGTTAAAGCTCAGTATGATCAAAGTGTTAACCCTTGCATTCATTCAGAAGGTGACCTAGTTTTAGTATATGATTAATCTAACGATAAGATAGGTGCCGGTAAATTTGAACTGATGTGGCATGGTCCCTATGTTGTCAAGTGCGTGCTTGCAAAAGGAGCCTATGAATTAATTTATTATGAAGGGGTCTCTTTAGATAAACCTAGAAATGGTCTTTATCTTAAGAGATATTATGCATGAATTTTCATGTGAAGATCTCACTTGTACATTAGTTACATTTTAGAATAGTGTGCCTTAGATTAGACAAGTGTGCCTAGATTAGTTTTTTCTGTTACTACTATTGCTTCTTCTCTTGATTAGTCTTGATATTGCAGATGTTGACATCCCTTCAAACTTACATTGGTTTTGCTGATGGCGCCTATCGTAGTACACAAAATATCTCTTCCATAGTTTGGGTTATTTCTTCACCTACCGATGATTTAGTCTCTATTCATGGGATATGCCTTGGTCAAACAATGAACAATATTGTAGAATATAGCACATTCATTGAGTTATTATCTGATTCCATTACATTTGGTATTCGATGTTTGATCATTAGGTTAGATTCAAAACTCATTGTATTACATTTAAACAGAGTTTATGCTATTAGAAATCCAATATTTTTAATATTATTTTTGAAGGTTCGTCTCTTCGAATGACAATTTGATTACATAAAATATCAACATATTTCAAGAAATTTAAACACGTTGGCTGATGCATTAGCTAATAAAGTTTTAAATAGACATATGAAACATTTAAAAAGTAAATAAAAACAAGATTCAATCCATTTTGAACAAGATACTTAAAGAACGAAAGTAGTAATATCATTAGGATAGATAAGTTTGCATCAAAAAATATTACATTGTTTGTGATCATAGGTTCAAACACCTTATGATCTAAAATATATTGATACAAAAAAAAATGTAGATATACATTGACCATCATCTATCCATGATGATGGTCACGATAAAAAACTATGGCATGCGCCACCTTGCGTAGAAATCTCCTCAGTGAACTTGGAACACCAGTCACGTGTCTCTGGAGCCTGAGAGGGATATCATCGTTTCCTATCTCAGGAATATCAATAGTCAACCGCTCAAGGTTATGCTCCATCTCTGCCAGGATCTCTGCTGCATCATCCTGTGGGGGTGATATGGGTTGTGCCTCTCGCCTGTCAAAGCGACGAAGCGCTGTTGGTCCTGTAGGACCAACATCTGCATTTTTTTCTTTCTTTCAGTATTGGAAGATAAAAAATAAAATAAAATAACATTAAAAACTTCAAAATGAATCACTAACCTGTCTAATCCCACTGTGCCCCTGATGGAAAGGATGTTTCAGGATCACCTCTATAGTCCATCCCTACATAAGGAAAATCTTCAATCATGAAGATTTGGTTCCTGAGCCACGAGAAATAAGACAGAGTGAATTGAACCACTGGACCACCCTCGCTACCATGGCGAGCTATCAATGCTACCCATCGCACCATCCAAGGTTCCCGAGGACTTCCACGATCCACTGGAGTCAGTTGGGGCGTAAGGAGTGGGATCCTCTCTAGATAAAATGAGATAAGAATGGCACCGTATCCGAAGTTTTTCAACTTCCCATTTTTAGCTCTAGTTAGTTGGCCCTTCATATTTTCCAATACTCCTTCACTCCAATTGAATATTGTCCCTCTGAAACACTCAACTGCAGTTTGCATCTATGCTTTGGTAGCCACATGAGGAGCTGAAATCCCACATAAACTGGTAACTGTGAATTATATGATTTTGAGTTCCAGTCGCAAGATGGTTTTGATGTCTATGCGATTTTACTTTAGCTCTGAATTGTTGCTACAACACTGAGCCTTATATCAAGTAGTGGGAAGACCTCCTTGTCTAGTCCAAAATAAGGAAATGTTTCTCCCTCTCTGAGGTAATCTAGTGAGGAAGTATATATCTTCTACCTCAATCTCAAGCCGGTAGTTGCCAATTATGAAACATTGATCTTGCACATCCCAAGCATTCACAAGCCAAGTCATCAACTCAACTTGTGCCTTCATGCCTTGAATTTCCCAGAACTTGTATAAGCCACAGTGTTTTAACACACACATGGTTGCCAGATCATCCATGGCTTTGTTGTCCACGAGATCATGTTCTCGTTCCGCCATTCCAACATGATTAAATACCTACAAATCAAAAAATTAAACATTAGAAATCAGTTGGAGGAAACTTGAACCATTTTTTATGGAAGTATTTAGGTTTTTCAAAAGCTCACGACACTTGCATAGGTTTTATGTATACACAGTGCGTTTTTTTGCATGCATCCCACATAGAACCCTTGACGACCTAACGATTTTTCTTTTAAAAAATCATCGGGGTGCACGGTTTTCGCACAGAGAAACCACACACCCCCAAGGGCAGATCTTGAAAAATAATTTCCTCCTAAAAATGCCATGAAAGCTTAAAACAAGAAATGAAATGGATGAAAACAAAGACAAAGATGATGTGGATTACCTCATTTTGATGGTTCTCGAAATGAAAATTTGGTTCTTCTAATATCAACTCTGGAAATTTTTGGCCAAAATCTCTCTGTGCACCATTCTGAAAAATAAGTAGTGAAAATGACTTGTTTTAACTCCTTTTCATAGTTTTTAATGAATAAAATATTATTTATTTTATTTATTGTTACTTTTTAAAGACATATATTTGTAATCGTTTGAGTTTTTGTGCAGGATACAAGATTTTGGTGAAAAAAATTATTTTGACATCAAGTATACTTTTATCTCTTTTTTGATATCTGTAAAAATATGAAAAAGAGAAACCCTAGAGTCCTCTTTTAAGCCCTTTTCAGACTCTCGAAACATGAAAAGATCGCCTAGTACTTGACCGTTCAAACTCATTAAAGTAAATGAATAGTCGTCCATTCAGTATAAGTTTACCCCTTTTTCAGAATAAATTGGACTAATTAAGAAAAAGGTATATATGTTGACTGATTATGGTCAATAGAGTTCTCTCCTGCATTATTTTATCATTTTTAGGGCTTGAGGGACTAAATTTACTAAAAATCTCAACCATGGAGTTTAATTATATTTTTCTTCTGTGTCCCTAAAACTGAAAAATGTCAAGTTATTCCTATACTGGACTTGTTAAAATTAAATAGTACAAGACCTGTCGATCAGAACATGACTGAACCACTCCTTCTTAGGATTTGATTTTAATACTAAGATGGACTCATCCGAAGGACGAGCTTACACTAACAAATTTTTTTATCCTCCTCAAGCTTGACAAAAATAAAGAGGCACTTTCCAGTAATGGTGGGAGAAAAAGAGAGAAAAATAATCCAGTTGTTGTCCTTATTTTAGAAAGCAGCATGTCGCTCTTAAACACGACACTTTGTCACATTTGTACCTGGGTTGGGAAATACTTTGTCTAACAGTCAATCGAACCACTTTGAAAGTCTTCAGCCAGTTTCTGGGTATTAGCTTTAGGTCAAACGCTGCCAATCCATCTACAATGTAGTTATGTGTTCAAGATAAAGTTCAATAAAACATTCATTGCAAACATTTGTCTCCATTTTTTTTGACCATCCCTGAGTCGGTCCTTGCAAAAAATTTCTTCAAAACTTGATCTAATGGTTTCGTATCATAGGATTTCCTGCGATGTATCAATTTCTATTGACATTAGCTCATTATCTAGAAAGTTGTTCTAGAATCCTATCAATACCTTGGAATCTTCATGCTGTAATGGTAGGTTTCTCGCATTTGATGATAGGTTTTTAGCACTGAACTTCGATCGAAAGTTTATATGAGTGTTTGAATACAAATAATTCATTCACACTTCATAGATTGTACTGAATTACTTTGAGATCCATTTCCATTATTGGTGGTTTCTCTCACACTTGTTAAAAGCTCTCATCGTCGACTAATAATCAAGTGGTTTCTACCATGTTTGACTTCGACAAAATCAATCACATGGATAGATTCGTACTAGTTTGAGAAGCGTAAATCAAGACCCTGGATCTAGTTTCCACCATCCAAGCTATGAGGAATTTTATTATTCATGATAATATATACTACTTATGACAAATGGCTACATCCATACTGTGTCTACTTTTTATGTCATATTGGAACCATAACTATACTAGAACATTTAGTTAGTTTTTATTTGAGTATGGGAATGAATACCTCAGCAATGATATATATTTGCATTGAATGATTTTACAGGTTTTAGACCTTCGTCTCCAATCCAATCCTCAAAATGATAAAGCACTTCACTCTTCAGAAAAACTTTCCGACTTCACACTTTAAGGGGAAATCTGTTACACGTCATTTTATCACCATGAAATTTGACTGTTCATATGGGTCCATTACCATCCATATCATGTTCCCTTAGAGGTCAAAAATACTAATGTTCCTGAATCAAGTCTTAGAAATTGGAGAAAATCTCTGTAAAAACCTTGAAAGTCTACTGCGCAGTTTTACTAGCCTTTCCCCGCACATGTGCTGATGATCCTTCCATTAGCTGCGATGAATAACACACTGTTTTCCACTAAAACTTTCACACCCCCGTGAAAATCAATTAAAAGGAAAAGTAACTTCTAGAAGCCTAGTTGGTCGAATATTCTCCCAATTGGAAGCCTCTAGAGTCGCGCCAGTTTGAGATTTATCCCTCTACTCATGGAGCTTATCCCTTGGTCCAAGGAACTAAAATCCCTTCATGAGAGGAATCCATCACCCTCTTCATGGAACTGAAACTACCTTAGTTTCCCTATAAATTGTGCTCAAGTTTTAGGTTGAAGGGTAGATACTAATGTGATTAGAGACTGATCTATATAGTTTCTAAGTTGAAGAGAGTTCATAGAGTGCATACTTTCTATACTAGTGAGTTGTAGTTGACACACTGAAGATCACACCTTTGTGCCCATAACTTCATGCTGGTTATTATCGAAAGGAAGAGTTATTAGACTGAAGGAGAACTATTTCTCAGGACCCCAGGAGAAATCTGTAGAACATCAAGGCATCCAGTTGTAAGATTTCTCTTTCTAATTTATGATAATACATATGGATCTCTTTTTCTCATTGTCTTGTTTCTGTATTTATGGGAATAATGTCAATACTCAGACTCCTTGATCACTAAGTTGGATTAGTAATTTTTTATTATTATATATTGCAGATGCTTTGATTATTTGTCTTTTCTTTGATTGCAGGTTCTACTCATTGGAGAACTACTTTGGAGCGATGGGACAAAGGGCTACATAAGACATTTGGATTTCAAGGTAGAGCATTGCCTCTCTAATTTACTATTATAATGGTCTTAAAATAGAATTAATCTAGAGAAAGAAGTATTCAAATGGATCTTTGTTTCTAGTTACTCGCTGGAGTACTAGGGAGATCGCTCTTATCGGCAAGAGGGATTAATCTTCATAACATGGAGGTGTCAGACACTTGGAACCCTTTGTCACATGAAGAATGACATTTGAAATACAGTATGTGCAGAGGAGGGAAGGAATTCAACACTTCCATCACATTGTAATTAATTATCGTGCATTCAAATGTTTTAAACATCTTCTTTCACTTGCGTGCAAATGAATAGTACTATCTCGAAGATCAATGGTGTTGAAGATACGGTGGTTAAGTAGTATGGCGCATGGAGAAGTTTGGGTGTTTCTTGGCTCATTGAGGGATACAAATTTACCTGTGTTCTCATTTCTTAGGGTCGTGTGGGTATGGTGGTGGTATTTTGTTTATTGCTCCTCCAACAGGCTCAATAAGGTAACAAATATTTCCCTATTACTCTAGGTGAAGCTTTCCCTTTCATTCCTTTGCGGGAAGGTGTGTTGTTTGAAGGTCTGATCAGTTATGGGTATTTATGTTTTGGACCTACGTGGATTATTGCTTCGGAATTTCGGGTGGTGGTTCTTTGTTTTTATGTGTAAGGTGTTTATTGCTTTGATAAGTGGCTCCCAAGATTCAAGTGGTGGCGATTTTTCTCGGGTGAAGATTTTAGTGTTGATGCTGTTTTGGCTCTCTAGCGTAGCCATTTCCTCACTTTTCATTCCTGGGGTCACTGATAGAAGAATTATTTCGGTGAAGTCCAGTGGCTTTGGCGTTGGTCGAGTTTCTGGGAGCCTAAACTTCTAGTTATTCTGCGCAGTTGGGACGTGTCCTTCTGGCTTTTCTAGGCAGGGGGTTGTCTACAAGTTCTAGCCTAGATTTGTGATTGTTTCACGGATTTCCAGTTAAGCTGATCAACGACATTAGGTTACCTTACCTTCTCTATTTGTTGTGTGGAATGTTGGGTTTATGGTGGAGGGTGGCTGATTTCTAGTGTGCATTGTTTCTGGGTTTGTGGTGTTGGGTTTGATTAGGTGGTCATTGGTGTGGATAGGGGTTAGCCTCAGGGGCCTGAGTTTAGACAAGGCCACTAGCGTGAAGCTAAGTTGACATTCCTTGCATGCCCATGTTTAAGCGAAGGCAGAAGTGTCTCGTCTTGGGGAGGGGTCAATTGTGCTGAATGGTATCTAGGATGACGATGTGAGAGAAAATAGTGATAGCAACAACCAGGGTATTGGAATTGTGTGCAACTTTCGACGTGGGCATCATGGAGCACGTGGTGGGAGAAAGTCTTCAATTGGCCCCATGGTTGGAAGGGGTAGCAGTATCCCATCTCAAAACAGACATGGAGCAGGAAACAAACATAGGGGAACGGGTCGTGGCTGACTCTCTAGCACACAGGAGTGGAGCAACAATATGGGTGGTGTGGGGTTAGTTGGATGCGCATCTGCTAGGCGTGTTGGGAGGACTACGACGCTCCAGTCGATGGTCCAATCTGTCATAGACATGCTGGAATGTCATGATAGGGCCCGAAGGGAAGAACATGAGGCAGTTATGGCCAAGCTGGAGAAAATCCATTATTTTCAATGCCATGTATGCAAAATAATTGTGGTTTTCTAGAGTGAGAAAAACTTGTTGACTAAGAAGATAAAAAATTTGGAAGCTTGGCTTGATCAATTTGAGCAACATGTTAACTTCTTGTATCGTCTTCCTTCTCCTCTAGGAACTGGGCCAGATAATCCTGCTTCAATCACTTATTATGACTAATTATGGTAACTGATTTCTTTCTAGCTCTTTTTGTTTTCTAGTGTGTAAGGTCTATAAGATTGTGGATCTCTCTGTTGGGCATTTTTCTTTTTGTATGTAGCATGGTAATAACATTGGTCAAAAAACCTTGTCGAGGTAAGACCACATGCATTTTGACATCTTTGTATATGTTTTTTTGACTAATGAAGAAACTTCGATGTACAAAAAATAATTATAATATATTTTTTAAAATGGAAATATTTAGTTTAAATGAAAGTGAGTCATTTAATTGATATGATAAATTTTCCATCGCTTGAATGTTAACATTGTTAATAATTTTGTTATTATGCTTTACTTTTCTTTAATAATGAGCGAGTAAACATTTTCTCCATTTTTAATTTGAAACAATAAGTAAACATTCCTCACTATTGATTTGGAGGAGTACCTACTAAGTATATGATATGCATTTATAGTTTGGAAAATTTTCACATTATTGAATTGTTTGTTTTACATATATTTGTTTTTTATGTGGAATGGAGAAATTATAAAACTCAATTTCATATTAAAAAATTATAAATATACATGAGATAATCTATATATATATATATATATATATATATATATATATATATATATATATGAGTATATGTGTGTGTGTGTGTGTTTATTTGGTAAAATGTTATAATTTCAAATTGAAAGAGTATTAAAATATATATACCTTTATAAACTTTAAATGAAAAAATCTCATATATCTATTTCATAAATTTTAAAAATTAGATTCCTGTCACATGGGTCCTGCCCACCAATTTCTTAGGGGTTTGAGATTATTTCAATTCTAATAATTTCCTCATTATTATTTATAACAATCATTTATATATAAGAAAATTTTATTTAGCAAAATGTTCTATTACTTTTAATAAATTTAAATATAGATTTGTGCCAAGTGGCTCCCCACCCACCAATTTCCTAGGGATTTGAGATTATTCCAATTCTAATAAGTTTCTCCATGATATGTTCCTCATTATTATTTATAACATTCATTTATATATAAGCAAAATTTATTTAGAAAAATAATCCATTTTACAATAAGATGTGTAATTCCTTTTATTTTTTCTTAAGTTAAAGTTGACCCATGTCAAAATAGGAGACGGACAAATGTCAATTGGAGATAAAAAATGTAGACAATGCCTATTGATTTTTGTGCAAAGTCTTGCTTAAATTATGGTTGGAAGTAACTTATTGTAAATATGTTATTTACTTCCTTCAAATCTTAATAATAAAAAACCACTATACAAATATCTAAAAATAATACATGAATATTGCAACCATATCCATAAATTACGACATAAAATTCGTGAGGTAGTTATCCACATGGCATTATCTTGTGTAAAGGTTGTGATAAGACCTTCAAGTTATGGTCCAATCAAATGGTTGAAAATTAATTTTTTGAATAATATTGAAAAATAAATATTTAATTTTCAAAGATTAACAATATAAAATGTATTGGTCAATGTTAAACTAATAGTGGTCAATAAGCAAATCGATTGTTAGAGTGAGGAGTAATAATTTATCAATAAATTAATATTTTTGTGGATAATATAATATTTTTAATGTTGTTTTTTTTAATTAATGAAGTTTACACACACACACACACACATATAAAGTTTTGTTTGGGTAAAATTTGTATTGTATGCAAGCATGAAATACATATTAAGTTATAGAGTTTTAGGTTGGTTTGTTACTGGGAAAATTTGAATAAGACCAGACCCAAAATTTCAACAAGGACATGTTTTTACTTGTTGATATAAAAATTAGAAACAAAAAACTAAAAATAGGACCACGTAGGCCATTTATAGACTAATAAATACAAACAAAGAGGATGTAGGAATGAGATAGAAATAAACCGGTCAAGGATATTTATCTGAATTTGTAGCTTCAAATTGAATAGGATCCTTGTTGTTGCCTAGAGAGCAACTTGGTTCAGGAGGAATTCCCATATGTATTTCCATATAACCAAGCCTATGATCTAGAGCTATCAACTAATGCTGCATGTGATCTAGAGAGAGGAGACTGTTCTCCATGCTCTCATTTTTGTCTACTGGGACTCGACCAAGAAGGAACTTAAGGTGCCAATATATGTCCACCATGTACATGTACTCGTTGTAATACCAACGACTGTTCCCAACATCAAGAACCAAGTAGGATACTTCAGATAACACGTTGGTGTCTATAAGATAAATTATATATGGTAATTTAGTGCATTTTACATCTTAAATTGTTTTAATTTTCACATATTTTAGTATGATTTTAGATGATAATAATAAATGTTATGTAATTTTAATTATAATTTAACTTAGTGAATTTCACTTCTTAACATGGTATTCATTAAGGGGTGGAAGGGGTGGAGGTGATTGTTCACCCTGAGAATTAATAGGAATATAACTCTGCTTAGTGATTGGGAGATGCAAGTAATAATATTGCATAAGATTATGGTCTCTTTCAGGGTCTGAAGCATATTATAAAGTTATGAATCCAAGAAGTGATTGTGATTGGTGATTCACTAATAATTCTCTCTCGATTAATCAATGGATCTCTCCCTTCTAATTATAAACTTGCACACATAATAAAAAGGAATTATCATTTATTTCATCTTATCCTAAGAGGCAATGTCTCCATGTTTTAAGGACTAATAATGTCAGTGCAGATTAAATGGCTAATTTGGGATCAAAATTCTCCAAAGGAGACTCGATATGGCAAGGGGAAAAAATGATGGTACCCCTACCGTAAGGTATCAAATGAATTAATTTTTCCAAAATAATAATAATCATAAATTGATATGGGGGGACATGGCCCCTACTTTGGATCCAGTGTGAAGGACCAGTGGAAAGAATGCGAAAGTCCCCACGTGAGATGTATACTTGAGACAAAGAGTATCATGGCAATTTAGAGTGCATGATCTGAAAGGGTGGTGTGCGAAGGTGCACGACGTAGGTGAGAGTCACACTTAGTGTCTCGATATAATTGAAAATGGAAGATATGGGGGTATTATTGCAGGAGAAAGACGTAGATTGGTCATGCCCACATGCTGAGTTGGTTGCCCTGCAATAGGGAAGAGGTATCCTTAGTCTCTTGGCTAACCTTTCATGTTTAGCCCGAAGGAAAATGGTACTGGTGACATTGATGAAATTAGGTGCATTGAGTGGTTCTCCTGGCGTTTAAAGCAATTGGAAATGTGGAGTGGAGACCAAAGTTGGACAATGGTATTTATGCAGTTTTGGGCCCTCTGAAGAATGTGGGAAATTGTTACGAACAAAGTCGTATATGCAACAAAATATTCAGAATATCAGAAATATGAAAATATCCATGATAGGAAAGTAATATATTTATATAGAAATATTTGAATACAAGTGATATGAGATATGGGATTGTTACAAATGAGGGTCCAATTATATACCTAGGTAGGTGTCCCTTCATGAACGGTCGTGTCCTTATATGCATGCCTTTCTTTTATACTAATTATTATTACTATTTAATTATTAATTATATATATTAAACATTGCATTCCCCTTTAGAAAAGCTTTGTTCTCAAAGTTTATTGATGAAAAGGCTTGATCTCTTTTTCTGTCTCGAATGTCGTCTTGTCTCGGAATTGTCATATTTGATGATACAAGATGATATGAACTTCTGAGTGTGATAAAAAATTGTCATACTATGAAATGATCTAACCATCCAAAATCAACCTTTTGTGGAACTTTACAATTACTTGATATTTGGGATAAATCGTTATCGTAAGATTAGATTATGTATTATTTAGTATTCTTTGGAGCATAAGTCTCTTGCTTATCTTTTGAGTGACATGCAAACTGATTGAGATGTTTTCTCTTGTGTTTCAGATGTCGATAAGGATTTATTTTGATTTTTTTTTTTCGCATATTGTGTTTGTGGAAATTTCCCAATTTACTTCAGGTATTGATGTTATTGAGTTGGTTACAAAATATTCACTTGAAATTTCCATCTTCTGAATTGTAACATTTGAATATGTTTTCCTTCAACTCATTTGTCATATTCTTGAGTAGTGATATTAACTGGATCGATATTCGTTCCTTTTTCTTAAACATGGATTGTTAAGTCTGAATACTTTGATACATATTTCCAATAAGTTCTTTTGATATGTTTTTCAACAATTTCTTATCATTTTAAGCTTCTTAATTTGAGTGAGTAGACTTTGATTTTTATTTTTGAGACGTAAGGGTTCTTCATTTTCCGAGTCAAATTTATTTTAGAATTTATGCTTCTCATATTTTAAACACTTGATTTGTTCTAATAACCTTTGATTAAGGCTCTTTAAGCGTATATTTTCCTCTTCTTGTCCTGGTAGGTGCATCTTGAGTTATTTCTTTGTAGCCTTACCCTTTTTTACTTGTGCGAGTAAATTTTCATTGTGGTCTCTAAGGCACGGAATTTCTGTCCTTTTCTATTATTTCTTTGTAATGCATGTCCTTAAGATGTTTATGTTTATGTAGTGACACTTTCTCGTTTTGTTGAAGTTCAGTTATTTCGTCTTCTAAAATCTTAATATGTGAATTCTCTTAAATTTCCAATTGTAGTTTCTTGGTACACTGGATTACATCGTCTTTTAGGAGCGGTGGTGGGTATTCAAATTGCAAGTTAGATTCTATTTTATCCAATTGTTTATTAAAATATGTGTTTTGTAGTTCAAGTGTTGCGATTAATTATTTTATCCCTTCACGAAACTTCATATCTTCTTCTAAAGATTGTTTTTGTGTGTTGCTTTGATATTTAACTAAAGTAAAAGTTTTGTGAAATTTACAACATTCAAAATTTTTATTTCTATATGACTTCCAAAAATTACGATATTCCTCTCCACAAAAAATACATTTAAAAAAAAAAACCAATATTCCTTGAATTCATCCTTTTCTTTTCTTAACTTTCCTATAATTATTTATATATATGTAAATAACTTTATCTTTTATATATATAAATTCGAAAATCTATTTATATTCCATTTTATAACTTGGATTGGGACTTCAGAAACTTTAATGACTTGAACCTTTAAAAGCATCCCTAAAATTTCTTCGTATAAAATCCCTTGTTATGATATTCCTTTAATATATTTATATACTTTTATTTATATTTTGTTCCACCTATAAAATTATATTTCCAATTTATAACTTACCCTAACTTAAACCTATCCCTGATTTAACTTTGTATCCTATGGATAAGTCGTACATATACGACTTGTGGCTTTTAATTGATAATATGGTGACCTTAAGAAATTATGGTTGGCTTCATCAACAAGAATTTACTCAAGCATATATGCGGTGGTTGTTGCAGAGGTTGAAGATGGTGGACAGGGAAGTCGACATGCAGGCTGGTGGTGGAAGTCTGCGGAAAAGATGACAATGGTGGCGGATACAATTGACTCAAGGTGGCAAGGCATTCATGGTAGCGACTGCAACATGGAAGGAATTTGTGGCTATGGTGACTTGGGTAGCAGCTGTTATGAGAAACCACTGCTACTATGTGGACGAAGGCTACAGACGACTGTTGTGTTTGCGTTTTGACCTCTTTCTTTTTTTTATTTTTTTATTTTTTAAATTATATTTTTTTATAATATTTTTTTAACATATATATATATATATAATTTAATTTTTCCATAAGTTTAATGATGGAATGGAGAAAATCAAAAAGTTGTGTAGAAAAATACTTCAATCACAACTAATAAAGTTGATGAAGTGTTGATACCCAAAAGTCAGAATTGGAGAATGCGACTCTGATATCAAATGTTATGAACACAGTTCGTATACAAAATAAAATATTTAAAGAATATTTGGAATATGAAAATATCTGTGATAGGATAGTAATATATTTATATAGAAATGTTTGAATACAAGTGATATGAGATATGAGATTGTTACAAATGAATGCTCGCTTATATACCTTGGCAGGTGCCCTTTCATGAATGATCATGACCTTAAATACATGCCTTTCTAGTATACTAAGCATTATTACTATTTAATTATTAATTATTTATATTCATAAAGATGATTTTCCTTCATATGTGGCCCTATAATAGATGTAAGCTTAATTTCAAGCTATGTTGTAAGTTCTCGTTTCTATGTTTGACTTCTTTCTTTATTTATCTCGACGCTAGTATCCTTTTGTTTTTTGGTTGTTGGTTCCTTACTAGAGGCCTACTTTGGGGTCACCGATCCTTATATGTTGGATTATTGTGGGGGAATTTTGGTGCTTTAAATTTATTTCTTTTAGGCCCCATAAAGCTTGTGGGAGCTCTACTCGACGTCTATAGGATTTTAAATTAACATGGAGGTAACTTGTGTGTCTAGACATGAAAATGAAATCCCTTAAGCGTCTTGAGCTTTATTTTTGAATCTGGTGACAATTTCATTCTCGTTGCTCTGTTTCTTTAGGGATTCTCAAGTGTGGTTTATTGTGGTGATTATATTATATACATACACCTCTATTCCTCTATTTAGATTGGTATATGTTGGAGTGGTGTTTTATAGGTTGTCGTTAGTCTCTGTGGATTTAGGCTATGTGTAGATTTTGTGCCTTCATTTGATTTCAACCTTTCAGCTTCTCCCTTCTGCCCTTTCATGGAACGCTGCCAGGAGGGCATGGCAGATAGTTTTGTTAGTTGACTCAATAATTACTTATCAACATCTTATTAGTGGGATTCAAAATATTCAGGTTTTTAGTATGTTGTGGATGTATTATGATGTTAGAGCAAAGTTTGTGTTTAACATTTTCATATGAGGTTAATTTTAACATTGTGAGTAACAAGCGGTTTTTGGAACTACAAAGTTATATTAGAGCTCTAGTGGTTGTCTACATGCATATCCTTCATGTTAGTACCTATAATTATATGGTATCTATCTTTTATATCATTATGTCTATTGGAAAAATTATTGTTTGGAAAGTGAACGTGAAAACCCCTTCCTTGGGATTTCATATTAAAACCTTTGAAGTTGAAGTGCACTAGGAATTTAGTATGAGGATATGCCCAGACTATTGTTTACATTTGAAAGTTGGAGTTCAGGAGATTATCGAGGGAGGGGGGGGAGAGAAGTAGCTAGGTCGACTCTACCTTCGAGGCGGAGGAGGGGGGGGGGGGTGTTGGGAGAAGTAGCTAGGTTGACTCTACCTTATGCACCATGCCTTTGGAAACACTTGAGCTAATGATTTTTATTACAATATATAGTATTCATTAGATACATACATTAAATAAGTAAATTTATTATATTTTCTATATAAATTAAATTAATAATCTAAATATTTTTATTTCTAAATTTAAAATATTAATTTTTCACTTAAAATAAAAAAAGGTAATAGTTGCAATGCAACATAGTCCCTCCCTCTACCACAAATTAATTGATTAAAGTTTGTGTGGAGTGCCAAGAAAAATCTGCACAACGAAATCTCTCTACACAAAAATCTTCCCACAATGAAAGTTGTCGGCACAAAGTTGTTTTAACCATTTGAAATAAACTTAATTAACAAATTTCAATAATTTGTATTAATTTATAAAAAACTGTGATTCAAATTTATTGTGATCTCATTAATAATACTTATGTTATTGCGACACCACAATGTTATTGCGGCTTAATCATGGTTCTGTTTTTAAAATTAAATATTCCACAATCATTTCGGAGAAATTTATTTTTGTTCTGCGGAGGTCCTCAGACCAATGAAATTTTACACAATGGAAATGTGGATGTGGAGGACATTACCTCATATGATTTGTAGGGACTATTTCCAATCAAATTATTTTCAGTGTGAACCAATTTTTACGTAAATATATTGTTTTATGAAGTCACTAATAATTCACTTATAAAAGCAGAAATTCCTGTGCCAATATTTCGTTCTACCAAAGCAAGCAAGCAATGTCAAGGAAGCATTTTTATCGAAGCACAAAGTAGAAAAATATAATATTTTGGTCGTCGAATAACAAAGAGAAGCTTGATGGTGAAGTCTATTAAGTTGGGGGAAAATAAGAAGCTATATAGAAGTCGTTGAATTTAGTGATTAAAGATATCAAGGGATTAGTTCGAGTCACTAGTTTGATAAAGTTCATTATGTGGAGGACCTTTGCATAATGAATTTTCGAGAATCCTCTGCACAACAAAATTTTGTACGATGGAAATGTAGATGTAGAGGACATAACCTCATATGCTTTGTAGGGATCACCGCCAATCAAATTATTTTTAGTGTGAAGAAATTTTTACATAAATTTACCGTTTTATCAAGAAAAGAAATATCCAATTATAAAAGTATAAATGTCTATGCAAATAATTTATTTTATCAAAGCAAGTATGCTAAGGGAGAATTTGTCTTAGAGCGCAGATTAGAAAAAAATAATATTTTGTATGTCGAATAAAAAAGAGAAGCTTGATGCCCGGATGCGGGTGATTGTTAATGGTGTGATGGTGGCGGGCCTCGATGGCGACATCTGGCCAGGCCACGTGCTTATACCTGATCGCAGTACCTCCGCATTAAAGGCCCTCGAGGTAATGCGTTATGCACTCCACATTCGCTCGCTCAGCATTTACTCTGCTTGCTCGACGCATTCAATGGAGATGCGTCCCCCTGTTCGTCATTTCTTTGCCTTAGCCTTCAATCTGCCTCGGCTTCTAAGCTCCAGTCCGCCGCTTCACTTCTATCTCTGTTTTGCCTCCAAGTCCTCCAGAGTAGCAGGCACTCCATCTCCTCGCAGTGAAGCTGTTCCTTCGGCTCTCCATAGCTTTCAATCTCCGTCTTCGCCAGTCATCACCACTAGGAATTCGTCTTAGCTCTTTGCTCAACCCACTTCGTCCACCCGCTCTGCTTCCCTCTCATCTCACTCTGCGTCTTTGTCTCCTAGCTCAGAATCTCGGCACTCTCTCTCTGCCTTCAGTAAGCAAAGAATGCCGCGTCGGCACCGTATGAGGTGCAAAAGGGGTGGTGGTGGCTCTCGTCCGCCCCATTCTGTCGATAATGACTACACCTACTAGCCTTCGGCCAACAATGAAGCCCGCTTCCTCTTCAACAACACCATGGATAAGCCGCAAGTCACAACGACAATTTCGGTAGTTTTTCAGGAGGAGCAGTCTGGTGACTTCGCCTTTGGTTCTAGAAAACGCAGAAGGAAGTCTACCATTTCTGTTATGCCTCCTCTGGTTACCAAAAAATCTGTAGCTCTCCCAGTTAAATCTCGCTCGCAGACTTCTAGCAGTGCAGGCATAGGCAGTGGCAGCTCAACGCGTGCGGATAAGGATTTGAAGAATACAAGCTCTCCCTCCTCTTCTGAGAACTCAGCCCAACATTCCAAAAAATACGAGGACGACATGGAGGATGACTACAGATGCCCAATTGTGGAAGAGATTCCTACCCACATTGACAGCTAGCCTGATGACAGGTCTTCTTCCTCTTTTTTTGGGATTTTGTCAATGAATTTCTGCAAGTTAGGACACATTGAATGTATTAATCTTAGCAGTAACAGTTTCTTCTGCAAATTTAGTTTTTTGGGACACTTTCTTTATGCTGGTTTCCTGTTTAAGGGCAACACTTTTTGGGTCAGTTCCCTGGTTTTGGGCAACCTATATTATGTTTTTTTATTATGTTTCCCTCTGGATTTGGATAGTTTTGCAACCCTGGAGGTGAATCTCACTCTGTATATTATGTTCCATATTAATAGATTAAACCAACTTAGAAAAAAAGAAGAAGAGAAGCTTGATGGTGAAGCCTATCAGGTTGGGGGAAAAGAAGAAGCAATATAGAATTTTTTGAATTTAATAATTAAATATATAAAGGGATCACCTGGAGTTACTGGTTCTTTTTCAGAGAATCAATCGAACACAATCTCGAACTAGCATTCTTTGAATCTGTGACCACAACAACTTCCCATAATCAGTCAGTGTGAATAATCTACCTGTGGATGATGAAATAATAGCAGGGCTGAGAGGCGATTTTAATGAAATAATTGAGAAGGAATTTACAGAGCAACTTGTAAAGAAAAATTGGGAATACGGTTGTCTTTAATAAAATTTTGAAACAAGTGCACGAATATGAGGAAAGAATCCAAAGGGACATTTCTGAGAAAGATTATTACTGAAGATCGACGCTTATCGATAAAAATAACTTTGAAACTAGTGTTCTAAAATTGAATGGAGAACATGAATTTAATGTGGAGTCTCTGAAAAGAAATAGGCAGTAGATCACCAATATAATCCTCCATGGATGCATGAGCTAAGGTTGAGGTCTTGACGATGAAAATTCCCAGATTTCTCATAATCCAGAGCTTCCTCCCTAGATTCTTGTACTTTTTCAGAGAGAAAAAAAACACTAGTTTTCTTATATTATAGACAAAATAGTAAATGAGTCAAATTACATCAAGCATCAAGCAAAGATCAGGAAGTGTGGCCTTATCCAAAAGGTGACTCCCAGCAGGTCGAGGCTACAACACAAAGAAAATCCAAAGAGTGAGAGAAAATGCATAGTTTTCCTCCTCCAAAAGAATGGCTGGGCAAGTATCATGGATCCAGCTACAACATGCGGAGTGTAATAAAATTAGAGACAAAAACAAGGAGACTATTAGCAAGTATAAAGAAACTCCATGCACTACATGCGAGGAAAAGACTCATCTCTAGAAGTGGACGACATGCCCTGGAGGGCAAGTAAGAAGACGTTTGTTATACAAAAATACCCATAGCTTCTAAAAGAAACAAGAGAGAATTAAATCAGGGGATTTGGAGGGAGTAGGCATTAAGAAATGACCACCCTAGAAATGATGGATATGCAGGAGTCCAAAAGGCTCCCGGGGGCCTCTTTTGGAGAGACTGTCCACTCGCGTGTTGATTTCCATGTAAATGTGCGAAATGGGTGAGTGGTGAAGCCTCTCAAGAAGGTAATGAACCCTGCGAATCGAGAAGAAGAGGCCAGGAGGCTGGAAGTTGGTGTTCCATGTGAATCCATCGATGACAGATTTAGCGTCATTGTAAATGTTGATGGAGGGGATTTGCAAATTGTACACAGCCTAGAGTAAGCTCCAGAGGGCGAGGATCTCAACCCCGGTGTTGGTGCCCCGACCGCTATTCCAGAAAATATGGTAGTGTACCCTGCAATCCAGTTTGATCCATGCCCCACAACCGCAATATCCATCTTGTGTAGCGCCGTCGAAAAAATCAGCGGGCAGAGATACCAGATGAGGGAGAAATCTGTGGGATAGGTCCAGAGAGATATTGGGAGAGGTATTCATTTGATTGAGCCAAGCCATAATCGACCTATGAATTTTATGAATTTGTACGAGGATGCCTTCAAAGATAAGTTTATTGCGTGCCAACCAGAATTAACATAGGAGTAAATATGGGAGAACATGGAGTGTTGGTCCTTGTGCAGCCATGTCGAGATGCAATACAGAATTATAGAGGGCAGCCAAAAGGGGGCCTATAGAAATTTCGTGAATAGGTGCCAAAGCTCGAGAATGACAAGGCATGGGAGGAATATGTGAGAGACAGATTCCTCATAAAGTCTGCAGAAGGGGCAGAGTCCCGGACCCTGAAAGCCTATTTTAGAAATATTATCCCATGTGAGGATTCTGTTATTGCAGGCCAACTAGACAAAAAGGGATATCTTCAGTGGAACAAAGTTCATCCAGAAGTCTAGAACTAGTGGCGAAAACGACACCATAGTTGTGGAGGAAATTATGTGATTGTAGAGGCCTGCCACCATGATGGAGTCCTTTTGTAGTCTACTAGCCCAGCTAATGCAGTCCCAGTATGATTTAGGTATAAACCTACCAATTTAAGTTCAGTGGATGTCTCCTTCCATTTTTTAATAGCACTGCCACACAAACCCAATTTTCAAGCCTCCAACCAAACTAGGCACCCTTGCTGCTAGTGTGAGATCAACTGAGACAAGAAGAATATCCCCCGTTGGGCCAGGGGATGGATGAGAAGTGCAAGCCACGTGAAGTCTTTGTCCAGACCCATGATGTTTTTTTTCCCCAAAGCGATGCATTGTCTATTTTTGAACACCCATTGGAGGCGAGCGTGAAGGATATGGGAGACTTGGGTGAAGTTGTGAAATATAAATGAACCCCTGGAAGGATGGAGGAGGCCAGTCCAGAAGAAATAAATTAGGTCACGTTGGAGATTGCATTTGTCCTAGGAAAGGGAGGGCCAGAGGTAGACACCTTTTATGGCATGCCAAAATGATTCAATAAGAAGAGTATGGGAGAAAGTATGAATCTCAAGCAAGCCCCAACCTCCCAGATGCTTTTGAAGGGAAATCCGATCGAGATGGAAAAAGTGGAATTTGGAAGGTCCCCGTGCCCTAGCCCACAAAAAATGAGAGATGATGATTTTTATGCGGTGGACAATGTAGGCAGGTACATAGAGCAAATGTGCCCAGGAGACCACGATCTGTTGTAAAACCACCTGGATGAGTATGAATGGCCCCCCTAGGGAGAGCCATCGGTGTGACCAATTATCCATCCTTTTGTTGAACTTATCAATCAGCCAAACCAGTCTCGATTCCTGTAACTTCAAGGTTTAAGGCGGAAACCAAGGTTGGAAAAGCCCTCAGAGAGGGGGAGAATGAATATGTTGTACAGTCTGACAATGATCCAAATATCCTTAGAGTCCTCAGAGGGTAATAGGATCAAAGATTTTAGATTATCCATAAGGAGACCCGAGGCCGATTCATAATTGAGCAGAGTGCAGTGCATAGCAGAGCAATGTGAGTGGGAGATTATGCCAAATAGTAGGATATCACACACGAAGAAAGAATGTGTGACTGTGATGTCCCTGGATACCTAGATACTTGAGAAATACCCCCCAATTTTCAGCTTTTTGATATGGAGGCTCAGGCCATCCATGATGAGGATGAAAATCAGAGGGGATAGGGAGCATCCCTAGTGGAGACCACGTTCCGCCTTGAAGAAATCAGAAGGTAAGCCATTAATGATTATAGAGTACCATACCGGGAAAAATCAGGCCAATATCCAATTTTAATTTTGTGGAATTAATCCGATTTTTAGGAGAACCAAATGGATGAAGACCCAGTCAACAATGTCGTATGCCTTATGGAGGTCGATTTTCATGATGGCAACGTTCAATTTGTGGCTGTGTATTGAATGCATGGTCTCCTGAGCAACAACGATGGCATCGTGAATGAGGCGTCTGAGGAGGAATCTATATTGTTCCAGGGAGATATGTGCTGATAGAGTGTTGATGATCCTCCTGGAGATCACCTTTGATATGGTTTTATAAACCATATTTCATAAGGAGATAAGCGTGAATTCACCAAAATATTTCAGATTCAAATTTTTGGGAATTATGATGATGAATGTTGAATTAATATCCCT
Source organism: Pinus albicaulis (assembly GCA_034641835.2). Classification (NCBI taxonomy): domain Eukaryota; kingdom Viridiplantae; phylum Streptophyta; class Pinopsida; order Pinales; family Pinaceae; genus Pinus; species Pinus albicaulis. The sequence goes on from CM076582.1 coordinate 101,029,247, forward strand.
GGGGATGATTCTAGTGATGAGGGATTCCTCCACAACCCTTAGGAGGTCATTAGCCATCAGATAGAAAAAATGAATAAACAGTTCAGTCGACCATCCGTTAGGGCCAGGGCTTTTGTCATTGGAAAAATATTTTAGTGTTTCTAGTATCTCCTCTTTGTCCACCGGCCGGTACAGTTTCCCATTTGATATCTCATCGAACATGCAGGTGTAGTTCTCTATTGCCCATAATTGGTCGAGCAGGCTGACCCCTGGTCTATGGATGAATTGGTGTGAGAAAAAATGCAGGGAAACCCTTCTGATATCCTCTGGACCCTGTAGAAGAGACCCATCCACCTCCTCAATGTGTCAGAGAGCATTTTTTTTCCTTAGGCCATTGGCATAATGGTGGAAGAATTTTGTGTTGTGATCACCCTCCCGGAGCCAGGAAGCCCGACGTTTAAGTTTCCAAGTGATCTCCTGAGTTCAGAGGATGGCCATTTTCATTTTTTTTCTAGTTCATCTAGTTGCTCCTTCAATAGAGCATTTGGGGGAGATTTACAAAAAGTGCTGAAAATCATCTCAATCTGCCTGTCAATATCCCGAAATTCCTCTGTCAACATGGCTTTCTTCTTACACTCGCAATTTTTGGTGTGCTCTTTGAGTGTGCGGAGCCTGTGTGCTAAAGACAAAGGACCTGGGTCCCCCTCTGCCAGTAGGGGCGCAGACCAAACCTCCCGGACCAGATTGGAGAAATCAATGTCTTCTAACCACAATTTAACTTAAAAAGCATGCCCCGACATGAAGCCGTATGCCTCCATGCAAGACATACAGGAAAATGGTCATAAATTGTGGATGCAGTGATTTTGGAACTGAGGTTCCCAAGGATCTACAGAACCCCCTCCTGTACCATGCACCTCTCAAGTCTTTAGCCACAAATTTCTCACTAGTCCTGCGATTAGTCCACGTCAGAGACAATAGGACGGGGCAGTTATCCACCAGATGGTGTTCTGCAAAAATGAGGGAGATACTATTAGCCAACGGGTCAAGTCGGTCGTGTGACCCCCACACCTCCCCGACATGAAGTGTAGTGTTGAATTCACCCATCATGATGAGGTTAGGAATATTCAGAATGCTGCATGCCCAAATGTGAGCCCATAAGGTGGCTCGATCACAATAGGGGGCGTATAGGTTGACTAAATGGAAGCGCATGGAGATGCCACGAATTCTACCCGAAAGGAGGATGCTAACAAACAAGCTGAAGACGCTGAAATTAGAAAAAATTGGATCCCACATGAAAATGAGACCCCCGGATAGAATTGTAGAGTTAGTCCTTGCAATCCTGCATTCAGGATGCACAAAGAGGAAGTAAGGGACAAATTTGGTAACAAAACACATAGTTTCTTGAAAAAAAGCAATGTGAGGAAGGGTTCTTGTGAAGAGATCCTTGAGGCATAACAACTTGGTGTGATAACCAATTCCTCAGATGTTTAAGGAAAGGATTTGATTCATGGGTCATGGGAGGGGGGCATGCATGCTCTAAGTGCCTAGGAGTCGAAGTTGGAAATAATGGGAATGTCATGGAGGCAATCTGAGTTGACGGAAAAAAGGGAGAAGGTTTTCTGTCTGCCCCTGAAGTGGCAGCTTTCGTTTTTTCCCCTTTTGCAGACAGTAATTTTCAAAGCAAAGGATGGAGAGATTATGGCAGATTCAGTGGAGGTGTGGGCATCATAGACAGTGAGTGTCCTAATCTCCAGATTGGGGTTCATAGACAAAAACTCAAGATTGTTGCCAATTGAGTTATGGAGGGAGTCCAGGGCCATCATCGCCTTGTGTATGGAGGAGGGAGGGGGCGAGGCAGTTTCAAGTGGAGGCATAGAAGGGGATCTGTCAGTGGGCAAGGGAGGGGGAGGTGAGGGAGTAGGGTTGTGCGAGGGGCGGCCTGGTATCGAGGGGTGAGGGGAGGGAGAGTGAGATGGGGAGTGAGGACAACTGCCAGGTAGCAGAGGACGAAAATTTGAACTTAAGCCCAGCGCAGAGGATGGCCGCAGCATGGGGGAAGTCGGGTGAAGAAGTTTCAGAGGTTTTCCGGTGTAGAGGCTGGGGGTGCCGCGAGGTGGCCAGAGATGAATGAGGATGATTGTGAAAGGAAAGTGAAGCAAGTGTTTCAGTAATCGTACCTTTTGATGGAGGAGGCAGATCCGAGTCGGGAGACCAAGGGTCAGAGTCGTGGCAAATAGGAGCAGAACGGGTACGCTTCGACCAAGAATGCTGATGGGGGCATCCTCGTAATGTGGCATGTCTGATGACAATTGAGGCAACGGATGGGAAGGCCCCAATAGTCGATCCGCTGTCTGTGTCGTGCACCTCCCCATTCCAGATCGATGCTCCCAGGAAGACCGCCAGTGAAGTTGACCTCAACCAGGATCCATGCCAAGTGATTTTCCCAAGCCCCCATGCACCTCGGGTATAAGTAACGGGTCTTTCTGATTGAGCTACCAATTTCATAAAGTGCAGGTTTGGTCCAAAATTCTAAAGGGAGACCAGAGAGCTTCACTCATACTATATAGTTTGTCGGGGTCTCCAAGACAGGGTTGAAATCATGATACCACTGGTGGAGCTAAAGGAAACTGCGCCTGTGAACCCATGCCTTCTCCAAAATTAGTTCCAGGTCTTATGAGTAGAGGAAATGTATGTTGTACCATGAGTTCAGCAGGCGACTAACTTTTGGGGGGTTGCCCACCATAGGACCCCAAACCATTTTGACCCAGCCCTGTATTGCGTTTTCGACCATCTCGGTGAACATCCAGTGGCCAACCAATGCTCATTTTTGTAGGCTCATTACACGGCCCCAAAGTTCATCATATTCAAAGTTGAGCAACTTGATATTAGAGGCTAGGGGGATGATTTTTTTTGCTTCTTTCTCCCTATGTCCTCGCGATCGATGATGTACCGGGCCCTTGCCTGTGTAGCTAGCCAGAGACTTCTTAGGAGGAGGCCAAGACACGCTATGAGGAGTGTGTTGTTGAGAGGGAGAGATGTCTGGTTGAGGAGCACGACCAGATGAAAATAACTCTTAGCCTCTACCAGTGCCCTGATGTAAGCCCCCTATGTCAACGTGTCAAATAGAAAGGGATCCAGGAGGGCCTCCATTTGCCAACTGGTGCCACGTAGCCCCGACCCTGGTGCCAAAAGGATGAGGTGGAAATGTTGTCAGCAAAATATGCAACTGTGCAGAAAAGGTGGCTAGCTCAAGGGTTAGGTGAAGAAGTATTTGTGTGGGTTTGGTGTGAGACGTTGGGGAGAGCAACCGACAGACTGCAGGGGTCAGTGAATCATCCAAACCGATTTGGCTTGTGTCTGCAGGGATGTACCTCGGGGAGTGATATTGGAGAGGGAAACTTATATTTTAAGAGTGTCTAAATATGGTAGGGTGTACAGAAAGGTATGATGGAATAGAATGACGATTATTGGATCCTGACATGCATTGGGAGAGTCAGGTCAATCATAAATAAGAAGCCTCAAGAGAAAGAAATTGGAGGGATGTCAGAAAGTGTTCACGGGAATTAAGTCCCAGTCATGTCATCCGTTGGGATGCGCTTGAGGTAGTTGGGTTTCAAAATGTGCTGGAAAGTTTTCCGCGGAAAAAAGGTGGTGGCCGGAGAAACTGTCCGCCTGATCAGCAGCGTTGTTCAGTTTGTGTCAATGGCAGAAAGTCAGTCAAAGTTAAACATGACAACAACAAAAACAACAACATCCCATGATATTCCACCAGTGGTTATAACAGTTGATGCTAAAATATTTTCATGGTCTAGAAATGATAGAAGGAATCCATCCATCTAACCCAAAGGGAGTGCCATTTTGATGAGTTCTGTGATTCAGAAGAGCTGGAGTCAATGTCTGAATAGAGGAGGGTCAGGTGAAACAGAGTTTAGACATTTGGCCTCTTGACCGGATTTTGGATGCGAGTCAAGACAATTTGGAGAAACACGTAGGGGGAGATGATTGCAAGTAGTATAATATGGAATATTTCTCCATCGACATCCAAAAGCATGTCTAGACCCCAAAAACATCCACATCTTCGGACCACGATGAAAGAAACACTTGTCTCACCCAATACAAAGGGCGGGGTAGCTTATGGGACAAAGGGATAGCCAACAGAGAAAGTGCCATTATTGGATCTTCTTATACCAATACCTCTTGGATCCTAGAGGCCTCTTTGTCTAGAATCTGTCCCCCAAGTTCTATAGGCAGTGATAGCGTCAAGGGTATCCGGACGAACTGTCCCTATTCCATTCTTGGCCCGACCATGACCTGAAAAAAATGAAACCAACTGGAGAAGAGGAAAACCTCATAAGAGACAAAACACCCCCCATCAGTATCACATCAGGCTCATGTCACATGAAGCCATTGTTGTCGAAAACTTGGATGGTACGAGCAAACACACTCTCCCGAATGGAAAACACCCCCCACAACGCGGATGGACCACCCAGAGTAACAACAGACTAGTGATAAAGTTAGAAGCTAGAAAAGTGGTTCTGTGGAAGCATTTGCGGCAGATGAATTACCACCTTTGTGTGTTTGTGACGACTTCATCTGTGAGACCGTGAGAGCGACTGAGAACCCTGATACTTGCATATTCCTTCAATTTTCACATACTCTCAGATAAAATGTAGCGCTAGAGATGTATTTTATTTTTTATTTTATCATTCCCCCTTAAATTGTTGGAATTTTCAGAATTCCAAAATAATAAAACTGCCTTCTCTTAACACAGAGAAATATTCAGAATTTCTTCCACAGTGACAGAGTTTCACATAAAAAAAATTTCTATTCATATAAAAAAAAAACTGCTGTTACAGATTCTTCCTCAAAAGAGGGCTTTACAAAAAAAATCTGACTGCTGCAAACACAGTTAAGAAATATCACTCTGTCATTCACTGCTGTTACAAAATATTTCACACTGCTGTGTAAAATACAAAACACTCTGTTTTTCTGGAAAATACGCTGCTGTGTATTTCCAAAATTCACTCACTGTCTTTTTCAAACGCACTCTGCTGTGCATAACAATTCTGCTCTGTGTGTAATAATAAAATTACAACACTTTGTTTTTGTATTAGAACAAAATATCCCAGATTCAATTAATGCCATTAACTGACATTCAACCACAAAATTCACCGCTTCAGATTTCATTTATGGCATCATAAATTTCTGCAGGCACCGCTTGGAAACACATTGAAGTCAAGTTCTGTTTGCTGGCACTTTGATTTTTATTCCAGCACTGCTGTGCTTTCATAAACATTAGCTGTGCATATATTAACGGTTCTGCTGTGTAATAAAAATTACATTCCTGTGTAATAACATTACAACCCTTTGCCTCACGGGCCTTTTAATATATATATGTGTTATATATATTAAAAATAAAACAAATAACAATTCGGGCCTTGTCAATATATATATATACATATATATATGACATGTTTTAATTAAAACATAAAACAAACAACAAAAAAAGTTAAAACGATTTTTGTTTTAAAACCAAATGCCATTGTGTGGACCTCAGCTGATGATGTCAGCTGTTCCGTGGGGGTTCATTCCTCTGCCGGCCTGACTTGCCAGACCCCCGCGGACTTCTTTGGCATGGTGTAGTGTGGGCCCAACTCCGAGGGGGTATACTCCTCTCCTTGCCTGGCTTGATGGACCCCCGCGGACAGTCTTGCCCCCCTGTCTCATGGGCAGTTGGAATTAATTCCAACACTCCCCCTTAATTTCAACTGCTGGGTTTTCCTGCATACCCAAGCATTTCCTGAAATATTCAAAGCTTTTCTGCTGTAGTGGCTTTGTGAGGATATCTGCAAATTGATCCTCCGTTCTGCAATTCTGCAAAACAATCTCGCCATTGCTTACCAATTCTCGTATGAAATGAAACTTGGTGTCAATGTGCTTTGTCCTTTTATGAAAAACAGAATTTTTAGACAATGCAATAGCTGAACTATTGTCACAAAATATCACTGTCCCTTTTACCTGTTCTTGACATAAGCTTCTCAACATTTTTCTCATCCAAACTGCTTGACACGCTGCTGCTGTAGCTGCCACATATTCTGCTTCTGTTGTAGACAACGCTACAACGGGCTGTTTCTTAGAAGCCCATGAAATGGCTCCTGAACCCATGTGAAAAACATAACCGGAAGTGCTCTTCCGATCATCTACACTTCCAGCCCAATCACTGTCAGTGTATCCAACTAAATCTGAACATTCTGAAGTAGTATAAAAAATACCAAACCTTTTAGTACCTTTAACATACCTCAAAATTCTTTTTGTTGCTTGCCAATCTGCATCCTTTGGCTTTTTCATGAATCTGGAAATCAAACTAACAGCATGCATTATGTCTGGCCTAGCTGCAGTCAAATACATAAGGCTGCCAACTATGCTTTTGTACAAACTAGGATCAAAATCCTTGCTGCTGTCCTCTCTGCTGAGTTTTAATCCCATCACTGTGGGAGTGATTGCTGATTTGCATTCCTGCATGTTAAATCTTTCAAGAACTTCATTAACATACTTTGCCTGTGAGATAAAAATCCCACTTTCATCTTGCTCTACTTCTATTCCCAAGAAGTATCTCAACAAACCCATATCAGTCATTTCAAATTCTTCTTTCATGACTGTTTTAAAATGTTCAATAAGGCAATCATCATTACCTGTAAAAATAACATCATCAACATACAAGACTACAATCAAAATTTTACCGTCTTTTTCTTTGATGTAGAGGGTGGGTTCTCCCTCACACTTTTCAAAACCATTTTCCAGTAGATAGGAATCTATCCTACTGTACTACACTCTTGGTGCTTGCTTCAGCCCGTAAAGAGCTTTCTTCAACTTGCATACTTTGTTCTCTTGGCCTTTCTTTTCATAGCCGAGAGGTTGTTCAATGTAAACCTCTTCCATTAACACTCCATTTAGGAATGCTGACTTCACGTCCATCTGGTAAACTTTCCACTTGTTTTGTGCTTCTATAGACAACACTACTCTCACGGTTTCCATTCTGGCAACCGGTGTGAAAGTTTCCTCATAATCTATCCCATGTTTCTGCTTATAGCCTTTGACCACAAGCCTTGCCTTGTGTCTCTCTATTTTGCCTTCAGCATTACTCTTAGTCTTGTAGACCCATTTAACACCAATGAAATCTTTACCTTTTGGGAGTTCAACCAAATCCCAAGTTTTGTTCCTCTCTATGGCATTTATTTCCTCATCCATAGCTTCTATCCATTTCTCATCCTTGATGGCTTCTTCGAAATGAACAGGATCATCAACATGACAATATAAAGAAAACAAAGAATTGATACCTTCATTTGTTATATCTTGTTCATAAATATCTTTCAAACTTCTGAATTTCTTACCTCTTTCAGTAGGTGTACAAGTACTTGAAGAAGCACTTGAATTTCCTCCTTATGGTGTGCTTGGAGAAGCACTGTCATTTCTCCTCAAGGGTGTGCTTTGCTGCTCTCTTGTTGGTGTTGCTGTTTGGGGATGTATTTCAGCCAACTCATCATCATTTTCATCATGAGATAAACAGTGTTTAACATTCATTGTTTTCTCTATGCTTCCATCCCAAGCTTCCTCTTCAATGAACTGAACATCTCTGCTCACAAGAAACTTCTTGTTGGATGGGTTATATAACCTGTAGGCCTTGGATTCCTCACTGTATCCAATAAAAATACATTTCTCCCCCTTGCTGTCCAACTTCTTCCTTAGCTGATCCGGAATGTGTGCATAAGCCACACATCCGAAAACCTTCATATGTGTGACACTTTGCTTTGCGCCACTCCATGCCTCTTCCGGCACTTTGTTCATAACTACTTTTGTAGGGCACCTATTCAAAATGTATGCTGCACAATGTACAGCTTCAGCCCAATAATCATTAGGCAAATGCTTTGCCTTTAACATACTCCTCACCATGTCCATTATGGTTCTATTCTTCCTTTCGGCTACTCCATTTTGCTGCGGAGTATATCTAGTTGTAAACTGCTTTTGAATACCATTTTCTCTACAAAAATGTAGAAAATATTTAGAGATATAATTTTAATTCTCCTCTATCAAAATTTAAGACTTTAATATAAAATTCTACTCTGTTCTCACGTTAAGTTGAAATTAAAATTTTTTTCAAACACTTCACTTTTGTTTTTCAAAAGTAAACCTGTGTTTTTCTTGAAATCATCTTTATGAATGTTAAGATATAGTGGTTGCTTGGGTGTATGGAGTTTGGTAATTTAACCACATAGTAAATATGAGGAGACAATCTCTAAGGGTGCTTTTGCCCTTGCTTTTCCCCTAAGGGAAAATCTTCGTTATTGTTTCCCAAGAATACAACCTTCACAAATGTCCGTTTCTCTATCAATGGTAAACTAATTTACTATCTCCTTTCATTCAATAGATTAAGATCTGTTGAGATGTCCAAATCTCAAGTGCCATAAATCATCATCCGTTCGCTTTGGAAAGTCTCCAGGTAACTCAGTTTCTCTTCACCATTCTTTTAGTCTCAGCTTCCTTACCTTGGTGAGGGAACATCCTGTTCCTTGTCATCTTCACTTCAGCAATACATTGATTGTTGGGTGGTTTATCCATGATGGTACAAACATCATTATCAAAGAAAACATTATACCCCTTATGGACAAGCTGTCCAACACTTAAGAGGTTACATTTCATTCCTGGAACATAATAAACATCTGCTATGGTTTTCTGTGCACCTAATCTTGTTAAAACATTTACATCTCCTTTTCCCATAACATAAACTTTGCTATCAGTTCCTAGTGTGACTTGTGACTGCACACTCTCATCTAACATAGAAAACATTGCTATATTTCCTGTCATATGGTTACTACAACCGGAGTCTAGAAACCATAAATCCTCATTCTTTTCTTCAGCCATATTACAAGCTAAAAACAAATTGTTTTGGCTGCTATTTTCTTTTGTGAAATTTTCACTAGTTCCACTTCTCATATCTTGTTTCTTCTTTCTACATTCATTAGCATAATGACCATATTTCTTACAATTGTAACATTGAACATTGGATTTATCATACCTTTGTCCTTGATCATTCTGCTGGCTGCTGCCTTGGCCTTGATGCTGATTGCTGCCCCTTCCATTTGAATGTGAAGGGCTGTTCCTTCCACCTCTGTTTTGGCTTCTGCCTCTTCCTCTTCCTTTGCCTTGCCCTCTTCCTCTTCCGAAAGACATCTGGGACTTAAAAGCATGTTCTAGAGATGAGTTTTCACTCCTACCCAATCTCTGTTCATGGGTCATCAGTGATGCATGTAGTTCATCCACTGAAAACTTTGTGAGATCCCTTGTCTCTTCTATGGTGGTGACAATCACATCGAATCTTGAGGGTAAACTTCTCAAGAGCTTTTCAACAATCCTCTTGTCTTCAAGAGTCTCTCCATGAGATCTGATTTGTGTGACCATTCCAATCACATGAGTGAAGAATGAGTCAATGTTATCTGACTCTTTCATGCAGAGAGTCTCAAAGTCTCTCCTCAGCAACTGAAGTTTTGCTGTCTTCACTCTTTCCATGCCTTGATAAGCTGTCTTGAGAGTTTCCCATGCTTCACTGGATTTCTTAGCTGCTGCTATCCTTGGAAACACACTCTCATGCACTGCTTGATACAAAAAGAAAAGAGCCTTGGCATCCTTCTTCTTATTGTTCTTTAGTATAACTTCACCAAGTTAAAGAAAAGTCTGCTCATTCATTGCCTTCAAAGCCATCCTCAACTAATTCCCTCCCCTTACACTGTGAGGGGAAAAGCTGAGAAGTTATTTATATATATTTCAATTTTTTCCATTGAATTGTGGGAGATGGATATTTCCCAAACTCATACCTGTGTTGGAGCCAGCCATTCTGCACTTCTAACTATGATAAAAACACTGGACTGTGTATTTAAAACTAACCAATTGTTCTGCAACAGTAACACAAAACTGTATAGAGAAATACCTTGAATTCCTTTTGGCTGAGTATTCACACTGCTGGAGAAGATGTTGCAACTAATAACTCCTTTCCTTCAGCTTATTTGACCTTCAAATAGCCTGGATTAGCTCTGATACCATGTTGGAATTTTTAGAATTCCAAAATAATAAAACTGCCTTCTCTTAACACAGAGAAATATTCAGAATTTCTTCCACAGTGACAGAGTTTCACATAAAAAAAATTTCTATTCATAAAAAAAAACTGCTGTTACAGATTCTTCCTCAAAAGAGGGCTTTACAAAACAAAATTTGACTGCTGCAAACACAGTTAAGAAATATCACTCTGTCATTCACTGCTGTTACAAAATATTTCACACTGCTGTGTAAAATACAAAACACTCTGTTTTTCTGGAAAATACGCTGCTGTGTATTTCCTAAATTCACTCACTGTCTTTTTCAAACGCACTCTGCTGTGCATAACAATTTTGCTCTGTGTGTAACTTAAAAAAAATTACAACGCTCTGTTTTTGTATTAGAATAAAATATCCCAGATTCAATTAATGCCATTAACTGACATTCAACCACAAAATTCACCGCTTCAGATTTCATTTATGGCATCATAAATTTCTGCAGGCACCGCTTGGAAACACATTGAAGTCAAGTTCTGTTTGCTGGCACTTTGATTTTTATTCCAGCATTGTTGTGCTTTCATAAACATTTACTGTGCATATATTAACGGTTCTGCTGTGTAATAAAAATTACATTCCTGTGTAATAACATTACAACCCTTTGCCTCACGGGCCTTTTAATATATATATGTGTTATATATATTAAAAATAAAACAAATAACAATTCGGGCCTTGTCAATATATGTATATACATATATATATGACATGTTTTAATTAAAACATAAAACAAACAACAAAAAAAGTTAAAACGATTTTTGTTTTAAAACCAAATTCCATTGTGTGGACCCCAGCTGATGATGTCAGCTGTTCCGTGGGGGTTCATTCCTCTGCCGGCCTGACTTGCCAGACCCCCGCGGACTTCTTTGGCATGGTGTAGTGTGGGCCCAACTCCGAGGGGGTATACTCCTCTCCCTGCCTGGCTTGATGGACCCCCGCGGACAGTCTTGCCGCCCTGTCTCATGGGCAGTTGGAATTAATTCCAACATTCTTCTCCAATTTGTCTGTGTACCTGGTTTTTTTTATGTACCATGAAGCGCCAAGGGAAAAAAACAGCTTCTATTCGACCAATTGAAGTCTAAATTCGCCCTTCCCAATGCACATACATTTTCTGCTGTCGTCGAAGAGAGTTTTTTAGTAAGCCCAGGCGATTAAGGCTTCTTCAGGGAGGAAGGAGCGGTAACCATTTGTTGGAATTTATTTTCCAAAGGAAGAACCCTCCTGTAATCTTTAGGAACAGACGTCCGTGTACAAGGAATGTAGAAATAGCCCTCCCTAGATTGTTGTACTTGCAAATGACCACTCGATACTCGTTAATGCTTCAAATTTTCTTTGACGAAATTTCTGGACAATGCATCCAATTTTATTCAAGTATAAAAAATTATTGCCACAATGCATAAAATTGACTTTTAGAAATTCTATATTTGCATGTGTTGCAAATTAAAAACATTTAGAAATTTGTGCAAATCCTAGTATACATATTATTAATGGCTCCAATCTGGATTTATTTGACGTTTTCGACAGTATTGGGGATATTTTTATTGGAAATCTAACTAGGTTTGGTATTCATAATTATATTGTACTTATATAAATATGCAATTCATGTAAAGATAAAAGAAGAAAAATAAATTATTATTATGTTTATTTTTATAGCCAAAGCATGTTCTTCATGTTTATATGGTTTATTGAGTCAAAAGAGAATTTATTATGACTCAAAGAAATGTAATTGAGTCAAAGACCCATTTGAACTTGTAAGAAAAGGAAAAATATTTTTTTTTGAGTCAAAAAGTCATTTTTTCATCCAAAAAATCAAGTCAGCCTAAAATAGGTTGTTATTTGACCCCCTAGACATGTATAAATAGAAGCCAGGTCGACCTCATTTGGACAGTCAACAATCACATCGATTTATGTGCCAAGAAGAAGAAGATAATCAGTTTAAGTTAAAGGAGAAAGAGGATAGACAAAGGAGAAAGAAGAAAAGTTGTTTTATGCCCTAGTTTTGTTCACACATTTGAGTTTTCTAAGGTAGTTTTTGTGGTATTGCATGCCCAAAATTGCAGGGGTTGAAATTTCAGGAGATGACCAAATTTATAATATTTGACTAGAATTTGTTAGAAATATTGAGGGAGAGGGGGTGTGGGGGTGAATTAGTGTTTCATTCCCATCAATATTCAATTGTGAATTATGAAATTTATACGCGACTTTACTTCAAGCAACTCGCATATGTACACATTAATAATAATAATAATAATAATTTTTTTATGCAGTTTACTTATTTTCATCAATTTCATCAATCATTATTTCATTACTTATTAATTATGCAATAAACATGAGAGGTAAAGAACATATAAATCATAACACGTAATCGACACATAGTCAATACATCGACACATAGGGACACCGGTATTTTTAGGTGGAAATCCAATTTTGGAGAAAACCACTCTTGTTTTCTTCTCTGTCTTATTTCTTATTATAAAGAAAATATCCATTATATCTTGTATGGCACAAACTATTACTAGTACACGGGCTCCTACCTGCGGGAGGCTACAACCTCTGGTTTCTCCAGCTTTGACTGGAACGAAGCTATTACTCCCTGCTCAAGTTTACCGGCACCTACCGGAAGGAAGCTCCTACTCCCTCAATGAAGGCTCCAACTCTCAGCGCCCCTATGGAACACATTTCATAATTTTCATACTGGATCCACCTATATCAAATACACATTAAAAAATCCAGGCCACCCTTCATCAAATTTTCAAATTGAATCCATAGCGAACAATATGCTCAATCAACAAATACCAATAAACACTATGAAACCAAACATTGAAACCAATCACCCTTCTGCAATCATATCATTTTCCAAAATCAAAACAAATAATCAATATATGATCAACAATCAATACTGTAAAATACCAATCTAGTTACTAAACATACTCATCAAGACATCCTTGACAATTAGCAACAACAATACAAAGCTCTTTCAATACCAATCCACTGTCACAACCAACACAACACTAAAAAACCCTGATCAATTTAGAATGTATACGCTACTTTCATTGAGTAAATCTTCGTATATACATGATTTTTATGCATAATAATTTCATATGGATCTCAAAATATTATGTTCATCAAACCTAGACAACAAACCGTACATCGTAGTGACCTCATTAAAAAAATCAACTGAATATGCAACAACAATTATCACATTACAATCATCATGAATCTTTGCACTATTATGCTTATGAACCCTAAGCTACAAGGAACTCAATCAAAGCCAAAACACTCTATGCAAATCAAATATTTTCAAATCATATCCATGAACAACAAAAAACATAAAATTAGCAACCAAACAAGGCTCTGCCAACACAATGATTTTGCATACATCATAAAACATACGTGGTTTTTCTAAAGAATAACTGCATATGCACTATTCAAGAATAAAAGTTGCATACATATCTCAGAACATTAATCATTAAACCCTCTCTGCAAACACAATATTTTTCCTAGAAAAATAACCATTTCAAATACAACATTCTTCAGTTTCATGATACAATATCAAATCAACACACTGATTTTTGCACCTGCATACACAACTAAATTAGATCTTTGCATTTGCAATAATAAAATCAAGAAATAATATCTTGCAATACATCTTCATATATCTTAGATATGAGCCTCCTCCTTGTGCTCCGGTGCACACCTGTTCCAAACCAAATCACACTGAATAACTCATAAAAAAATGCACACACCAACTACTCAATAGCCTTCTCCTTTTATATCCTTTTTCCTTGCCAATACCACAAGTAATTCCCTTGGGTTTGTTGTTGGTAATTATTGACATGATCAAATATACATTGTTGAAAAAAAACTATGGGAGATTACCATGGGAAATTATCATGGTTTTTTATTTTCCATGTGCATGGTTGTGTACACGACTCTTGTTCATGAAACTTGTTGTTATGTGGAATCTACGATTGCGGACAGAAGTATCTTCCCTAAAATTAGTGGCCTGGTCTAGAACAATAGAAAGAAAATAATATAATATTTACATGAAATTAATTGAACAATGAGATGAGGCTTACTTGGAATCCGTCACAAGATTCACTCTCTTATTGGCTTGTACGCTCCAATCCTAGCTCTGATTGCTATAATTAGAACCTACACATACAATCAAATCAAGCCAAAGATCTACGACGTCTATGTAGCATTATCCAACCATTTTATTCAATGGATAATTAAAGCATTGAAACATATGAACGTAAACATCATATATAGGAAAGCAATGTACCCTTTGAATTAATATAAATGGAGAGAGTTACAACCAATTATAGAAGCTGATCTTATAGAGAACCCCCCAAGTTGACTTGTCCTTCATTTCCACAAATCACACCTCTATGTCACCTCAATGCATGGAATGATGACTCTCTTAGCTCCAAGGACGCATCATGAGGGTATTATCAATCTCCAAAAGCCAACCCCTAGATTTTGGATGACAATAAATATATAGGAGACGATAAGTTTAGGAATTATTATCCATTTACCAATATAGGCTTGAGATCAACTTAAGAGGGAAGGATGAGCTCAAGGGATAAGAGGCAAAATCTCCAAGGTAGGATCTGATAGGATTTAAAGTTCTTATCCAAGGTAAATGGCTAAAATAAACACTTGAATCTTTTGGAAGAGGAATATTCGGGATTCTTTTTATTTTTTCCAAATTTATGGAATGAACACAACCCCACAATGGAAAACCTATTGTTGAACGGAAGTCATTAAAGGGTCAGGGTGCACTGGGCCTAAAAGACACTGGAATGAAGTAGTCAAGGGCATAAACTCAGGGATTTAGGAGATTCATGTTTACGGATTTGTGAAGGGATGATGACAAGGTGTTCATGGATGATGATTGATCTAGTTTGTAGGCCTATTGACCTGATGTGAAAAAATGGCCTATAATAGATTGCCCCCTAAAACGCAAAGTCAGAAATAGTGGTTGATGACTGAAGTGCTTTAATTTGTGACTAGTATAAATCAAGAAGAATTGGTCAATATCATCACCTATTAAAATATATTTACATCATGATATATTTTATGATTGAGGCATACCCATACTCAACACATATGATAACATTACATGTACAATGATCAAAATACACGTCCAATGATAACAAAAGGTGGACCCATGATTGGTTGACCATCTGTATGATCATATCCATCATACTTTTTAATTATGTATTAATATTGAGTCACAACCTGGATGGATGAAACTAGATATGGGGTCTTCTATCTCATTCACTTGATTTTCCAATGTATGAGTCTAACCATGTGAATTAATGAGATGAGGTTGAACATGGTAGACACCATCTGATTATCTGTCAATGATGTAAGTTGTTTATAGATGTGAGAGAAACCACCAATGATGTTGATGGTTCTCAAAGTACAACAATACAATATATATGGTGTGAATGAAAGAGTTGAAGTCGAACACCACATATAATATGTCAGTCGAAGGCCAATGATGAAAACATGTCGCTGAGAGCGAGGAAACTTTCCATTGATGTATGCAAGCCCCAAGGTACTAAAGGAAGTTTCTAAGTAAAATTTCTGGATAATGAGCTGATGTCGACAGGAAGTGACCCGTCGCAGGAGGGCCTTAATGTATCCCCCATCAATGACATGAAACTGGTATAATGATTTGAGACAGAATGATGTGGATATAGAGCTAGATCAGGAACGATAGACATGGAATGAAGGTTTACGAGTATTGTAGCAGATATCGACTGAATGAATTTTCTTGAACATATCGATGACATTGAATGGAGTCAACAACACTGAACCAAATTCAAAAGCGAAGGATTTGATATGGTATGATAAAAAAAAATACAAGCATATTTCCTAACCCAACAACCACGAAGATGAAGTGTAAGTCCGTCATATTCAAGAGAAACTCGCTTCCATTAACAAGTGGAGTACTGATCCAGGTGGATATTGGTGGCCACCCGCCTATTCCACTTGGGGCCCCACCATTTTCTCTTCAGTTTTTTAGTTTTGGCACAAATTACTATTTTTTTGCAGTTTTTCGGGTCCTGAACTTCCAGAGCCGTTTTGAGGCCCTAAACAACGTTTTTTGGGCATTGATTTTTCAGAAAATATGATTTCATTTTGAAATCTACATTTGTGGTCAACAGTTTTAGTCCTCGAATAGATATTTCTAATGATGTATCATGTGCGTCAAATGAAGATAGTATGCCAAATTTACGACCCCGGGAAATTGATGTACTAATTTACCCCGACGGGGCCCATATTCTGGTGTTTCATCTCCTAGGGTTAGGTTTTTGGATGTTTAGGGTTTTCCCTTGTTTCTTAATAATATTTAGGCCTTCGAGCCTCATTGTAACATAGAGTTCAGAGGCTTGTAGCCGCCACATCTCTTCTCAGAGATAAGCTACTAGCACCCTAGCTAATTTATTTCCATTATGTATGTAAGCAAATTTAAATTCTTTGATATTAATGAAATAAAGTGTTATTTCCACTGCATATTTGTATTGATGGTTATATGTGTATTCTATTTCATTCCTGCATAAGTCTGGATCAATGGTATTAGAGGGGTCTTCTTTTTCTCGATCCTTCTTTGCATGTCCTCAACGAGGTCAGGGTATAAAGAGTTAGGGCTTGATCTGGTTGAACCTTTGCAAGATCATCCTCGCAAACCCCGACAACCGCCCATGGGAGATGAAAATAAAGATGAGGGAGTATGAGATCCTATCAAAATATTGCTCGAGGAGGCCCTTGAAAAACAAAGGAACACGATGATGGATAATTTTGCCCAGATCCTTCAACGACTTCCCACCTGCGGCGCATCTGCATCCAATAGCCACTTTGGAGGCATGAATCCCTTTAAGGTACAAGTAAATTTTGAAATTCCCATATTTGAGGGTCAAATAGATGCATAGGTCGTAGATAGATGGTTGAATCTATAGAAGGATATTTTTCGGTTCATGACTTTTCTGACCGGGAGAATATTGTTTTTGCACTCCTCAAAGCTACCCCCCATCTCAAGCACTGGTGGGAAACCTATTGTGAGAAAAAGGACGAGACAAAACCCTCTCTGTTATCAGCCATACCCACTTGGAATTATTTCCGAGACGCCATCAAGGAACAATACTATCCCATGGGGAGTTATGAGGACAAGTACATACAATGGACCATGTTGCGACAACACAAGGTGTGTGCCAATTTGGAGAAGTGAACTTTTGGCATGACCCAAGTTCAATATCTGGGATAAATTATTGATGAAAGGTGGGTGCATGTGGATTCGACCAAGATCCAAGTCATTCGAGATTGGCCAGCCCCAACCACTCTAACAGATCAGCTTTGGAGCTTTCTAGGTGTTGGTAATTTCTATCGCAGGTTCGTGTTGGGATTCTCTCATATCACTTGGCCCTTGAGTCAAGTCACTAAGGAAGAAGCGAAAGAAAAATTCTCTTGGTCAGAATCTCAACAGAAGGCATTTGTAGAATTGAAACATCGCCTCTATTCTGCCCCAATGATCACATTACCAGACTTGCAACAACCATTTGAGATCGAGACGAATGCCTCTGACTATGCTATTGGGGTAGTTCTTACTCAACAGGGGCATCCAGTGGCATATCACAGTGAGACATTGTCCGTCACAGTCCGCAAGTATACCACTTATGACAAAGAAGTGTATTCCATTGTGTAGGCTTGTTGACAATGGAAGCATTACATTTTGGGGAAGGAAAAAATCATCCACACAGACCACCGAACCCTGTAGTTCATACATACACAAGGGAAGTTGCAGAATGATCGCCATCAGAAGTGGTCCACATATCTGCAACAATTTAATTTGAATAACAAGTAAAAGAAGGGTAGCACCAATAATGTTATAGGTTGCCTCAGCTGACCACCGATCGTGGCACTAACCACTGTTATCAACTCTTGTGGGCACG
This sequence comes from Pinus albicaulis, assembly GCA_034641835.2. NCBI lineage: Eukaryota > Viridiplantae > Streptophyta > Pinopsida > Pinales > Pinaceae > Pinus > Pinus albicaulis. The sequence goes on from CM076582.1 coordinate 101,047,326, forward strand.
AGACTTATGATTGGCCACTTCTCTACAAGAGCGATTCAGAATTCGGTCACACATACAAGGCACTCTTGAGGGGTACGCAAGTTCCAAAATTTCACCTCCAAGATGCACTGTTATGTCACCTGGGACACCTTTGTGTTCCTTGAAGCAAGCGTGCCAAGATGATATGGGAAGCACACTACAGTCGAGTCATTGGGAATTTCAGGGTTAAGAAAACAGTGGCAGTATTTTAGAAGTATTTCTATTAGCCGAACCTTCGACATGATGTCAGGAAGTACATCAGATCCTGCATTACTTGCGCCATTGCCAAACCTACGATCAAGAAGAAAGGCCTCTATACTCCGCTACCTACCCCTAGTCAACCTTGGGAATCCATCTCCATGGATTACATGTTAGGCCTTCCTTCTACTAAGCATGGAAACGACTGTGTTTTCATGGTCGTCGACAGATTCTCAAAGATGACCATTGTGGCAGCCTGCAAGAAGAATACCATAGCAAAATCCACTGCTAAAATCTTCTTTGAATGAGTGTGGGTGCACTTTGGGATCCCACAGTCTATTATCTTAGATCAGGACAACAAGTTCCTCAACACATTTTGGTCTAGCCTTTGGTCAATGCTGGACACCAAGCTCACAAAGTCCACATCTTTCCATCCCCAAACTGATGGTCAAACAGTGGTTGTCAACAAGATGATTGTGCACATTCTGTGCATGTATAATTCAAAGCATCCACACACATGGGATGAGAGCCTCCCATATTTATATTAGAGTTATAATAGCTCTCCACAGCTCAAACAGCCACAACCCCTTTCAGATGGGCTTGGGATTCCAGCCACTATGTCCCATTGACGTAGCCATGCCATTTGCAGCTAGTCAGGCCGATTCGACTCATGTCCAGTCTGAAGCTCACAAAGTGAAAAACTTCATCGAGTGCATTCAACACATTTGCCAACAGGTTCATGAAATATTAGACAGAGCCAATGCTAAGTACAAGAAATGACATGATCAACATTGGGTGCCACACAACTTCCAGGTGGGCGGCAAAGTTTGGTTACATTTGCAGAAGGAGCGCCTCACTAGACCCCACCGCAAGCGTCACTCGCTCTGATATGAGTTGTACACCATCACCAAGGATGTAGGGAAGAATGCCTTTGAGCTCATTATTCCACCATTCCTTGGTCTGCACCCAGTATTAAATGTGGACCGCTTTCGTCCCTACTTCCCACTTCTACTGGACTCTCTGACATTGTAGAACAACTCACACCAACAGAGATAAAACCAGACTGCATGGAACATGCCACCGTAGATTTTATCATGCACATGAAAATCAAGAACACTCGCCAATAGAATATCCAATTGTATCGGGTTGTCAAAGCTGGCAAACTCCTGCACCAAGGCAAGTGGTTGACCAGGGACCAAGTTCAATAGAAGTTTCCTTATCTCATGGAGGAACTCAACGCAATGGGGAACAATGCTTCCTAAGGGGGGAGGAATGATCCAGGTGGATATTGGTGGCCACCCCCCTATTCAACTTGGGGCCCCACCATTGTCTCTTTCAGTTTTTCAGTTTCGGCACAAATTACTATTTTTAAGCAGTTTTTCAGGTCTTGAACTTCTGGAGCCGTTTTGAGGCCCTAAACGACATTTTTTGGGCATCGCTTTCCTAGAAAATATGATTTTGCTCCAAAATACACATATTTCGTCAGTAGTTGTAGTCCTCGAATAGATCTTTCTAATGATGTATCATGTGCGTCAAACGAAGATAGTATGCTAAAGTTACGATCCCGGGAAATTGATGTACCAATTTACCCTGACGAGGCCCACATTCTGCCGTTTCATCTCCTAGGGTTAGGTTTTTGGATGTTTAGGGTTTTCCATTGTTTCTCAATAATATATAGGCCTTCGAACCTCATTGTAACACAGAGTTTAGAGGCCCGTAGCTACCACATCTCTTCTCAAAGATAAGCTACCAATGCCCTAGCTGGTCTATTTCCATTCTATCTATAAGCAAATTTCAGTTCTTTGATATTAATGAAATGAAGTGTTATTTCTGCTGCATATTTGTATTTATGGTTATATGTGTATTCTATTGCATTCCTGCATAAATCCATATCAAGTACCTTGTTTTCCCAATTTCCCCAACAATTATTGGTTAGTACCTCTTTATTTTTTAACAAGCTTGAGGAGGATAACATATGCTGATGAACCCTTTACTAAACTGAGAGGGGGGAGGGGGGTGAATCAGTTTATTCCATTCATGGACATTAAAATTCTTTTCATTAAACTCATTAAAAATTCATTTCATAAGCAACTTAATAAAGAATGACCAACAGACTGAATATGTGAACAAGAAGTAATAAGCAGATTAACACATCACATCAACACATAATAATTATGCACATGGACACGAGATATAAGTGGAAACCCATAAGGGAGAAAATGACATATTATTATTGTTGTGATGCAAAGGCAAGCTCCTAATCCCTCTCACAACTGATTTTCTGTAGGCTCCAACCTACAAGAGGCTCCTACCTCAATTTCTACAAGCTACAACTTGCAAGGAAGCTCCAACTCCCATATATTTTCTACAGGCTACAACCCACAGGAGGCTCCTACCTCAACCAAATCTATCTGGACATTTATCAAACTACAACTTGAAACAGAAGCACCAAATCCTATGTATTTTCTGCAGGCTACAACCCATAGGAGGCTCCTACCTCAACCAGCTCCAATTGGACATCTACCAAGCTACAACTTGAAGCGAAAGCAACAACTCCCATGTATTTTCTGCAGGCTACAACCCACAGGAGGCTCCTACCTCACCCAGCTCTAAATGGACATTTATCAAGCTACAAATTGAAAGGAGACTAAAATCCCCTCACTCAACATGAAAATAAAATGCTGATTTACCTGGATATTAGCTATGTTTTCCTCCACCTTCACTTATGCCCTCTCTGCCTTCAAATCTGCTTCATATCAGCTCCATCACATTCTCTGATTCTCTCCCATTCTGCAAATCTCTTACATTCACCAGCTCTCTTCCATTTTGCATCTCTCTAACATTCTTCAGCTCCCTTCTATTCTGCAACTCTCTAACCTTCTTCAACTCTCTTCCATTCTACAACTCTCTAACCTCTATATGCACATTGATATTACATCTTTTATACAGATAACTCCTAAATGTTTGCATTCTACAAGGAATACGAAGTGAACATGCTTGACTCTATGCCTTCACCCATTCAATTCCTCACACATCAGTTCAGATTATTACTTAAAAAAAAAATACAGAAATAATCATTTCAACACCCATTGCAGTTTTGCCTATGCCTATGGAGACTTGCCTTTGCATCAAAAACAATAAAAATAATTAATACATTTACAGTTACAACAATATTTCACTCAACCCTTTCAGCTCTTTGCTTACTGTGTATTTGTCTTTTCTATTATTTTCTTGTCTTTTTTGTTTCTGTTGTTATATTCTAACAGTTTTGCATAAATGCCCTTTTGCCCTACTCGATCCAGGTGTTGTGTTTCCAACAATACCACCATATCTTCTTGTTCTCGACTCTGCCTATCTGCCTTCCTTATCTTGCCCGCAGCATTTAGTCTTCTACTTCTATCGACACCCGACTCTGCCCTGGAGGTCATTACCACAATGTTTAGCTTTTCTCTTCCTTTTGCTCTGTGTCGAATCACTTACTCGAGTCTCCTTCACGTTCAGTGTTTTTATATTATCAAGGCGTAACCGCTATTACACCCATGCACGTAGTGTAGGGTCTTATTCTTCACTCGATTCTACTCCGCATTCATAATTTCCTTTGTAACTGTCGTAAGAGTGGAATTTAAAATATATTCCATTACCTTTGAAGACTTTATCACTTCCTCTTTTCTATTTCATTTCGGCATTCCAACATTCTACGTTATGATCCTCCTTTTCCCTTCGATGCGATTTAACAAAGGAAAACCACATACTTCCAGACTTGAAAACCTTTAGGCTTCGGCTTCGATCTGCATCGCATCTGCTCTCTTTATCACATTTTTCACTTCGACAAATCCAGTTATCCAATGTGCCTTCGTCCATCCGATATGCGAAATGTGAAGGGTCCCGCCAGGCTTTATCGTGATTCTTTAATCGCAGATGCTTATCGCATATTCCTTATCCTTTCACATTTCAGATCTCCCAATATGCGATATGCGAAGGGGTCCCACTCAGGCTTATTGCAATTCTTCCATTCTCCGATGCGATTTCTCAAAGGGAAACCTTATAACTCTAGATTTGAAATCCTTTAGAATTTTTTTTTGAAACTACATCGCATCTGGTACTCTCATCGCATTTCGTATTTCAGCATTTCAACATGGTTCATGAGTGCTATCCCTTTTGAGATTTGCGATTTGCGATATGCGATTTGGGATAAAGGGTTCGGGTCCCACTAGGGTGCCACGTCATCAAGATTTTTTTTCAATTTGTGGGGTCAGGTCCACGTCAGCTGCCATGTCACTTTCCACTTCATGATGCCACAACATCATATCGCACTTCGCATTTTCTGTGACTTTTGTGTTTGTGCTATATTCCTCCTACTCCGATTGTGATATGTGATCCACCAATACTATTCTGATTGTGAATTCACTCGACTCGACCCTTGACCTGCACTATTTTGAATGCATATACCAGCCCGAATTTTGAACTATGCTAAACATAGATTGCACCACTAGACCCGTTCATTCACAACAGTCCTTATTTTTTGCACGCATTCATGATTCGACCCTGAGCTCTTTTATTACTTGACTTCTTTACTGCTCCTTTGCCTTCAGTAATAATTCTAATTTTTCTCCATGCCTCTTTAATGCTCCTCTGGCTTAGATTACACTTCTAATGTTGTTCCTTTTCTCTTTTATGCCTTTATACATGATTGATGATTATGATATTCTCCTTTGCATTATTGATGATGCTTCTTTGCTTGTTTTCCATCAATGACAATACTTCCAACAATATCCTCCTTTGGCATTGATGGCAACACATCATCCCCCTTTCATTCTGAGAAGAATCTTCCTTCCTCTGGTTACATTTCCTCCCCATTTGACATCAATGGCAAGGGGTTAAAAATCTTTGGTGTACTTTCTATCTTTGCATTGCTTGATTTCTGTCCACATACTTGGCTGGGACTGCTACTCCATTTGGTGTATAAGTAATGTTGGGAGAACACTTTGGGAGTCATTGCATTTGCATGTATAGTGATGAGATGTGCTAGACTGTTGATTTTTTTTTTTTTTGACTAAAATCAGGAGAACTTCTTCATTAGTAGTTATCTTCAGCAAAATTTGAGGTTCCTCTTTACTTCTATGTTCATGGATGATGGCTTCTCTCCCCCTGGAATGATGCTTCTTGTCTGATACTGGCTGGCCGACTGCATTGTTTCTGTTCTTGATATTGTAGCCTTTGCTGGAGAATTTTTTCATTTTTTTTTCATCCTTTTTTTGTTTTCTAATCATATAAGAGAGTATCATCTGTAGACACTATCCCCATTTTGTATCTTATATATTCGAATGGTTCTCTAGCAAGCGGTTTTGTAAATATGTATGATGTATGTTCCTTTGTTGGGACGTATTCCATCTTTACTATTTTATCTACTACTTGTTCTCTAAGGAAGTGGTACTTTATTGGGACATGCTTGGTTTTTGAATAAAGCACAGTATTTTTTGATATGATTATTGCACTTGTATTGTCACATTTGATAGAAATAGGTTCAGTGATGCTTACCTTCATGTCTTGAAGATTTTGTTTCATCCACATCACTTGTATGCAACAAGATGTTGTTGCTATGTATTCAGCTTCTGTTGTAGATAGAGAGACAAATGTTCGCTTCTTGCTTAACCATGCCACCATACTTTCTCCCAAATAGAATGCACCTCCACTTGTGCTTTTCCTGTCATCCACACAACTGGCCCAATCTGCATCTGTGTTTACTGTCAATGTGAAGTGTTTTCCTTTCAGATACCATAGACCATAATTTGCAGTTCCTTGTAGGTATCGAAATATCCTCTTGATTGATAGCAAGTGATTTTGTTTTGGTGTTGATTGATATCTTTCCATAAGTCCTACTGCCAACATAATGTCTGGTCTAGAGGGTGTTATTTATAGCATACTTCCTATCATAGATTTGTAAAGTCTTTGATCTACATCTACAGATCCATCATCTGCACATAACTTGCATCCAATAGTCATGGGAGTTGACATAGGTTTACAGTCTTCCATTTGGAATCTTTTTAACACATCTTTCAATTATTTTTCTTGTGTAGTGAATATTCCTTCGTTCTTCTATATAATTTGAAGTCCTAGGTAGAAGGTAAGCTCTCCAATCATTGACATCTCAAATTATGACTTCATCTCTTTAGCAAATCCTTTTACTATATCATTCTTGTTGCTACCAAACATGATGTCATATAAATATACTACTACAATTAATAGTTCGTCTTCATCAGCCTTTATATATGGATTTTTGTCTACTCCCCCCTTCTTGAATCCTTGTTTTTGAAAGTATTTTTACAGCCTGGAATACCATGCACATGGTGTTTGTTTGAGACCATATAGAGATTTATTTAATCTGCAAACATAGTTGTGCTTATCTACTAAGGAAAAGCCTTCAGGTTGTTCCATGTAGACTTCCTCCTCTAAATCTCCAGTTAAGAAGGCATACTTCACATCCATTTGATATACCTTGAAATCATGATAACATGAAAAAGCCAGAAACATTATGATTACTTCCAGTCTTGCTTCAGGGGCAAAAGTTTCATCATAGTCAAGTTCTTTGATTTGAGAGTATCCCTTACATGCAATTCTAGCTTTATTTCTGATTACCTAACCTTGTTCATTCATCTTGTTCTTGAATATCCACTTTGTGCCAATGAAATTTTTCCCAACATGTCTTAGTATTAACTCCCAGGTCTTGTTCTTCTCAATCTGGTCTAATTCTTCATTCATAGAATTTATCCAATTTTTGTCTTTGCTGGCCTCATTGTAATTATTTGGTTCTATCTGTGACAACATGGCTAGATACACTTCCTCAATCTGTTCTGCTAGTTGTCTTCTTGTTTGGATTCCTGCACTTTTGTCTCTAATGATTTGATTTTCTGGATGATTCTTTTGAGTGTGTCTCGAGGGACCTTTTGAGTTTATTTCAGTATCTTCTGTTGTCTCATTCTGTTCTTGATTTTCTTGATTATCATCATGATGATGATTTGGATGATTGACAAAGTTTGTAATTCTGGTTCTTTCTAGTAGTTCTTCATCGAATCTCACATCAATGCTTTCCACAATTTTATGCAGCTTCTTATTGTAGCACCTGTAACCCTTACTCTTTGATACATATCCCAAAAATATTCCTTCATCAGCTCTTGCATCATACTTCCCAAAATTTTCATCATTATTCTTTATGAAGCACTTGTTTCCAAAGACTCTAAAATTCTTGATTGATGCCAGTTTCCCATGCCACAGTTCATATGGAGTCTTTTCACAATTTGGTCTGAGATGAGCTTTGTTGAGGATATGAACAATTGTGTGTACTGATTCTGCTTAGTAGGTTTGGGAAATGTTTCTTTCTTGCATCATGGCTCTGGAAATATGTTGTACAGACCTGTTTTTCCTCTTTTCCACTCCATTCTGTTGAGGTGTATCTACAACAGAAAACTGTTACTTTATCCCACATTCATTGCATAGGTCTAAAAACTCATCACCTGTGATTTCACCTCCTCCATTTGATCTTATGCATTTTATTTTACATCCAGTTTGATTTTCTGCCAGTGCCTTGAATATATTAAATTTCTCAAACGCTTCAGATTTATATCTGAGAAATGCCACCCATGATAATATGGAAAAATCGTCGATTATCAGCATGAAATACAATTATCCACCTGGTGCATTTGTTCTTGAAGGTCGACACAGGTCCATGTGTACAAGATGAAGAGGCTTACTTGTAGATAGTTGGTCTTTGTATTTGAACGATGTGCGATTTTGTTTGGCCAGTTGGCAGGAATTACATATGGTATTTGGTGGCTTCTTTATTGTAGGAAAATATCTGATGGCTTTCTTTTTTCTCAGTTTGATGATGTGGTCAAAATTTAGATGCCCCAATCTTCTATTCCATAGACAAGATTTGTCAAGTTTGCTGATGTGGCATGCTTCATTCTCCTCTTCCACTATATAAACATTACTCTCTGTTCGAACACCTTTAACCAAGGTCTTTCTTGCGGTGATTGACCTTACTTCACAATATTGGGCTCTGAAAAGGACCTCACAACCTTTATCACAAATTTGAATAACACTTAGTAGATTATATTTTAGACCATCTACAAACAGTACATCATGAGCCTCTCCTCCTCCATTATTCAGGCTGACAGTGCTTTTTCCCTTGATTTTCCCTGCTCTATCATTTTTTAATGTTACATTCCCATATTTCTTTTCATCAAAATTTACAAACTTTCTTCGGTCTCCAATCATATGTATTGAGCACCCACTATCCACATACCAGTTACTATTTTGATCCAGAGAAATTAGAACCAGATCACACTTATTTAGCTTCTTTTTCCATTGCATGCAACTGTTTGTTATATAATTTTTCTAAGGGATGGATCACAATGTTTGAGAGGACATTTGTAAGACTTGTGCCCATTTTTATGGCAGCAAAAAAATTTGATGGTATTTCAGAATGGATTATGTACACAAGTGAATCCACCATTGTTCTTAATCCCATTTGATTTTCATACTCCAGTCTCCTTATATATGCACTATATTCCATGGCTTTATGACCAAACCTTTTACAACAAAATCAATACCCATGGAAGCAATTTCTGTATCTGGTAGAGAAGGTTGTTTGGGGATATAGCCATTTAGTCATATGCAAATTTTGTCTTTGGAAGCCATTTGATATTTTCTGGAATGTTGCTTGGTTGTTCACTCCTTTTATTTCTTGGGCTTTCCTTGTAGTGGGTTTTTGCTACAGCTCATGAGGATTTGAAGGGTTTCCCACATTTTTTTTCTTAGATTGATGGGAGTTAACATTATATTTTAGGACAAATTTCACAAATGTAATAGCTTTCTTATCCTCTGCGTTCAACTTGCTGGATTCTCCTTCATATCCTATCCCAGAATTTAAAAGAGGAGATATTTGTGCATTTAATATCCTATCCAATTGTTTAGCACCTTTTAACGGCTTAATGTTCATTGTTAAATCAGTTTGATCCTTTTCCAATTTCTTCCTCAAACTCACCACCTCTTCTTCTAATATTCCACATTCCTTAATTTTCTCTCTCTTATTTGCTGCAGCAAAATGTCTTCTACTTTCCTTGCTTCTTCTAGTTCAATTTTCAACTTAATAAAATCTTCAGATTTTGGTTCTTCCTTTACATATTTTAGAAGGATTTCCTTCTGTTTTCTATTCTTGAGCTTGAGTCTATCTATTTCCTTTAGGGCACTCACCAACTCCCCCTCAAGATCTACCTCACCTTCTTCTTCAAATTCCAGGAAATCTTCCTCAAGCTCTTCCTTGGCCATCAAAATGAATTCTGATGTTCCTTCTTCATTGGGGGATGCATATGAGCTCTCGTATGCACTATTGTCTTGTTGAGCATATAATTTTATTCTATTAAATCTGTTCCCTTTCTGCCTATTGCTGAAATTTCTTTTCTCTTTCCCTTTTCACTGATTCTCTATTTTCTTATGAGGAAATTTTGAAGCCTAGTGCCCCACTCTTCCACTATTAAAGCACTTAAATGGAATTTTACCTTTATACTTACCTGTGCCTCTATCCAATCTTTTGACAAATTTGGCTTCTTCTTCATCAGAGCATCAGCATGTACCTTCCTTCTCTTCTATGCACTTGATTGCCTTAAAGGAAACCTCCCTCATGTTTGACTTCCCTTTAGGAAGTATCATCTTATATGCTATTAGGTTACCAAGTAATTAGTTCCTGGTCAAGGTTTCCCAGTTTACTGTTTCTTCTATGGAAGAAACCTTAGGATTAAAACTGGGTGTTAGTGATCTCAATAATTTTTGTACCAAAACACTTTCTTTAATTTCTTCTCGTAGGCCTATCATGATATTCACAAATTCTACTCCAAGAGTCATTAAGTATGTCCTCATTCTTATTTTCCACAAAGCATAGTTTTTGCCAGTAAATAGAGGGGATTTATTTGTAGAGCATCCTTCTAAGCTACCATTTTTGGGGACTAAGGACCTCCTTCCGGTGCTTAAACCATTACAAAAGGAACTAGCTCTGATACCAATTGATGAACCCTTTACTAAAATGAGAGGGGGGAGGGGTGAATTAGTTTAGTCCATTCATGGAAATTTAAATTATTTTCATTAAACTCATTAACAAGTAATTTCATAAGAAAATTAATAAAGAATGATCAACAAATTGAATATGTGAACAAAAAGTAATAAGAAGATTAACACATCACATCAACACATAATAATCATGCACATGGACACCAGGTATAAGTGGAAACCCATAAGGGAGAAAACCTGATCTTATTATTTTTGTGATGCAAAGGCAAGCTCCTACTCCCTCTCACAATTGATTTTCTGTAGGCTCCAACCTACAGGAGGCTCCTGCCTCAATTTCTGCAAGATACAACTTGGAAGGAAGATCCAAATCCCATATATTTTATGCAGGCTACAACCCACAGGAGACTCCTACCTCAACCGGCTCCAACTAGACATTTATCAAGCTACAACTTGAAACAGAAGCACCAAATCCCATGTATTTTCTGTATGCTATAACCCACAGGAGGCTTCTACCTCAACCAACTCCAATTGGACATATATCAAGCTACAACTTGAAGCAGAAGCACCAAATCCATTGTACTTTATGCAGGCTACAATCCACAGTAGGCGCCTACCTCACCCGGCTCCAACTAGAAATTTATCACGCTACAACTTGAAATGAGACTACAATCCCCTCACTCAACATGAAAATAAAATTCCGATTGACCTGGATATCAACTCTATTTTCCTCCACCTTCAATTCTACCCTCTATGCCTTAAAATATGCTTCATATAAGCTCCAAATGTGCATATCATATATCATCTCTCTCACATTCTCCAAATCTCTTCCATTCTGCAACTCTCTTACATTCTTCGGCTCTCTTCCATTATGTAGCTCTCTAACATTCTTCATCTCTCTTCCATTCTGCATCCCTCTAACCTTCTTTAGATCTCTTCCATTCTGCAGCTCTCTAACCTCTATATGCACACTGATATTACATATTTTATACATATAACTCCTGACTATTTTCATTCTACAGGGAATACAAAGTGAACATGCCTGATTCTATGCCTTCCACCCATTTGGTTCCTCACACTTTAGTTCAGGTTATTACATAAATTTTTTTTACAGAAATAATCATTTCAACACTCATTGTAGTTTTTCCTATGCCTATGGAGACTTGTCTTTGCATCACAAACAATAAAAATAATTAATACATTTACAGTTACAACAATATTTCACTCAACCCTTTCAACTCTTTGCTTGTTGTGTATTTTTCTTTTCTGATGTTGTCTTGTCTTTTCTATATCTGATGTTATATTCTAACAGTTCTGCATTAGCACCTTTTTTCCTGACTCGACCCAGCTGTTTCGTTTCCAACAGTGCCACCATATCTCCTTTTTCCCAACTCTGCCAATATGCCATCCTTCTCTTGCCCACAACGTTCAGCCTTCTGCTTTTCTCAACACCCGACTCTGCCCCGGAGGTAATTACCGCAACGTCCAATTTTTCTTTACCTTTTGCTCTGTTTCAAGTCACTTACCCAAGTCTCCACTGCGTTCAATCCTTTTCTATTATCAAGGCATAACCGCTCTTACACCCATGCACGTAGTGTTGGGTCTTATTCTTTACTCGAGTCTACTTCGCATTCAGACTTTCCTTTGTAACTACCGTGAGACTAAACTTTAAAATATATTCCATTACCTTTGAGGACTGTATCACGTCTGATTTTCTATCACATTTTGGCATTCCAACATTCTACGTTACAATCCTCCTTTGCCCTCTGATGTGATTTAACAAAGGAAAACCACATACTTCCAGACTTGAAAACCTTTAGGCTTCAACTTCAATCTGCATCGCGTCTGCTCTCTTTATCGCATTTCGCACTTCGACGAGTCCTGTTATCCAATTTTCCTTCTTCCATATGATCTCCTGATATGCGATATGTGAAGGGTCCCACCAAGATTTATCACAATTCTTTAATCGCAAATTCTTATCGCATATTCCTTATCCTTTTGCCTTTCAGATCTCCCAATATATGATATGCGAAGGGTCCCACTCAGGCTTATCACAATTCTTCCATTCTCTGATGCAATTTCTCAAAGGGAAACCTTATACCTATGGATTTGAAATCCTTTAGAATTTTTCTTTGAAACTACATCGTATTTGGTACTCTTATTGCATTTCGTATTTCATCGTTTCAACATGGTTCATGAGTGTTATCCCTTTTGAGCTTTGAGATCTGTGATATGCGATTTGGGATAAATGGTTTGAGTCCCACCGGGAGTGCCACATCACCTGCCACATCATCAATATTTATTTTCAATTTGTGGAGTTAGGTTCACGCCAGCTGGCATGTCACTTGCCACGTCATCATGCTATGACATCATATCTCACTTCTCATTTTCTGTGATTTCTGTGTTTGTGCGATATTCTTCTTGCTTCGATTGCAATATGCGATCCGCAAATAATGTTATGATCGTGAATTTACATGACTCGACCCTTGACCTGCACTGTTCTAAACATATATACCAGCCCGAATCTTGAAATGTGTTGAACATAGATTGCACCACTCGACCCACTCGTTCACAACAATCCTTCTTTGTTGCATGCATTCATGATTCGATCTTGAGCTCTTTTATTACTTGACTTCATTGCTGCTCCTTTGCCTTCAGTAATAATTATAATGTTTCTCCATGCCTCTTTGTTGCTCCTATGAATTATATTACACTTCTAATGTTGTTCCTTTTCTCTTTTATGCCTTTATACATAATTGATGATTTTGATATGCTCCTTTGCCTTATTGCTACTGCTTCTCTTCTCCTTTGCCATCAATGATAATATTTCCAACATATGCTTGATCTGTAAGTTCATCCTTCAGATGAATCCCTCTGAGTATATTTAATGAACTCTGAGAAGGAGTGGAACAGTCTTTTCATGTTCGACGAGTCCATCGTTGTTTAATGTTTTTACGAGTCCAACGATCGTGAAACTCGACATATTTTTCATGTTTAGAGAGTTTAAAAAAGAGGCAAAAAATAAAATCCAAAGGTTCCTTTTCGTAGATAGTCCCTTGAGACCGAAAACGTAGAAAATGATGCCCAAGAGAACCTCTTAGCCATGATCAACTAAGCAATTATTTTTTTGTAAATAGTCTATCTTAGTCCGTAAAAGGGTTAAACTTATACTAAGTAGATGTATTTTCATTTACTTTAACGAGTTCAAAATTACAAGTGCTCGACAATATTTTCATATTTTGGGAGTCTGAAAAGAGCTAAAAGAGGACTCCTCCTGGAGGAATGAGTGGTATAAAAGGATAGAAACTGGTTCCAGTCATGATGGAAATGCTCAAAACATGTAGAGGTTAAGATTTTGGCTAGTAAGACCACTCACTATAGTTGTTCCTTAGGAAAGGGTAAAACCAAGAGAAAGCGTATGATTGGCCAAGAAGATGGTGACAATGGAATGAGTAAACCAAGGCTTATCTAGAAAAAATAGGCTGATAAAAAATGTCAATCACGTGGGATAAAATGAGAATAACTTCATTTTTACATAAGCTTGAAACATGTGACATTATGCTTGAAATTGGTTTCATTTTTACACAAGATTGAAACAAGGAAAACTATGCTTGAAATAATATGCATGCCCCAAACATAATGACTCAATTCGAGGTACATTCCCCCCAAGCTTCATTTCATGCACCTAAGTAGATTACTTATTAATAACAGGTGGATGGAATGAAGGTTCCTTTACGAGATGAAGTGAAAGACTCAACTGGAATTTACGAGATCTAATTAAAGAATCGAATTGGAAGGGGATCTATTTCATTTTTTAACGAGCTTGACAAAGGGAAAGGAAATCCACTCACAGGACCTTGTCTCATTTTTTAACGAGCTTGACACAAGAAAAGGAACTATGATCCAAGACCTTGTTTCATTTTTCAATCAAATTGACCGAAGAAAAGGAACTATACTCTGGTGCCTTGATCATGACCTACAGAAGGTCATGGCTTCCAAGAGACTGTCATCAAATGGGAGAAAAATTATCTGGAAGGTATCAAAGGATCCAATGGAAATATCATACTCTAATTCCCCCAATAAATGATGCACTAGATCACCTTCTAGATCATCAATAGACATGGTCATGGAACAAGTTGTCACATAATTAATATGTGGTTTGGGAGATACCACTTGCATATAAGGACCATTTAGGGATGTTGGTTGATTAGGAGTCAAATTAGGACCAACAAACGAAATTTGGTCAATGGTCGCGATTCTTCCTTCATGCGGGAAACACATCACACGAAAGAGTGAAGAGACAAGATATCCCATGACATAAACATAGTCACACCCAAGTAGTAAATTAAAATCCAAAGAGCCTTGGAATACCATCACATTGATATAGATAGTCTCTCCTCCCAAAGTAATAGGCAACTGAGGAAGGATCCCTAATGGTCGATTGGTTCCTTTTTTTAAATAGAGAATATTATGGGTAACAGACAGGTTGTGGAGAATCTGTTATCACTTGATATAATAGGTTGGGTTGTGTCAACCTCCAACCAAGAGTAACTATTTCAAACCACTTGTAGCTACAAGTTAGCCCTTATAGCATGAGAGGGCTCTCTCAAGGAAAACTGTATAATATTATGAATAAAACTCAATTACAAATGGCTAACTCTAGATTTTTGTGTGATTTTTCAGGTGAAATAAAGTGTGATAATCAACATCATTGTGCATGGAGTCAGTTAAAAGAAACTCGATTACAAACAAACACTGATTTGTGGAAGCTGAGGCATTTTTAGCATTAACTGGTGTGAAGTGAACATTTATAGTCAATCATAATAAATTGAAGGAAGTTGGAGCAATATTTCATTGAATTCCAAGTAATCAAATAAGCCATGAAAACTGATAATAACATGAAAGCATAATGAGATAACATAAAATCTGAAAGTGAATCTCAGGTTGAAAAAACAGAGTATGCTGCAAATGTATATTAACTGAATAAATATTTACAAAAATGGTATTTCTCACATATCGATCATCCCTTGTAGAGTAAAAAACATACAAATATATAGAGAAACATCTTCATAAGCCATTAATTACAAAATCTTCCACCTGGGGCTAGATTCGATCATGATGCTAGGAGACCTAATCTTATTTGACTTACAAAACATATGATATTTCTTAGGGATTTTTTGTTTTAATACAATTTGAATACGAATAGGATTCTATCAATTTATGAGCCCACAAATATTTGGTTGTAGAACCTTATCAAATCGAAACAAATGCTGAGTGTCCTAGACGTGTTGAAGTGCTCCTGCCATGTGGATGTGCTGACCTGATTGAATTTAGTGACTTGTTTGTTGAACTGTTTTCCTGAAAAATAGGAGTTATGATTTGATGATGTGGACACCCTTGTGACCTGTAACTCATGTGATTTTCCTATTGTCTGATTCCCAATCAAAATTTATAACGCAGGAAAAAAATAGTTTGACACTTTCGTAGAAAAATTTAGTAGCAGGCTACAAAAACATCTTTTTGGTACTTTTTTTTATCTCTTTGCAAGATATTAAATGTACTCTCATGTATTTTAGTTAAATTCATACATTAGAACTCCTTTATATGAAATTTTATATTGCATTTTTCTTAATGATAAGCTACAACAATTTCGTAGCAAATTTTTGGCTTAACTATGGGGAGTTGCTACGAAATTTTGAATTTTCTGAGTTTTTGATTTCTTATAATTTCTTCTGACTTCTTGTTATGCAGGAAAATCCTATCTACGAACAGATACGATCCATGTCTAGTAACAATAGGGAATAATTAGAAGCCTACTTTCCTAGATTTCAAATGGATGCAGATCGTGAATAGATCACTTACCTCGATCTAATGCTGCTCCTCGCTTGAATCCATTGATCCTTCACATTCTGTAGTTAGATATTTGTCGTTGCCGTTGCTTTGTTACCTACAAGAGAGATCAAACAACAACAAATGTGAAAGAATAACATATATCTCGCATAACAAATCTACCTAGTTGATCAAGGAGAATTAAGAATCCAATCATACATTAAATATGAGAATGGAAAGCAATAATCGATTTTATTATATTAAAATAGAGAGGGGGAGTTACAACATTCACCTTGAAGTCCCAAATCTCCTTCGATGGGTCCAGATCCAGAAACGTCTCCAAAGCGCTCATTTCAACTTGATGTGAAGGGAAAAAGTTCTAAACTCTCGCTCGATACCTATAGCAACAAATATCTCTATGATGTTCTTCTATATTTGTTCTAACTAGCAGAGCTATGAGAGGATGTCCATTTTATAGCAAGGGAAGAGGGAACATGGATCCATTTAAGGTGGGGAAATGGGTTGTCCCTTTGGGTGGTTCCACTTTTGTAGGAACAATAATCCCAATGAAAGAGCCACGTGTACAATCATGAATAATATATCACCTCGCAACCTAGGCTTTATCAGACAAAACCCAGGGTCTTGTGCTCTGTCACGAACTGATCAAGTAAAAATTCAGGTATGTGAATAAATGAATTGAAGTCGAACGTCCAAGAAAATCGCCTGATTACCAGTCAATGAAGTAAACTGTTAATAGGCATGAGAGAAACCACCAATAATAAAAATTTCCCTCAAGGTACTAGCAATACAATCCACGAGATGCGATTAAGGAGTTGACATTGAACGTCTATAAAATCATCCAATCGAAGGACAACGATGTAAGCATGTCATCAGATGCGAAAAACTTTCCATTAGGGCATGTCGGCTCTAATGTACTGAAAAAGGGATCTCTAGACAAACTTCCCAGATAATGAGTTGAAGTCAACAAGAAGCGATCCATCGAAGGAGGTCCATAATGCATCCCACATCATCGACATGAGATGAAGGCAATAAGATAATAATGAAAGTGATCAGAGAACCAAGCAATGAATAAGACGCAGAAGGAAATTCTCTTGAACATATCAACGACACGGCTCTAGAGTTTGGAAGTATTTGACTCAAATGGAATCAGAGGTCATGTTGACGAAAATGGTAATGGCATGAGAGGAAAAACAAATTTCCCAAACCCATGGAGGAAAAGTGACGAATGTAGGATATTCCCAACCCGACACGAAACAGAGGATGTGTCATGTTCAAGGTTGACATATGGCCAACACAACTGATTAATACTTTCCATTTTCTCCCACCATTTATGGTGAGTACCCCAATTATTTTTATATACAAGCTTGAAGGGGATAGCATATGCTTGTCATATAAGTTTGTCCTTCGTAAAAATCCATCCTAGTACATTTTATGAGCCCTAGGAAGGAGGAACTCAGTGTCGTCATGATGACAGATCCAATGCCGTTAAATTTTAACGAGCCCGACAAAGGTGGAACTTGACATCTTTTCATGTTTAGAGAGTTTGAAAAGAGGCGAAAATAAAACTCCAGATGGCCCTTTTTGTAAATAGTCCCTCATACCCGAAAAGGTAGAAAACAAAGTTTGAGAGAACCTCTTAGTCGCGATTGACTAAGGTATTCATTTTTCGTAAATAATTTATCCTAGCCCAAAAAAGGGGTAAACGTATACTAGGTAAATGACGTTTCGTGCACTTTAACGAGCTCAAAACGACATGAAATTGTCAATATTTTCATGTTTAGAGAGTTAGAAAAGAGCTGAAAGATGACTCCATGGGGTTACTTTTTCATTTACTTTTAATCGAGTCTGAAAAATTAATAAACTAGAACTCGTAAATATGTCACCCGTGAAGAAATTAACCCTATCAATGCACAAGAACAAACCCATAATCTGTTTTCGAGGTAAAAACATTAAAATATTATTAAAATATGATAAAAAACCATAAAGTGAATTTGAACACTTATAAAAAAATAGGGAAAGTAAAAAACATTTCACTTTTACTTTCACACTCTTGAGAAGACTTTTTTTACCCTCTTTTACCTCAGTTCTTTAGGAGCAAATCGTGGGAGATCCCGGAGGCCAATTAACGAATCGTCGACACCAGGTAAGAGGCGCACTCCTTCCCTGCATTTCAATACTTGTTTTATTGTTTTTGATGGAATGATTTAAATTTTAGGAGGATTATTTTAAACCGATGGTCGTGGCAGATTGACCCGGGGGTCCTATGTCGGGATTGCGCCGGACTGTCGTTTTTAAAATGGGCAGGGTGTCGATCGGTGCTGTTGTTTTTAAAATAGCCACGCTGCCCGTAGAGTGCAATAATGCAAAAAAATATCTTCAAAAAACCATTTAAAGTTATTTTTTTAGCATGAATACTGATAATGGACCATGTGAACGTTGTTTGCAGGGAGGAAGAGCAGTCAATCATGGTGATCGAATGGAAAGAAAGACATCATGACGATGTTGACAGAGCAGCCATGGAGGACAGAGGTTGCATTGTTGCATTGAGTAACTGTGGGCTCCTCAAGTTTTTCATGAATTTTGGCATAAGAGCCCAATCGGATCTATTACAATATTTGATCAGTATTTGGGATACGGATAAGAAGAGGTTTACTCTTGGTGATCAGGAACTTGAAATTGAAGTGGGCGACATCTACTTCATTACTGGCCTCTCACGTAGAGGGGAAAGAGCACGTTTGGTTGGAGCCTGAATCATGGGTGAAAACATGGACATGCTCATTGGGAAAGCATGCTATGAGGAAACAAGATCTTCGAGTGGAAATATAGCAATTAGCACTATGGCCAATCTACCTCTCAAGGTAGTGTTATATACCATTACCTGTGTGGCTGGGGAACAAACACCACATGAGGCCACCAAGGCTTAGCTACATATTGCAGTGGATTGTATGGCCCCCACCATTTTGAACTAGTCAGAGGCCGTGGGGGAAAACATGAAAAAGCATCTCACAAAGTGCAAAAACAGTAAATTGAAGTAGTTCGGGTACGGATCCATTTTGACGAAAATCTTTCTGAAATGAGTACCACTGTTCCAATACTAGGGGGGCATGCTTATATCATCGTCTTTGTTGACTAATTCACTAAATGGGCCGAGGCGATGCCTACATATGCTGCTGACAGTAAAAATGCAGTTCAATTTCTCTTCAATCATGTTATCACTCGGTTCGACGTTCCTCAAGCCATTTTCACCAAACATGGCTCTCATTTTCACCATTTTATGATGGCTAAGATGAATTTTCAGTTGGGCTTGCATCACGACATCCCAACTCCATATTATCCTCAGTCCAAAAACCAAGTTGAAGTAGTAAATAAAGTCTTAGTTACTATGCTTCAACGCACTATTGGGATGCACAAGTCAAACTGACATCTCATGTTGTTTTCAGCTCTCTGGGCATACTGAACCTCGGCCAAGAAGGATACTAGATTCAATCTGTTTCAGTTAGTATATGGCCTTGAAGCAACCTTGCCGATTGAATGTAAAATTCCTTCGCTCAAATTAGCTATCGAATTGCTTCTGAATACCTCGCCAGAAGAGGAACATCTCTTATATCTAGAAAGGCTTGATGAAACTCGCCACTTCACTGCTTTGGTTACCAAAACATAGAAGAAACAGGTCAAACCCCATTTTGATCATATGGTTTCTCCATGTGTTTTCTCTGAAGGAGACTTGATCCTTCTCTATAACCAAGCACACAATCCCTAACAATGACCCCTGTGTCTGTTTTCCATCATGAAAACGTGCCATCATATCCCTTACAACATAATTGGTAAACTCTCTATTGACCATTCCTGAAGCAACTCCTTTAAAACATGGTTATCTGGAGCGACATGACCTCTGCGTGTCTTGCTCACACCAATGGCCCTTTTTTGGTCTAGGGTAGCGCCGATCAACGCTAGAATGAGGATCATACCCGCGCCGATCCTCTTTTGAATATTTTTTTTAAAATGGAAGTGAATCTTCGAGATCTAGAAGCTTCGTGGCAGAGAGCTGGTTGTTTTTTTTCTGGTTGTTTTCTTTTTCCTCCAAAAGTGGAACCACCAAAAGGGATAACCCATTTACCCACCTTAAGTGGATCCATGCTTCCCTTGATATAAAATGGACATCCTCCCATAGCTCTGCTAGTTAGAAAAAAGATAGAAGAACAACATAGAGATATTTATTGGTATAGGTATCGAGCGAGAATTGAGACCTTTTGCCCTTCACATCATTTGAAACGAGCGCTTTGGAGACGAGCCTAGATCCAGACCCGTTGAAGGAGAGTTGTGACATCAAGGCACGGGTTGTAACTCCCCCTCTCTATTTTAATATAATACAATTTATTCTTGCTTTCCATTCTCGTGTTTAATGTATGATTGTATTCTTAGTTATCCTTGATCAACTAGGTAGATTGTTTGTGCGAGATATATGTTATGATTTCACGTTTTCTATTATTTTATCCCTCATGTAGGTAACCAAGCATCGACGACAGTGAAGATCTGACTAAAAAATGCTAAGGATCAAAGGATTCAAGCAAGGAACAACATCAGATCGAGGTAGGTGATCTATTCATGATCTGCATCCATTTGCAATCTAGGAAAGTAGGCTTCTAATTATTCCCTGTTGTTACTAGACCCATCCTAAGGCTAGAGGGTGTTTGTGTCTAATTGATGATGTCAATCAGAGTTCAATTTAATGTCAACCCGGGAAGGTAAACTTAGAAGTGCTTATCTAAAATATATAGATCTAGAAAGATTTCTAATTTGTCCGAGATCTTTTGGTTCTCTTACAAGAACACATTCATCAAGATCTCTTCCAACAACTAATTTCCTAATTTGTCCGAGGTCTTAAAGTTCCCTTACAAGAACACATTCTTCAAGATCTCTTCCAACAATTAAACAAACATAAATCTAACATTCGTCAAGATCCTAAGGTTCTCTTACAAGAATACATGAATTTTAAGATCTCCTCCAATATTAGAACATCTAATAGAACATCTAACAAAAACTCAAAAGCTGAAATGAAACAAACCTAAATCTAATAATTGTATGAGATCTTATGGTTCGCTTACAAGAACACTTACAAATAAGACTCTTCCAATATTAGAACATTTAACAAAAACTTGAAAGCTAAAATGAAATAAAAACATAAATTAAATTATACCTAAAATAAGTATGCAAGTGAGGCCATGGGGGCCCTCCATAACTCCACAAGCACACCTCTTCAAAGGAGACTCAGATGTAGAGGCAAAATCAAAGTATGATTCTTTATTTCAAAATCTCCATTACAAACCAACTCTAAGATTACAACTCTAAGCTTCTAACATTACAAACTCCAAAATTTTAAGATTAAAAAAACTTACAAATAGAGGAGATTTTACTCCTATTTATACAATGGGATGAGTAACAAACTCATAATGATGATACACTAATCTCTCTTTAGTTCCATACATCTCTCAACCATCTAGACACGTAACCCCCTTTTGTCCTTGATCTTCTCCATGAGGTTTATCTTATCAAATTCGAATTTGATCATTCAAGGCCACATAAAGGTGTCTTGGAAGCTTCCTTGGCGCCTACACATGTCACAAAAAAAATCCACTTTCCATATATGAAGTAAAATATATTATTTTCTAATATTTAATCAAGAATTTCTCTTAAAAATGCTTAAAAATAAATAATATTTGGAAGATATAAATGAGACCCATTAATGGTGAACAATAGGGAAAGTAAAGTGACATGGTGGTGAATAATGAGTGATATAATGGAAGCATAGGTGAAAAATGAATGGTAATGAGTGATATTTGTATGACAATTTGAAGCCCAAACAGAGGGATTGTCTCTATCCGCAGAGAGGATTTTCCTATATAAAAAATTGGCGACTCCACTGGGTTCGATCCCCAGTGGAGTAACCAATTTTTTATGAAGGAAAATCCTCTCTGCGGACATAGACGATCCCTCTAGCCCTAGGATGGGTCTAGTAACAACATGGAAAAATTAGAAGCCTATTTTCCTAGATTTCAAACAGATGCAAATCGTGAATAGATCACCTACCTCGATCTGATGTTGTTCCTTGCTTGAATCCTTTGATCCTTCGCATTCCGTAGTCATATCTTCACCGTCTTTGGGGCTTGGTTACCTGCATGAGGAATCAAACAACAACAAACATGAAAGCATAACATATATCTCGCATAAAAAATCTACCTAGTTGATCAAGGAGAACTAAGAATCCAATCATACATTAAAGAAGAGAATGGAAAGCAAGAGTATTATTTTAAAATAGAAAGGGGGAGTTACAATGTGCGCCTTGATGTCGCAGCTCTCCTTCGATGGGTCCAGTTCCAGGAACGTCTCCAAAGCGCTCATTTCAACTTGATGTGAAGGGAAAAAGGTCTCAACTCTCACTCGATACCTATAGCAACAAATATCTCTCTGTTGTTCTTCTATATTTGTTCTAACTAGCAGATCTATGGGAGGATGTCCATTTTATAGAAAGGGAAGAGGGAACATGGATCCACTTAAGGTGGGGAAATGGGTTATCCCTTTGGGTGGTTCCACTTTTGTAGGAACAAGAATCCCAAAGGGAGAAGCTCGACTCTATCCTCAGGAACTAGCTCTCCGCCACGAAGCTTCACTTCCATTTTTAAAAAAATTTCCAGAAGAGGATCAACGCGGGTATGATCCTCATTCTAGCGCCGATCGGCGCTGCCCTAGACCAAAAAAGAGCCATCAACGTGAGCAAGACACGCAGAGGGCACGCCACTCCAGATAACCATGTTTTTAAGGAGATGCTTCAGGAATGGTTAAAAGAGAGTTTACTCATTATGTTGTAAGGGATGTGATGGCACATTTTCATGATGGAAAACATACACAGGGGTCACTGTTAGGGGTCTCCAGGATCAGGAATGGTTAGTACATGAACAGTGAAAAATTGTTGTGTAACACTTGTTATCACTCCTTATAGCTTGTCTAACTCTGTATATTGCTAAAACTATTACTTTAGCATAGTATAGGAAAAAAAGTGAGGAATTTACCATACTCAAGGGGTGCTTGTTACTTCAACTAAGAGCCTAAGATTTCTTTTTGAGAGTTCATCTTTGATCAATTCCACTTAGGTTTCCAATCCTTTGACTTGTTTCTGCAACCTATTTTTATTTTCCTACAGCCAACTGTTCCTTTTGTACATATGCTTTAACATCCTATGCAAAGGTAGAGTCCTCTTCACCATCCTTCCAAACTATCTGTATCTTCATCATAGTAGTCTATCTGCTTTGAAAACTTTTGTATCAACTACTTTTTGTCTAGTTTGGCTTCTATCACTTCTTCTTTGGACTCTTTCAATTGTTCTCGTAAAACTTCTATCTGGCTTTTTTCTTGCACAGGATCTTTTCCTTGTCTTCTTTTTGCTAACTTTTCTTTTTCTATGGGCACTTGTGCCATTTTTTCAGTTTGTTGCATTGATCTTGTTACAGGATTTCTTCATTTGAAGATGAAACCTTGTTCCTCTTGTGTAAAATCAAGTTTCTTGGCCCTCTTATTCTTTTTCTGAGTTTTTGTCTCTGTCACTTGCAAAGGCTGCAAAACTGGACTTTCTTCAATTTCAATGGCTTCTAGAATATCAGCTAACTTTCCTTTCCCTTTACTCTATTTTATGGTCATCCTTTTCCCAGTTCTTGTGGAAGTATTCAGTATGGGTTTTTATTTTGGTTTCTTCTCTTCCCTAGGTTTTATTGATTGAGATTTTGGAAGTTTTCTAGAAGGGGTGGCAACATCTAGTTCATAACGACTCAAGAAAAAGAAGTCAAGCCAATCTATGCTTAACTTATTTAGCTCTTCTAAAACAAGAAATTTTACGAGGCCATGATGGAAAATAGAAGTGTTTCTAGCATAATTTTTAGCCTGGACTTTGTCAGCCATCTTCCCCAAACTTCTGTAAAGATAAAAAGGAATTCCCATAGGTTTTTTACTTGTGAAATGTAAGAGAAATCTCGTTGGGTATGTGTTATATTCTTTCCACGATTAGTCACATGCGTGGGGGGGTGAAATCTCCCTTTGTACGTTGCATAGGGCGCAGTAGGGGGGCAGTATCCCCCCTTGTCCAGGGGTTCGCAAGGGGCAGGTAGCCCCCTATGCGAGGTTCAGGGCAATGCCCCGAGAAATTTTTTTTGGACTCTAGTATTTTTTGGTGGGTTGAACCGTCCATGGTTTTTTGCATGCGTTTGCACATGGTTTTTGGGCATGATGGTTTTCGGCCCTTGGTATTTTGTAGATCCGGTCAAGGGAACTACGGTTATGTTCTAATCTAGGGTTAATGGATTGGGGTTTATGAATGCTTCAACATGTATATATATGTGTTGTAACACTAAAAGGAATATAATGAAAAATCAAGCTGGTGGTCCTGATTTGGGATCTAGGGGAAAATATTTGTATATATCTGTTTTATATTCTATCCTGTCGCTATTGTTTATTTTCCATTTTTAAGATTCATTTGCAGATCATTTTTGTACAGGGTTAAAACCGACAAATCTGTTGTGATACTGCTAAACCATATTGAACCTGCCTTCACATGTAAAATATTTATGAATGACCATTAAAAATTTGGAAAAATTCTCTTTGAGGCAAACCCTAGATATGCAAACAATCATGTCAATTCCTTTGTATTCATCCTTGAGAAATTCATCACAGTTGAGTGACTGGAACTTCTGAACTTTGAACCACATCTCACAAGCCCTGGTAATATCTATAGCACGAGCAATTTTATCAGGGGACACTGCAAAATTAAACATGCCAACCTTTGTTTATGTTCCTATAAAATTTATGGAAAAATCCTTGGAAATTTGCTTATGGAATCCTGCAATTCTGGAAAAAATGCAGGTATCCCACACTAACAAAGGATTGGATAAAAATGAGGTCTTCTTCCAACAACTTCGTGTCTGTGGATTCATAACATACCACAGAGCCTCCTTTGAATTATTTATTTTGTGCCATGGCTGCAACAGATAATTATTTTCTTCTTGCCACCTGCAATTTCTCCTAAAGAAAACTATACCTCCTTATGACAATAAGACCAACTCAAAATGGAATGTAAACGATGGAGAATGAGCCTTTGCGGTGTGAATGCTTGGGTTATCAATCATGAAAAGGTGAATATTGACACATGATCGTAATTCCCATCGTGATTTTGACCCACAAATTTTAAAAAATGTATCGTTTCTAACAGTGGAAAAGTTCCATAGCAGAACATGTGGTAGAAGTGACAGATCTTCTACAGAAGTTTCAGGATCTTCCACATCAAACCCTCATTTTTCATAACTAATCCTACTACGAAATTTGACAAAAGTAGCTAAATCCTAATCACGATTAAGTGAGATTGACACAAATGAAAATTTGGATTCTAACTCCTATTGTGGACCCCACTTAAAATCATGTTGACCCTAGACACTGACTAGGTGACCAATTTGACAAATTTTTATTTTCAGAAAAAAAAAAAACCTAGATTATTTGACAAATTGACTCCAAACTAACTCTAAGAGTTATCTAAGATAACAATGGCTCCAATGGGGATGTTGTTCCCTTATGGTGCAGCCAAGAATCAATAGACCAGGTGCCTTATTCAAACATTAAAAACTGAAAATTGATGACATCATTTCCAATGTCTTATGGCCTTCACTTCATCAACAACTGCAAATCTGAAAATAAAAAATGGAGTCTATACAATGATGTTTTTCCAACTAACTGAATCAATAGGAATAATGCTTGAGAAACCTTCCATTAACAAGTACTCCTTTACACATTTGACCATCCGTCTCTTGCAGTATGAATTTATTATTCCCATGGTAAGCTAAGATCTTATATGGCCCTTTCCAGTGGTTCTCAAACTTGCCATGTTTTCCTTTATTTTCAATCCGAGCCTCCCACTTCAAAACTACATCATGAATATTGAAATTTTATTTTTTTGTCTTTTTTTTTTCAAATGTCTTTTTAACTTCGTTTTAAGATTTTTGATAGTTTTTTTAGACTTATTCTCTTTTTTCCTGCAAGGCAATCAACTAATTGATCCTCCGTTGAATTGCATTTGGTTCTTCCGCCAGTCCTTGCAACAATTTCATCACTGGAACTCCAAGGGAGTTAGGAAAAAAAATTTAGTCCCATAAACCAACTCATCAGGAGAAACCCCTATGGATATTTTGGTGCAAATTCTGTCAACCCATAAAGAAAATTTAAGTTTCAAGTGTCGTGACCTCTTATTTGCCTGGAAATTTTTCTTGATAATTCTGATTACGCTCTTGTTCGATGACTCAACCAAGCCATTACCTTTAGGGTAATAAGCTGTATAATGACCAAGGGTTATATTATACTGGTTACAAAAATTCACCATATTCTTCGATTTAAAGGCCTAATAATTATCAGTGATGATTTTCATTGGACAACCGAATCTAGATAAAATGTGATTTTCCAGAAATTGTATGATTATTGAATTTGTGGCTTTTCATGTAGGAATTGCATCAATCCAATTTGTAAAATAATAAATGGTAGTTAGGATCCAATGATGTTGGCCTGAGGATGCAGGATATATTTTCCCAAAAAAATCCAACCCTCGCTGCTGGAAAGGAGCTTCCACAAAAATGTGCTTCAAAGGTAATTGGAGGAACTTTATTTTTCCATCAAAGATTTGAAATTCATGACAAGCAAAAATTTTCTGATACACATCTTTGAACATTGAAGGCCAATAAAAGCATGCTCTGAGTATTTTATTACTGTTTCTTTCCAGTAACGATGACCCCCATAATCACCCTTATGAAATTCTTCAGCCACTTTCTCAGCCTCATCTTCCAGTAGGCGGTTGAGTAGTATCCCACCTGTGTCTTTCTAGTACAAAAATTTGTTCAAGATACAATACCTCACTGATTTCAGCCTAGAAAATATGACTTTTGATTTTGTTAATTCAAGAGGAGCTCTATGATGTTGTAGAAAAAAAATAACATATTTATACCAGTCTGACATTGTAAATTTTTCTTCAATAAGGATCAACTCTTCATCTGCTACTACATATGAATATTTTGTTATAATATTAATTTCTAGAAGTCAAAATTGGATTGAGACATAAGATTTTATAGTCCTTGTCCTTTTACCAATTTGGTAGGTCTGATCACCAAATCATATTCAAGTAAAGTAGCAATCCACTTGCTCCTTTTACCATCTGGATCAACTTGGGTTAATATGTCTTTTACTACAACATAAGGCACAAAATCAATAATATGTGAATGGATAATATATACCCTGAAATCTTTAAGTGCCTTCACCAAAGCATAAGATTTCTTCTCCATGGTGATATACTTCAATTCATAATTCCCAAGTGTCCTACTGAATAATGATATGGGCTATTGTTGTGGAGGTAAATCCCCTCTGCGGACAGAGGCGATCCTTACTAGCCCAGACCGGGTCTAGCAACAATCGTTCACACTATGGTGTAGGTCCCTAATTGAAAATAAACCAAATAGCGATGAAGGATTACCTGGAATCCAACACTGTTGTTTATAGAAGAGGTAGCGCTCTCGTTCCTTAGCCCTAGCAGATCACGATCCCCACGATCTCCGTGATGGACACCTGCACATGCAAGAAACAAAACAAACGCAAGCGTAAAATCCAGTAGATGCAGCTATATGTCAGTCAGAAAGGACATAAATCATCATTATAAACAACAACAAGAGTGTAACCATAACCGATAGTCGTTTATTATTAATCAATCAAAGGAAAATTACAACCAAGTTCTAACGCTGAATTCTCCTTCGGAGGGTTGCCAGCAGAACACGTCTCGATAAAGCCTGTCGGGGATGGGACAAGCCTCTCTCTTCGAATACTTGAAAATGATCTCCTTGCTTGGATTTGGCCTCAAGGGAATGAATCAAGGCTCTTACAACATAAGGCTCTTGGGAACTTGGAGATTAGTTATTCAGCCATTTAGCCATTCAACCCTTCAGCCCCTTCATCAATGGATGAATACTATATTTATAGAGGAGAGGAGGAGGTTGGGATCCCTACAATAGTGGAAGGGAGGCCTTATCCCTTGGGAGGTTTCCCATAAGGTGGAAACAAGAGGCCAAAGGAGGAAGGTCGTGGTTATTCAGGCGAAACCACTTCTGATGACTCATCCACGAAGTTGTTGTAATCGAAACTTTGCCTCTTTTTTTAAAAAACTTTCCAAAAGCAGATTGGCGCGGGTGCTTAACTGGGATAGAGCGCCAATTGGTGCGGGCTCAGTGTTAATTTTCCCCCATTGGTGCGAGTACATAACGGGCTACCAGCGCCAAGGCAAAAACATGTGTTTTTAGGGGTCTGCTCAGGAAATGATCAACAAAAGAAATGTTGTCCTCATGGAAAGGGATGCAATGATGATATTTTCAAGGCATGACACTACTTATTGGTCACAAAAATGACCCTCCAACGGGCGATATGGGAGTTGCAGGGACGGTGACAAATTACTGTGTAATAGCTATTCATTACCTTTTTGTTTTCTCTGCAACAAAACTCCTGCAATGGTGTGTTCCGAAGTAAAGGTAAAAACCATAAATTATTTTGAAAAATCAGGGTTAATGAGTACTGAAGCTGGAGTGAGAGCCTTTTTTATATCTTAAAATGAATGTTTAGCCTCTTCCGTCCACTTAATATCACGACCTTTCTTAATCATCTTTGTAATATGTTTCACAATATCCACAAAGTTAGGAATGAATCTTCTTACAAAGTTCACCTAGCCTAAAAAAGATTGAATTTCCAATATGTTTCTGGGAAGATCTATATTTCGAATAGAAGCTACTCTAATTGGATCAATATTAATTGCCTTGTTTGATATTATATAACCAAATAATTTGCCCGTTGTCAAGGAAAAAACACTTTTGGTAGGGTTTAAAGAAATACCAAATTTTCTGCATTTTTGAAGAATCTTTTCCAAGTGTTTGAGATGTTCTTCTTCCTTTGTTGAAAAAACAATGATTTCATCAAAATATAAAACCACATATTTGTCCATTTCTTCTGAAAATGAAATTTCCATGGCCCTATGAAAGGTTGCCCCTGCATTCATGAGTCCAAAGAGCATCTTTACATACATAAATGTTCCCTAGGGAGTAGTAAAAGCTATATTTTCTTGGTCATATGGATGCACTAATATCTGGTTATACCCTAAGAAACCATCTAACATTGACATCCTTTGTGATCCTACTATATTCTACAATATGCAATCCATCTTGGGAAAATGATAGTTGTATTTTAATGAGGCTTTTTTCAAGTTTCTAAAATCAATACATATCCGGATCTCCCCATTTTTATTCCTGACAGGTACCAAGTTGGCCAACCACCTGGAAAACCTCAATGGTACTATGATTTTGGCTTCAAACAACTTTTTATTTTTTTTTCCAATTAATGGCAGAAGTAGTGGATTTATTCTCCTCAACTTTTTTTGAAATTCTTTTCATTTTCCTTTATTGGTATTGTTTGTTCGATGATACTTGGATCATACTCTTTCAAATATGCAGAACTCCATGCAAATATATCTATGTATTTCTTCATCAAACCAACATGTTTTTGTTTTACCTCGGAAGAAAGGAGTTTGGACAACTTAACATACTTAGGATTTTCTACAGTACCAAGATTACTATTTTCAACTTCTTCATCATCAAATTTCATCTTAGTATTCTTGGCTACATCACTGTGATCAAAAAAGTTTCCAAGAAGAATCCAACCTTTAGTAATACCATTGTTTTCAGTTGGATGAATTCTGTACTGGCTTTGGTTTCAACAAACATATTTTGCTGGTCAAATTAAATAGTTTGAAACTCTTCTTTCAACTCCAATTTTTTTTTTGACTTGTTGATCATTTTCAAATACCTGCCAGCTTATTATATTGTCAGGGATGGTTGGCCTATGTCTGATTTCAATTTCACATTTCTTGATGGAATGAATGATAATTTTAAATAGGCTGGCTAAAACAACCAAGGAATCTGCAATGCCATTATGTTCTCTCGGGTTTATTGTGAAATTGTATTCTCTAAAATTAGCCAGCAATTCAAGAATTGAATTTTTGTATGCTCTCATTCTAACATCTTTGGTTTGATATGTGTCATTTACTTGTCTAATAACCAACTCAAAATCACCATACACTTAAATCTTTTGAGCACCTAAAATTTTCAAAACTTCTAAACCCAAAACCATAGCTTCATACTTTTCCATGTTGTTTGTGCAATCAAATTGAGTTTGTAAGAGCCAAACTTACTTGCATGTCTTGGGTTTATTATCCAAATGTCTGCACCAGCTCCATCTCTTCCAGTAGCACCATCTAAGCTCATGTGCCACCAACCTTCATTATCAATTCCTTCAACCTGTTGCTTCTGTTATGCATGATGATTTTATATTTCATTATTGACTTCATTGAAAATTATAGATGACCCTAACTTGTTTCCACGATATAAAATAGGAAATTTCCAGGTTTATATTTGCTGCTGACCATATATTCCATTCTAGACTCTTTATAATATATTCTTTGCTCACCAAAAACAAGGATAGTGGTGTAGGACATGTCCATTTGCATGGTTCCCATGATTTTGGTTTCCCATGATCTAGATAACAACACACTGAATTTTGGTGGGATATCTGCTACAATTATGTCCATAAATATAGTTTTAGATGGGGCATGAGTTAGACCAACAACCACGTATTTGAATAAACCAATACATTGAACTCTCTTGGAATCAAATGAGAATAAATACTTGCATGGTCTGGTCATGTCCAACCCCAATCTTTCCATGATGACCTTTGGCATTAAAATGTGAGATGCCCCTGAATCCAACATAACATTGTGTAATGACATGTCATGAATATTTAAACTCACATAAAATGGTGGTACTTATTCATTCTGCTCATCTTCCACTCTTGGTCCTAAGAATATGGTAGGGTTATATTCTTGCACATTTAGAACATCAGAGGGTCTAGCTTGAGTGGTAAGCATTTTCACAATTTGATTCACGTATTCTGTAACTTTTACTATTTATCCAAAGGGGACAACAATTTTTATTTTTGAAATCTCATTTTCTACGCTAAAAACATGTTGAACTTTTTCAATTTCTTTCCTAGGAGCATCTTTCTTTTGTTCAATAGCCTTTGGACCATATATTTTCTTAGGTTGATTCTTATTGGAAGCTACAAGGACATTCCTATTCCTTAGGTTATACTGATTTTACATCTCAAAAATGGCATGTTGATATCCTTTCTGGTATTCTGATTGTTTTTCAATTTTTTCATTACACATGTCATTACTGGATTCATCATGCTCTTCCTTTGTTAAAAACATCCCTGTTTCATCCTCATCTAAACAATCTATGATGTCTTTTGGATTTTCTGGCTGCATTTATTCTTCATCTACTAGGTTTTGATGGAAAGGGGGCCTAACTTGTTGATCAGGTTGGTTTCTTTGTTCTCTTTGTCTCCGTTGAATTTGAGGTCTTCTAAAATTTGGATTTCTTATCTGTCTTTCTGGTTGTGCAACAGGGGGATTATTTCCAAGTGTTAGTCTATCCATAAGCCTTTCCATGGTTTTCATCATACTTTCAAATTTTACATCTGAAGATGTAGAAGGTTGGTCTTCCTTCTTTACTCTTCCTTTTCCAACCTTTGACATTTTTTTTGCATCCATGTTTACCTCTACCTTAACAAAATAATTTTGCATGTCAGCCAAAGTGGAAAATTATCTCTCTCTCAGCAAAATGGAAAAATCATAATCAAAAGCTTCAACATAATGCAATTGGGCAACACCTGGGGAGGTTTTATATGAGCAAGAATTGAAGTATAAACCTTGTTAAACCTCTTTGAAAAATCCTACACTAATTCTTTACTTTCTTTCTTCAAATTATTATATTCAGTCAATGCTTGAACAAGATTCACCTTCCTTCCCCATTTCCTTAAAAATTTGTCTTCTAATTGATCCCAGTTCTATATAATTCTTGGGGTTAAAGCTTTAGACCATTTTCTGACTTCACCAATGAAACTATGTACAAAAAATCTCATCCTAACATCTCTGTCATCCATCTCCTCTAAGTCTATAAAATCATTGAATTCGTCAACATGTTGTTTTGTAGTGATTCCCTCCTCACCTCCAAAAGTTTTTATTCTAGTAGAATATCCTTGTGGAAGATCATGAATAAGGGCAGGAAAGACAGGAAGGGCATATCTAGCAGGGCCTAAAGGAGTAGGATGAGGAGAAGGAACTCCAAACATTAAAGAAGAGACAACATTATATGTACTAGCAGAGGCTACAATAGGGGAGGTATATATCCAACTAGTAAAAGCAACAAAAGTGATTACAGGAAAATGTGTTACAGTTTCCTTCAACTCAAAAATAAAAGAACTCCATTCAAGTAAATGGATACTAGATCTTTTATTCAAGAGAAATTCAAAAGGATCAAGTTGCTTTAATTTTTATAAACATTCATGTTCCAATGACAATTTTGATGTAATAGTTTCTCAAAAAAATTCTTTATCTTCTTTGGAAAAAATAGATGTGGTGTCTATCCCTAATATTTGTAGATCTACGACAATCTCTGTTAATTCATTTTATGATCTAGATCTAAAAAGTGTTTGCTCAAACTTTTCATCAAATTTTATGTCTTCAATACTTTTAACACCTCTAGAGGGTAAAGATGAAGATATTAAGAGATATGGAGTACCTGGTTTTTATGAGTTACCATTTCCTCTAAAAATTTTCTCTGGATGATCAACTATCTTCAATGGATCTGGACCTGCATTTCTCCTTGTATAAATCTTCTTGGGCACCACCTTTAACTTGAAGATGTTAGTGGAGTCACCAAGGTAGAAGTAAAACCTCGAAATGTCTGATCTCCTGCTACCTTCAAGAGTTCACGTACTTTAAAAAGAATTACCCAGGATAATGCAACTTTCGACTCCCAGAAGATGCACCAAAATGTTATCACTTGATATAACAGGCTGGGTTGGTTCAACCTCCAACCAAGAGTAACTATTTCAAACCACTTGTAGCTAGAAGTTAGTCCTTCTAGCATGAGAGGGATCTCTCAAGGAAAATTGTATAATATTCGGAATAAAACTCAAATATAGATGGCTAAATCTAGATTTTTGTGTGATTTTGTAGGTGAAAGAAAGTGTGATAATCACCACCATTGGGCATGGAGTCAATTAAAATAAAACTCAATTACAGACAAACACTGATTTGTGGAAGATGAGGCATTTTGGCATTAACTGGTGTGAAGTGAAAATTTACAGTCAATCACAACAAATTGAAGGAATTTGAAGAAATATTTCATTGAATTCCAGGTAATCAAATAAGCCATGAAAACTGATAATAAAATAAAATCATAATGAGATAACATAAAATCTAAAAGTGAATCTCATGTTGAAAAAACAGAGTATGCTGCAAATGTGTATTAAATCGATAAAGATTTACAAAAGTGGTCTTTCTCACATATCAATAATCCCTTGTAGAGTCAGAAAACTACAAATATATAGAGAAACATCTCCATAGGCCATAAATAAAAAATCTTCCACCTAGGTCTAGATTCGATCATATGAGATTTCTTATGGATTTTATGTTTTAATACAATTTGAATTGAAATAGGATTCTATCAATTTATGAGCCCACAAATATTTTGTTGTTGAACCTTATCGAATCCAACCAAATTCTGAGTGTGTTGGACTTGTTGACATGCTCCTACCACGTGGATGAGTTGATGGTTGACTTTGCTGACTTGTTTGCTAAATTGCTAATTTACTGAAAAATAGGAGTTCTGATCTGATGATGTGGACACCCTTTTGACCTGTAACTCATATTATTTCCTTGCTATCTTATGCCCAATCAAAATTTATAACGCAGACAAAAAAAAAAAAAAAACAGTTTAACAGTTTCATAGAAAAATTTGGTAGCAAGGTACTAAAACATCCTTCTAGTACTTTTTTGATCTCTCTGCAAGCTATGAAGTGTACTCTCATGTATTTTAGCTAAATTCATGCCAATAGAAATCCTTTATTTGAAAATTTCTCTTGAATTTTTCTCAATGATAAGATACATCAGTTTTATAGAAAAGTTTTTGCTTAACTGTGGGGAGTTTGTTAGACATTGGATAAACCAATGCTCCCTGTGTGTTTCGTGACATGGAATAACCACCTCTCGTGGATCCTTATCTATATCGATGTGATCATTGAATAACACCTACATTTTTGGTCTATCGACAATCATGATCACCAACAAGTGGTATCCGAGTGTAGGTCATGGGTTCGATACACACCAGACTTGCGTTGGGGGGGAGATTGTTTGACATTGGATAAACCAAAGCTCCCCACATGTTTCGTGACATGGAATAACTTCCTCTCATGGATCCTTATCTATGGCAATAAGATCATTGACTAACACCTACAGGTTTTGGTCTAATGACAATCATGATTCCCAAAGAGCTTAAGATTTCTTTTTGAGAGTATATCTCTGATCAATTCCACTTGGGTTTCCAATCCTTTGACTTTTTTTTGCAACCTATTTCTCTCTTCCTGCAACCAACTATTCCTTTTGTACATATGCTTTAGCATCCTGTGCAAAGGTAGAGTCCTCTTCACCATCCTTCC
Source organism: Pinus albicaulis (assembly GCA_034641835.2). Classification (NCBI taxonomy): domain Eukaryota; kingdom Viridiplantae; phylum Streptophyta; class Pinopsida; order Pinales; family Pinaceae; genus Pinus; species Pinus albicaulis. The sequence goes on from CM076582.1 coordinate 101,082,117, forward strand.
AACTCTATCTACAAATTCATCATAGTAGTCTATTTTCTTTGACACCTTATCCATCAATTCCTTTCTGTTTAGTTTGGCTTCTATCACTTCTTCTCTTTCCTCTTTCAATTGTTCTTGTGAAATTTTTATTTGGATTTTTTCTTACATAGTCTCTTTTCCTTGTCTTCTTTTTACTGGCTCAACTTTTTCTATGGGCATTTCTGGAATTTTTTTAGTTTGTTGCATTGATCTTGTTACGGGCTTTCTTGGTCTAAATATAAAACCTCGTTCCTCTTGTGTAAAATTAAGCTTCATGGCCCTCTTGTTATTTTTCTTGGTTTTTGTCTCTATCAATTGCAAAGGTTGCAAAACTGGACTTTCTTCAATTTCAATGGCTTCTAGAATATCAACTAACTTGCCTTTCCCTTTAATTTTTTTTTTTGGTCATCCTTTTCCCAGTGCTCTTGGAAGTCTTCAGTATATGTTATCTTTCTAGTTTCTTCTCTTCCTTAGGAGTTACTGACTAATATTTTGGAGTTTTTCTAGAAGGGTTGGAAACATCTAGTTCATAACCACTTAAGAATAAGAAGGTAAGCCAATCTTTGATTAACTTATTTAGCTCTTCTACAACAAGAAATTTGATGAGGCCATGATGGAAAAGGGAAGTGTTGCTAGCATCAGGTTTAGCCTGGAATTTTTTAGCCGTCTTCCCCAAAATCCTATAACGATAAAAAGGAATTCCCAAAGGTTGTCTACCTATGAAATTTAATAGAAATATGAAGTGATACTGGTAAACCATATTGAACCTACCTTCACATGTAAAATATTTCTAAATGAACATTAAAAATTTGGAAAATACTCTTTGAGGTAAACCCTAGAAATGCTAGTACTCATGTCAATTCCTTTGTATTCATCCTTGAGAAATTCATCATAGTTGAGTGACCAGAACTTCTGAAGTTTGTACCACATATCACTAGCCCTGGGAATATCTGTAGCACGAGAAATTTTATCTGGGGACACTGCAAAATTCAGCATGCCAGCCTTTTTTTTGTTCCTGTGAAATTGATGGAAAAATACTTGGCAATATTCCCATGGAAACCCTGCAATTTCTGGCAGAAAAGCAACCATCCCACACTGGCAAAGGATTGGATGAAAACATGGTATTCTTCCAACAGTTTCATGTTTCTGGGTTTATAATGTACCACAAATCCTCCTTTGCATTGTTTCTTCTATGACATGGCTACAACATGTAATGATATGCTTATTTCCACCTGCAGTTTCTCCTAAAGACAACTACACCTCCTTATGACAACAAGACCAACTCAAATTGGAATGAAAACGATGGAGAATGAGCCTTTGCGGTGTGAATGCTTTGGTTATCAATCGTGAAAAGGTGAATACTGACACATGATCATAATTTTCATCATGAATCTAACCCAAAACTTTTAAAAAATGTACAGTTTCTAAAAACAACACAGTTATGTAGTGAAACAGGTGGAATAAGTGACATATCCACTATGGATGTTTCGGGAACTTCCACAACAAAACCTCCATTTTCATAACTAAACATGCTATGGAATTCGACAAAAGTGGCTAAATCCTAATCAAGATTAAGTGAGCCTCACACAGATGAAAATTTGGATTCTAACTCCTATTATGGACCCCACTTAAACTGATGCTAGCCCTACACACTGACTAGGTGACCAATTTGACACATTTTTATATATACCAAAAAAAAAAAAAAAAAAAACCTTTGCTAATTTGACAAATTTAATCCAAACTATCTCTAAGTGTTATCTAAGATAACATAACCTAAATCTTGACAAACAGTTGAGGAAAAAATACTAACATATGTGCCTTCATCTATAACGGTGCTAGGTACAAGAATATTATAAGCATGCACTATGATCTGGAAGGGAATAGAAGGAGGAAGATGATATCCTTCCAGACGACTCCAATCAAAGGAAGTGACCATAATACTTGGAGGGGGTGTCATGGGAGAATTTACCCCTTGTGTTGTGGGAACAAGAGAACTTCTCCCCTATACTGTGGGAATGAGAGGATTTCCGTCCCATGCCATGGGAACGGGAGGATTTCCCCCTTATGTTGTTGGAATGGGAGGATTTCCCTCCAATTCATTGGAACCTGAAGAAACGAGAAGAACCTGAGCAGTATGAGACTCACTCTCTACGGGAAAGGTACGATCAACGGAAGGTGGAATCAAGTCAACTATTTTCTCAACCAATTGTTGGTCGGGAATGGACTCATGGGATTCACATTCTGAGAGAGTGGGATTGATTAAATTCAGATTCTGATCAATCAATTCATAACGTAATGGTGGATTGGGAGAAATCTTTCAATAACCAACCATAAGACAAGGCAAATAATTTGTAAGTTTTTCCAACACTTTTGAGGTTTCATCCATCAAAGGAAAAAGGTGAATAGGATGATTTCGTTCACATAACCTACAGGGAAATTTAACTTTACCCTTTTTCCCATGGACCTTACTATCACTAGGGGATGGTTTATCACCAGCGTGATCTCCATGTTAGAAAATTATATATTATGGAGCAATGCAACACATAAAATATGCGGAAAATACAAGCACGCAAAAAACACATAAAATTAGAGAGACACAGATATACGTGGTTCACCCAGTTTGGGCTACGTCCACCCCGAACAGCCAGTCCTTCCTTTCTATTATCCAGCAAAATGAAAAGACAAAACCTACAGCAGATCCGCTGTAATATCCTCTGTTCTCTCTCACAGTCTCCCTCTCTGTTTCTCGCTCCGAGAATACACACACAATACACAGCCGCAATACAATGCCCTCATAACAGCGAGGGGTTGCCTTCTAGGGAAAAAAACCCTAACCTAAACATAACTTCTACCGTCAGATCATTTGCCTAATGAACGGCCCAGATTGACCAGAAATTACTATACTTTTACAAGGCAATTTTACATATAGAAAGCGTGGGCTGCCCTGGAAACCCCGCTGTGGGCTCCAAAAGCGCGTGTTCGCCCCCCCCCTCGACCCCCACGGCAAGGATTAACACATGCTTGCTGCCCCTTTTAAGGTACATGGGTCCAATGTTGTGATACAAAGTAAATAAGATAATCAGGCTCCACACCCAACACTCCAGACGCTGATGACAAAGGCTAAAGTGAGCTTGTAGACCATAATTATAATATCTTGGGAATACTAAGACAATATCTAAGAACAGTAGTCATATTTACATAACATGCAAGGGAATTTAACTTTGTGGGGTTGATTGGAAGGTTTCTCCATAATAGTTGCATGGGTATTAATGGTTGCTTGGTTTCCCCCTTGCCTTTTTTTTTCTTCTTCTTCTTAGCTTCTCAGTTACTAGATTCAATACATTCACCAGGAGAGGAGGAATAAATGGATGAAGAAACAATGTGTGAAGAAGGAAATGGGTGTTGAGGCCCCGAAAATCGGTGCAACAACGTCGGGGAAAACTACTCGGTTGGGGACTTAAAAATCATCCCTTTTCCATTTGGAATGGTGGCTCTGACTAGATTTGTGGGACCAATTTCCCAATTTGATATAGTTAGGGTGAATGGATGATTTTATCTCTATAACCATGAGATAGAAAATATCATAATATATATATATATATATATTATTATAATAAGGTTTATGTATCCATCTATCTAAGTTACTGTCTCACTATATAAGCATATATATATATATATATATATATATATCCTATATTAAAACTATCTCTGTACATTCATAAAATAATCTTTCAATGGATGCAAATAAAGATCATACATTCACTTAGAGATATGAAAATATTTGAGATAATTGATTTAATTAAAAAATTAATTAAACCAATTAAATAAAGCTTAAATTGTAGCTTTTTCAAAATGCATGTATTGCATATATACATAAATGATAACAACATAAAATTATCAAAAGTGAATTAATGTCAAACTATATTCAAACAAATATATAAGATAAAACATCATAAGATCAATGAACCATTCCTCATTTTAAAATCAAATAAAACGCATAAGATAAAAGTACCATAAATATGTTTACTCTACACATCTGAGAAATAACACTTGGTCCAACCTTTTTTATTCATAAAAATTTAAGAGTACAGAAGTGCAACATTAGTAAAGACTTCTTTCAAAATTTCAGGACCCCTTCTTAAAATACATGAAGGGGTTTAAATATAAAAATAATAAGTCTTAAAATAGTCATTACAATAAAAACTAAGGAGGTTTCAAACAACCTTCCTTAAACTAAGTAAAATTAAAACATAAATAGAAATTAAAGGGATGATTTGTTGGAGGACTGTCCTATTGTCCCTCCTTCCATTTTCTCCTTGAGTTGAAGAATATTAAGCATAGGCTTAACCTCTAGAGGTTGGCCTGGTCTAATGCATAGGTTTCCAGTAAAAACAACATCAGATAGTGGAGGTAGCATGTATGAGGATGTATCTGTAAAACAACGAAGAATAAGCCATTGGCTGTGAGGTTTCACTTGATAGCTCCATTATTTTTCCCAATCCAACTTTTTAATCTTCATAATATGTTCCTCTTTTACTTTTGACACTTCCTGCCACTGTATTATTAAGTCTTTCACTAAAGGTAATGCACTAGGAGGACATCTGTCAATAAGATTTGTTGCAATAAGGTTATGGCTGACACTTTCGAAAATGTTTGTGGTAATGTATTTCACTATGAAAATTTCTCTTTATGCATTTTTTAATTGTATATCCCAGTCTATGAACAATGTCTCTTTCTTTGAATCTTCAATTCTAGGCATGTTGGCCTTTCAGCCATCAACAGAATCCTGCCAAGTGACAAATTGGGAGACCTTATCATTTATGTCATCGAAACTAATCCTCATATCAACAATGCGATTCACAAGTGAATCACTCTGTTCACATAATTCAAGGATGCTTGTTAATTTATGACAAAAGACAACCTGTTGTTGTGCCAATAAAGAATTTAATTCTAAGGCTTCTTTCCTGAACTCATCAATATTTGGGATATATTTCATTTGCTCAATAAAAAGTTGTAATTGATGAATTAGAGTATCTTTAGAATTAATTTCACTTTGATGTTGAATTTTTAGTTGGTGTAGGCTCTCTTGAAGTTGTGTGATCGATATCTGTAATTGCTGACTAATACTTTGCTTTTCTGCTTGTAAATCCGATTCAAGTTGGATGATATTTCCATCCTTTTGTTTCACCAGTTGATGAATTTTTTATGCTTTGTCAATGGTTGCAGAAGTATAAGCTCCTAAAAACTGTGATAAGCAAGTTAGATCCTGTGAAGGACCTGACTGTGTGTCTTTCCAAACAATTTCCATTGACATATATTCTTGAATAAGAGTCTAGGATTGCTTGTTATTCTTCTTTTATTCTGCCTGCTAACAACTACCTTGTGCTTAGGATTATAAAAAAATGTCCAAAGGAGGAATCTCTTGAATATTAAGAACGACCTCAGAGGTTGGGAAGGCCGCGATGTATTCTATTCTTTCTATGCTTACTACTTTTTCAGAGGGCCCAACAGTAAACGAGTCTTGACTTGTAGTGGGAGGATTTTGTACAGTTTGATGTTGGTCAATAGTCATAGCTTTTTGTTCTTCCTGGAGTTTGAGGTCAAAATCCTTCCAAACATCCTTTAGATTTTTGGGGAAATCCAGATCTATTGTTTGAACTTCAGCTGATTTATCTAGATATATTGTATTAAGGACTTTAGTATCCTTAATTGCTGATTCACTTTCTTTTTGAGACATGGTTTGAGAAACATCCAAAATTTTGAGTGGAATTGTCTCTAGTCTCTTATTTCTATATTCCTGAAACTTTAGTAATAGTTGTGGGTGGAGGCCTAAAGTTTCCAACTTTTTAACTGGAGCATAGTTGTTGAAAGACTCAAATATGTCGTTAAAATCATCATCTTCGTGGATAAGGGGTATGATTTTCACTTGTGTATTGAAATTATTGGCGACTTTAAGTGGATCATATTGCCTGTTTGGAATTGTAAATAATTTCAAACACTTAATCTGACCAATTTCCACAATATCATGTTTGTATTTGTCCAGTCCATAAACACCGCAACTAATTGGAAAATAAGGCCATATTGCTTTCTTGGCATCTTTCAAAAGTCTAGTCAGGCCATTTCCAACATTCTGATATGCAACTTCTCTCGCAAGAATTTTGTCAGGAACATACAGGGGTAAGAAATGTGGTTGAGCTAAGCTCCCAAATACTCGTACATAAGTGAATGACTCTTCACCAAACCATTTTACTATAGAAGAAAATTCGGCTTGGGCCTCTTTCGAAAGTCTAGGGGATTTCTCATTAGAAACAACTTGAAAAAGGGGTAAAATAACTCCATGAAAATTTTTCTAAAAATGATTTTCATATTTAGATTCCCACAAAATACTATGAAATATATGAATGGGAATAGGATCTTGGGTATTCCATTTACAGCCCATGGCTGGAAAATCTGAGGTAAAACATACAACATCCATAATATATCCGCTCATATAAAATGGAGGAAAAAATTTAGAAGAGATAGAATAGTTATTTCTATATTCTAAAATCTGAGTGGCAATATTATTTGACAAAATATTTCCCCAATCCATAACATAAGAATTTTTCGCTCCTTCCATAAGGGGAACCCATTCTACTGAAAATCAAGTTGTGTTTGACTGACCAAAAAGTCTAGACATCATGGTAGAGATATAGCCATAGGGACTTGCAAGAGATTTAGTAGAATACATACCCTTTTCAGCGTTCATTTTTTTTTTAGGATTGCTCCTCCATTTCTTTATTGGCGTCGATTTGAGTTCATTTTCCTTGGCGAAATGTACAAGGAATTCCTTATCATAAATCTTATCAGGGTCTGGAATATGGTAAATCTGCTTCAGGTCTTCAGCTTTAAAGGAACCAATCATTGTTCCTCTACTGGTAAGGAATGTCCTATCCCCGATATTAATATTGTCGATAATCCATCTTACCATATCAATATATGGTAATATTTTGGGTCGTGTTGCAATTCAGTGAAGAAAATAATTAGCTACGTCTCCAATTGTAGCTTTAGAAGAATTTGGGGCATCATTAGTTGCTTTTCTTTGGATTTTGCAAGGATTTTCATCTTCAAGCAACTTATACATATATTCCCATGAAGAGGATCCACTTTCAGGTCCAAAAGTCATATTTGTAAACAGAGGCAACATCTTTATTCTCTCAGATGTAGTAGGCAAAGGGTTAACAAGAGCCATATGCTTCTTTGATTTCTTAAGAGCCTTAGACATTTCCAGAGAATTTTACTTACTCAGACTTGCCTGTAAATAAGTAAGAAAGAATAAGAGGAAAGAGGGAACCTTTAGTTTTACGATACACACAGACACCATAGTATAGAAACATTTCAAATGGATGACACTTCACATGCTGATGGGATATGAACTGAATGCTCGTTGCAGGAAAATGATTATGGAGGTATGGGCAAGAAAACCGTTAATTTATGATATTGATATTTAATATGGTTTATTGTGGCTATATAATCATTTCTAAATTAAAACCAGATCTATCCCGTTACATCGTGGCTCATGTGCAATATCTTCATTGAATACCGATGAGCTTTTTTTTTTTTTCTTCCGATTTTCTACATCACAATCACAATATCTACGAAAGTTGGTAGTATGCAACATTCGTGAGTTAACAAGAGTGCGATGTGCGATATGCCTTATCTCATCGGCGAATATGATCGGTAAAAATAAGAACGGTTAAGCTTCGTGATAGTGCAATGTGATATTCTTTATCGCATCAGGGAATATAAGGGGTAACAAATAAGACTATTAGGGAAAAATGCAATTTGCAAAATGCGATAGCTTACATGGAAAAAGTAGGTCCCATGGGCATTTCACTTATAAATATGGCTTTTTTCATTTAAAAATGTTTTGATTAGATACATCAGATCGAAGAAATGCTTTAAGTGATTATTTTAGAATTATATACGCTTTGCAATGATTTTGTGATTTGCGATGAGGCGATTTATCTCCTCTTAAGTATATAAAAAGCCAAATTTTTAAAGTTTTCATCCCTTTTTTATCCCTATTCCTATTAAAAGAAATACTCTAAGGGTTTTATTGGCTTTAAGTCTAAATCTTTAAAAGGGTCCCCATCATTTTCTAAGGTAACTATTGTTTAAAATAATGGGGGTTGTTGATTTACACAACAATTGACGATTCACTAGAAGAACCAATTATCTTTGAAAAACAATTTCTTAGTATCTCCAAATAAGTAAAAATAATTTAAGGAAACAAGAATTATTTTCAAAATATTTAAATGAATAAAATTTCTCTAAATAAAAAAATTCATCTATATCGTTGATCTTTCATAAACCTTCCGTAAATAAAAATCTTCATTGCTCTATATCAATCATTATATGGTTTAAAAGGTAAAGTGAGTGTTCTTTTTGTAACTTATCTTTTTAATTTTCTCCTTTAGTCATAGGTAGAGCCACTGCTACTAGTAAATATTAATAGCTCGAGCAAGGTTACCTTTTAACCATTAATGACTCAGTGTCCCATCCATTTATTTACATTTTCTTCAAGATAAATAATTTAAAACTCATTTTTCTTCTTTTTCTTAAAAAATTATTATCCTGGCTTGATGACCAGAAAGTGACAATGCCATTCACTGGTTATGATTAAACTGAACAAGTTAGCTTGTGATGATATCTCTTGTCTTATGATTTTAATAATCATGAGCCATTACCCTAATTTGGTATGCAGTTGTGGTAATGTCAGTTAATCATTAACTTATGATCATGGTAAGCAAGCTTGTAATAAGACCTCTTATCCTTTTAAGTATTTTATATTTTTGAATTACACTCTAAAGAAAGGTATTTTCAATGGATGGGGAGAATCATTGACTCCTTAAGGGTTTTGGATGATAGTTTAAGGTTGAGGATGCTTAGTTACAAAAAAGTATTTTCTTTGTAAGGATGAACCTTTTTCTCATTGATACTAGAGTAAAAAGACTTTATAAATTTCGAGTTTAAGAAATTTTCAATTTTGATGGGAAAAAACGATTTTAGAGTTTTATAGTATTCATTCAATTTTCTAGCTTGGTAGTTATTTCGTCAAAAATTTCTATTCTTCGAAAATAAAAACATAAAATAATTCAGAGGTGTTGTGTACAACCAAAAGTATGTAATCAAACATTATTCTCCTAAAATAAAGAAAATAAAAAAAATGTATAGTACATTTAGAAGATAATTTTCTTCTAAGAAAAGAATTTTTTCAGGATGAGCCCATTAACATGGAGTAAGTCTTTTCTCCCTTGTAAGGTCTTTTAACATAAAGGTTTATGGGCCAATTTGTTCAATGATTTGGAATGGTCCAAGCCACATTCTTTGTAATTTGATATGCTTACCTTTTTCCTCATGTGCTTTGTCCCATTTGAGTATGAGATCTGCAACTTGAAAGTTTTTTGTGGAAACAAAATTTTCATCAAAATATTTTTTCACTAGTTGTTGATGATAAGCGTGAGTTATTTTGGAATTTTCTCTTTCCTCTTCCATTTTAAGGATTTGTGACATTCTTAATTATAGGGAAGAAGAAGGTACTTCATCAATAAATTGAACTAGGGCTAATGAGGGAAGAACTAGATTTGAAGGAATTACAGCTTCTTTCCCATAAACCAAATTACATTGAGAAGTTCCTATGGAGGATTTTTGAGTAATCCTATCTACCTATAGTGCAAATGTTAAAGATTTATGCCAATTTTTCTGATTTTGATCAACAGTTCTTTTGATGATTCTTATGAGATTTTTGTTTGTTGATTTTTCCAGACCATTCTCTTGGGGATAGTAGTTAGCAGAGTATTTAAGCTTAAAACCTGTTTTAAGAGCAAATTATGTCATGCTATTTCCCAAAAAATAAGATGAATTATCAAACATAAGTGCATTGGGTAAGAGAAATATGTTAATAATGAATTGATCAATAAATTCAATAATGGCTTCAAAGTTAGCTACCTTTGGTGGAATTGCCTCCACCCACTTACTAAAATAATTTGTTGGAATGAGAATATATTTATGTTGCTTGGATAATTTAGGAACAATATCACCTATGATATATAATCCCCATTATTGGAAAGGTTGTTCAATGTTTACTGGTTGCAATGGCAAGGTTGGCATTCTTTGTCTTCCAACAACAATTTGGCATGTTTTTCATTTTCTCACAGATGTATGAGCATATTTAAACAGAGTGGGTCAGTAATAACTTGAATGAAGGATCTTATGTGCAGTGGAATCTCCACCGAAGTGTCCACCTACAGGTCCATCATGGAGTTCCTGCAAAACCCTCTGAGCTTCAGATTTCTCAAGGCATCTTAGTAGTACATAGTCATATTTTTTCCTAAACATGACATTTTCTATGATTTGATATTGATTAGCTTTCAATATTAAAGTTATTTTTATTTTATGATTGAGTTCTATCGGAGCATATCCATTTTTCAAGTAAAAAATTAAATCAATATACTGTGATTTTGAATAATTTAAGCTTACCTCAAAAATTTGTACAGTATTACATGATTCTTCATCATTCACTATATTGGATGCTCCAGATAGCAGTTTGCAGAGACCTTGTCCTCTATCAATTTTGGCTGGTCTTATTTAAATGTCATGTTCTTGCAAATTAGTTACCCAATTTTCTCACTTTTCTCCTATTTCTTTCTGAATAAGTAGTTGTCTTACAGTCGAGAATGGAACTATTACTTTAGTGTGTGTTTTAAGGAGAAAAGGTATAAAATGCTTTAAAGATTTAAAGACACAAATTGTTGTTTTTCTTCTTCAGAATAATTTAGTTCAACACCTTGGAGGTTTGAACTAAAGAATGAAATGGGTGCTTCAATCTTTTGATCATCAATCTGTGTTAATACATCAGCGTAAGATTTTTCTGATGCAAAAGTATATAAAATAAAATGTTTAGAAAAATATGAGGTTATTAGAGAAGGTGCGTTAATGATAGCTTCCTTGATCAAATCAAAAGCTTCTCTTTCATCATGTCCCCATTTAAAAATTGAATTCTTCTTAATCATCACATGCAAAGGCAAAAAAAATTGAGAAAATTTTGGAACAAATATTTTGACAAAATTTATCTGTTCTAAAAAGGATTGCATGGATTTTTTGATATGGGGATGTGAAAGTTCAGGAATTGCCTTAATTATTTCAGGATCAATACAAATTCCCTATCTTGAAACGGTAAATCCTAAGAGTTTTCCTTCACTTAAAGCGAAATAAGAATTTTTAGGATTTAAGGAAATTCCATATTTCAAACAACGTTCGAGGATTTGTTTAAGATCATGATAGTGGTTGTTCCTTTTCTTGGAGTAAATAGTTATATCATCTAGATAAGCAACCACAATTTTATTGATTAACCCTCTAAAAGAAATATCCATTGCTCTTTGAAAGGTTTCTCCTGCATTGATTAATCCGAATGGCGTTTTCTCATAGGCATAAGTGCCCCATTTTGTTCTAAATGTATTTTTTAATCTGTCTTCAAGATGCATCAAATCTTGATTATAACTTGAAAATCCATCAAGAAAAGACATTAATTCAGATCCAGCAATTGATTGCAAATTTTTTTCAATCGGTGGTAATGGGATCTTTCAAGAAATCTTGATTTAAGTTTCTGAAGTCAATACAAATATGAATATCGTTGTTATTTTTCCTAATAGGAACTAAATTTGATACCCACTTAGAATGCCTAATAGGAAAGATAATCTTGGTTTTAAGGAGTTTGTTGAGTTCACTTTTGATTTGAATTTCGAGATTAGGGTTAATTTTCCTTAACTTTATTTGTACAGGTTTTTCAATGGATATCATTGGGATAGTATGTTGAATGATTGAAGTATCATAAGTTTTTAGATCTTCATATATCCATGCGAAGGCATTCTTGTATTTTTTCAATAATTGTATAAAATTTAATCTTTCATCAGAGGAAAGACCAAGTCCTAAGTTGATGTTCTGAGGATTTTGATTTGTTTCAAGATTTACTAATTCAAACCTCAAAGTTGAACTTTGGAGTTTTGAATTAGTAACCTTTTTGAATCTATCTTTAAGATCATAAAGATCTTAGAGTTTGACCAGAGACTAAGGTATAACATTTTCTTCAGACTTCTGTTGCAATTTCATTTCATCTTCATCTTCATCAATTAATTGATCATCATAGGATCCTTCTGATGTAAGAAAAGTGATAACATCATTATCATCATTGAAAACTCTCAAATTAGTAATATTATCAGGAATAGATGGGCGAAAAATCAATTCTATGGAAAATATATCTAGGCTATAACCTTATCAAGGAATAAGCTTGGATGCTACATTTTCTAGAAGGTATGCACTTGCATTTTGAATTCTTGGAACAAATGAAATATTGAATGCTAAAAAATGAGAGGTAAGAGACTGTACTAATGATTGATAATGTTTAAGATGGTTGGAAATACAGTGTATGGTATTTCGTACATGCTTAACAATTATTTCAGAATCGCCATATACATTAAGATACTTAACACAAAGATCAATTGCCTTGGTTAAGCCTTGAACTAGTGCCTCGTATTCTACAGTGTTATTTGTGCATTCAATTTCAAGTCTGCATGATAGCATAGTATTTTTTCCTTCTGGATTGATTAATATCCAACTAGCTCCCTCTCCTTCACTGGATTTTGACCCATCAAAATATAATGTCTAGAATAAAGTATTAATACAAGGTTTATCTGTAGTATTTACACACTTAGAAGAATTAGAATGAGAAAAAATTTCAGTCTGAGAATCAACTGAATTGGTAAGAAATGGAGACTTTAGAGAATTGAAATTCCCTAAAAAGGATTCAACAGAGTAATTGTCGATAATATTATTAGTAAAGGCCATGGGTTCATTTTCTTCTTCGAATTCAATTACTGAATATTTTAAATGTTTTTCACGATCTACTTTTATTTGATTTGGATTACCATTATGGGGAAGCCACATATGAGACCAGTCAGTAGCATAATATTCATGAATCTTTTCTGACCAATCTCTACTTATGATTAGACCATAAAAATCAGGTATATCATCAATTAAGATATCAATTACTAGATGAAATTTTGGATTGGATGCTAATATGATAAGGACTGAATTCATTTCCCCTAATACCTTAACTTTTGTTCTTTCTAATTACACAATATGTACTGTTGACGTTTGAGGAGATATATTCAATTTCAAAAAAATAGAATATGGCATAATGTTTGATGAGGCTCCATAGTCAATTAAACAATTATGCATGTTTTTGTTGAATACTTCAAAAGTTAACAGAAAAGGAGGAGTGTGTGAATTAGATCTGTCACCTATTAAAATAGCATCACTTGCATCAATTTTCTCAAGTGAATCATTAGGAGGTTACCTATTCATTTAGCTGATTTTGAAGTTATAGGAGAAGGCAAGGGTGTAGCGGGAACTGCATTCAATTCTTTAAGAAAAAAATTATGTTGTTGTTTCAATTTTCTCAGCTCATACAAAGAGATGTTTTCTTTAATTTTCTTCATATATTCCACTATATTGTATTCAATAGTATCAGAAACTACTAATTTTTTAGAGGTAGATGTAAGAGTGATCCGAATGGAAAATGGCATCCACCCATGTTATCCATCCACCCATGGAATTTACCCATGGTATTGTAAATGGAATCAACCCATGGTATTTATTCACCTATGGTATTGTAAGTGACATCTATCCATGATATTCATTAACCCATGGTATGTTTCCACCCATGGTATTCATCCACACATGGAATTTACCCATGGTATTGTAACTCAAAAAAAGGCTATAAATAACAAGCCTCACTTTGTAAAAGGACAAATTGTCCACCACAATGTAGCTTCTACAATTATTCTTTGTATTTCAAGCATGAAATTATGGAGATGCTCTTCTGCAGGTAATCCATCATCCAAATTATACTTAGGAAACCATCTTTCAGGATGCTTAGGTAAAGGATGAAGAGGCCCTGGTAATTGAACAAGCCCAGGATTTTTCCAATGTTTTTTTGCCATTATATGAAGGGGAGGATTGGGTGGTCGTAAAGGAGGATTTGAAGTAGAAGAAGTAGTTCTAATAATATTTGAAGGTAAAGAAGAGACAATTATGGAACTAATATTACTTAAACTAGAAATTGTATACTGAGAAGAAGAAGAAGGGATATTAATCAATGAATACTTTGTTTGAGAAGATGCGAGAAAGGGAAGAATAATTGATGTTGTTTGAGAGGTAGATACAAATCGAATCTCACTAGTTGATGATTGTGTTTCAGAAATAAGAGTTTTCCTTCGATGATAAATAAGAGGAAATTCAAAGGGATTACTCCAATTTTTTCACTCTTAGATCGAGTTAATAAACCAGTGCCTTCAAAAATCGAAGTGACACTTCCTTCTGAGGCTTCCGAAAGTATAGGTTTTTATGTTGAAATTGAAATTTCTTCCAATTGATTTATCAGTGTCTGTACTTCTAGTGACTCTAGATTATATTCTAAAGAGATTTCTTTATGAACATAACTAGGAGATTTTGGGGGAGAATTAACAACTTTTGATTTATGAGTAGGAGATTTTGCAACAGGTCTAAAAGTTGTGGATTCAGAGGGACATTGACTCTTGTGATGGTATTTACTTTTTAAATTAAGCTTTGGTGCCATTCATAGTCATATTCCCTCCTTCTACTGCCAAAAATGTTGAGGCCCCAAAAATCGGTGCAAAAACATCGGGGAAAACCACATGGTTGGGGACTTAAGAAATCGTCCCTTTTCCATTTGGAATGGTGGCTTCGGCTGGATTTGTGGGACTAGTTTCACAAATTGATATAGTTGGGGTGAATGGATGATTTTATCTCTAAGTGGAACTTGATAGATGGAGATATATGCAAGATTGCGATAAACAATATATATATATATATATATATATCCCGGGACAAAATCTATTCTATGTGTGATCTACAAAATAATATTTCAGTGGATGCAAATAAATATCATACATTCACTTAGAGATATGAAAACATTTGAGATAATTGATTTAATTAAAAAGTTAATTAAATCAATTTAATAAAGCTTACATCACAACTTTTTCAAAATGCATGTATTGCATATATACATAAATGATAACTGTATAACATGTTCAAAAGTGAATTAATGTCAAACTGTATTCAAAAATATATATAAGACAAAACATCATAAGATCAATGAGATATTCCTCATTTGAAACTCAAATAAAACACATAAGATAAAAGTACCATATATATATTTACTCTGCTTGTCTGAGAAATAGCACTTGCTCCAACCTTTTCTATTCATAAAACTTTAAGAGTACAAAATTGCAACATTAGTTAAGTCTTCTTTTCAAAATTTCAAGACCCCTTCTTAAACGACATGAAGGGGTTTAAATATAAAAATAATAAGTCTTAAATAGTCATTACAATAAAAATTGAGGAGGTTTCAAACAACTTTCCTTAAATTAAGCAAAAGTAAAGATAAAAATAAATAAATAAATAAAAAATAAACTAGAAATTAAAGGGGTGATTTGTTGGAGTATTGTCTTGTTGTCCCTTCTCCCATTTGTTCCTTGAGTTGAAGAATAGTAAGCAAAGGCTTAATCTCTTGAGGTCGGCCTGGCCTAATGCGTAGGTGCCCAGTAAAAACAACATCAGATAGTGGAGGTGGCATGTATGAGGACATATTTATAAGATAGTGAAGCATAAGCCATTGGTTGTGAGGTTTCACTAGATATCTCCAGTATTTTTCCCGATCTAGCTTTTCAATCTTCATAATATGATCATATTTTAAGTTTGGCACTTCCTTCCTCTGTCTTATTAAGTCTTTTACTAAAGGTAATGCACCAGGAGGACATCTTTCAATAAGATTTGATGCAATAATGTTCTGGCTAATAGTTTCCACAATGTTTGTGGCAATGTCTTTCACTCTGCAAATTGCTCTTTCTGCATTTTTTAATTGTATATCCCAGTCTGTGAACAATATCTCTTTATTTGAATCTTCAATTCTAGGTAGGTTGGCCTTTCGGCCATCAGCAGAATCCTACCCAGTGACAAATTGGGAGACCTTATCATTTATGTCATCAAAACTAATCTTCATATCAGCAATGTGATTCACAATTGAATCACTCTGTTCACATAATTCAAGGATGCTTGTTAATTCTGAAAAAAGACAAAAAAAATTTGTGCCAATAAAGTGTTTAATTCTAAGGCTTCTTGTAAACTCATCAATATTTGGGATATCTTTCATTTCCTCAATAAAAAGCTATAATTTATGAATTAGAGTATCTTTAGAATTAATTTCACTTTGATGTTGAATTTTCAATTGGTGTAGACTCTCCTGAAGCTGTGTGATCGGTATCTGTAATTGTTGACTAATACTTTTCTTTTCTGCTTGTAACTCTGATTCAAGTTGGATGATATTTTCATCCTTTTGTTTCATTAGTTGATGAATTTCTGATGCTTTTTCATTGGTTACAGAATCATAAGCTCCAAAGAACTGTGATAAGCGAGTTAGATCCAGTGAAGGATCTGAATGTGTGTCTTTCTAAAAAATCTCCATTGACATATCTTCTTGAATAAGAGTTTGGGATTGCTATGTTCTTCTTCTTTTATTCCTTCTAACAAATACCTTATGATTAGGACTATAAAAAATTTCCAAGGGAGGAATATCTTGAATATTAAGAATGATCTCAGAGGTTGGGAAGGTCGAGATGTATTCTATTATTTTTGTGCTTACTACTTTGTTAGAGGGCCCAAAAGTAAATGAGTCCTTAGTTGTAGTAGGAGGATTTTGTAAAAAAATTTGTTGGTCAACAGTCATAGCTCTTTGTTCTTCCTCGGGTTTGAGGTCAAACTCCTTCCAAACATCCTTTAGATTGCTAGGGAAATCTAGATCTCTTTTTTGAACTTCAACTAATTTATCCTGATCTATTGTATTAATGACTTCAGTATCCGTAATTGCTGATTCACTTTCTTCCTGAGCCATGGTTTGAGAAACATCCAAAATTTTGAGTGGAATTGTCTCCAGTCTCTTATTTTTGTATTGTTGAAACTTTAGTAATTGTTGTGGGTGGAGGTGTAAAGTTGCCAGCTTTTTAAATGCAACATAGCTGTTGAAAAACTCAAATAAGTTTTCAAAATCATTATCTTCATGCATAAAGGGTCTGATTTTCACTTGTGTAGTGAAATTATCGGTGACTTTAAGTGGATCATACTGCCTGTTTGGAATTGTAAATAATTCCAAACACTCAATCTGATCAATTTCCACAATAGCATGTTTGTATTTTTCCAGTCCCTAAACACCACAACTAATTTGAAAAAAAGGCGATAATGCTTTATTGGCATCTTTCAAAAATCTGGTCAGGAAATTTCCAACAATCTGATATGAAACTTCTCTCGTGAGAATTTTGTCAGGAACATACAAGGGTAAGAGATGTGGTTGAGCTAATATCCCAAATACTTGTACATAGGTGAATGACTCTTCACAAAACCATTTTCCTATAGCATAAAAGTCGGCTTGGGCCTCTTTTTGAAAGTTTGGGGGCTTTCTCATTAAAAGTAGCGTGAAAAAGGGGTAAAATAACTCCATGTTAGATTTTGTAAAGTTATTTTCATATTAGATTCCCACAAAATAATAGGAAATATATGAATGGAAACAGAATCTTGGGTAGTCCATTTCCAGCCCATGGCTGGAAAATCTGAGGTAAAACATACAACATCCATAATATAGCCACTCATATAAAATGGAGGAAATTTTTTAGAAGAGATAAAACGGTTCTTTCTATATTCTAAAATCCAAGTAGAAATATTATTTGACATAATGTTTCCAAAATCCATAACATAAGCATCTGCCACTGCTTCCATAAGGGGAAGCCATTCTACTGAAAATCGAGTTGTGTCTGACTGACCAAAAACTCTAGACATCATAGCAAAGATATAGCAATAGGGACTTACAAGAGATTCAGTAGAATACATACCCTTTTCATCTTTCTTGTGTTTGTTAGGATCGCTCCTCCATTGCTTTATTGGCGTCGATTTGAGTTCATTTTCCTTGGCGAGCTGTGTAAATATTCCCTTATCCTAAATCTTATGAGGGTCTAGAATATGGTACATCTTCTTCAGGTCTTCAGTTTTAAAGGAACCAATCATTGTTCCTCTGTTGGTAAGGAATTTCCTATCCCTGATATTAATATTGTCGATAATCCATCTTACCATATCATTATATGGTAATATTTTGGGTTGTGTTACAATTCAGTGAAGAAAATAATTAGCTACGTCTCCAATTGTAGCTTCAGAAGAATTTGGGGAATCGACAATTTATTTTCTTTGGATTTTGAAAGATTTTTCCTCTTCAAGTAGCTTATACATAGATTCCCATAAAGAGGATCCACTTTCAGGTCCACAAGTCGTATCTGTAAACAGAGGCAACATCTTTGTTCTCTCAGACGTAGTAGGTGTAGGGTTAACAGGAGCCATATGCTTCTTTTCTTTCTTGATAACCTTAGACATTTCCAGAGAATTTTGGTTACTCAGACATGACTGTAAATAAGTAATAAAGAATAAGAGGAAAGAGGGAACCTTTTAGTCTTACAATACACACAGATACCATAGTATAGAAACATTTCAAATGGATGATACTTCGCACGCTGATAGGATGCATTGAATTCTCGTTGCAGGAAAATTATTATGTAGGTATGGGCGAGAAAATCGTTAATTTATGACATTGATAACTGATATGGGTTATCGTGCCTATATAATCATTTATAAATTAAAACTAGATCTATCGTGTTACATTGTGGCTCGTGTGCAATATCTTCATTAAATACTGATGAGCTGATTTGTGACATCACAATCGCAATATCGGTGAAAGTTAGTAGTATGCAACATGCGTGAGTTTACAAGAGTGCGATCTGTGATATGCCTTATCACATCTGAAAATATGATCGGTAACAACAAGAATGTTTAAGCTTTGTGACAATGCAATGTGATATGCTTTAGCGCATTAGGGAATATAAGGGGTAACAAATAAGATTATTGGGGAAAAATGCGAATTGAGAAATGTGATAGCTTACGTGGCAAAATTAGGTCCTGTTATCACTCTGCCAGATTGCCAAGGCTGAGGAAGGAATCCCAATAGAGGTAACCAAAAACCAAGCTTTTGACTTGATAGCTAGCCCTATCAAGCCGAAAAGGGATCTCTCCAAAAGGGTCATAGCCAAGAGGGTTGGATCAATTAGGGTTTTTAGGCTAGATATATAATGCAGGGGTTGTTTTGAATTGATTTGGATGGGGAAATTACTGGATGAAAGAATTAGGTCAAGGTAAGCTAGGTCAGGGCGAATGAATTAGGGTTGTGGGGATCAATGGGGCAAGGTAGGTATAATTATTATCACTTAAAGAGAATTGTTATGGAATGGTTTTGAAATTGTAATAAGGCTAAGAAAATCATAGGAGATGTATTTTTCTCAGACAGAATAATATGAACAAAATATGGTGAGTTACCCAAAACAGAGCATGTACAAACATGTATTCTAAATTTCTAACTTATAAAAGATCATAACATAGAAATGAAAGTGAACATGAAAAAAATACTTTCAACCATATGACATTGAAGAAGAAACTATGATAAGCATTCAATACCACAAGTCTCCCATAAAAGTAGCTGCAACTCCTCTTTATTAGCTGGCCAAAACTGAGTACAAAGTTCCCTTGATCAACTAGCAAACTCAAAATGATTCCAACATTTGAAAATGAGTCAAAAGTAAAATATATAGGCCTAAAACAACCTCTACCTACCTCAGGGGCCGATTCCAAGAGAGGAGGAGTTGATCCACCAAATTCTGAACGGAAACCTAGAGTATAGGGTGGTCAAAGTGACTTAACCCTAAATTTTTGCAAACTGATTCATTACACCTCATCATGAGTTTTAACTAAATTTTTTTACCCTAGGTAGGTAAACCACATCATATTTACTTGTACATTCGTGATTTACATTGATAAAAATATCATTGACCATGGTCAAACTAGAAAAAATTAGAAAATTGGAAAATATCAGCAAACTCAGAAAATGTGTCCGATGCGCAACATCGTTTTACCACAAACTTGCAGGTTGTTTTTGACTGGGTTGAAGGTGTCCAAATTGTCTCCAAGATAGCTTTTTGGAAATTCTTTCAAGGCTAGTTTCCAGATCTTCCTTCAGTTTTAAAAATGAAGGTCATTTTCCCTGTCAAAATTCATTTCTCCCAAGACTGGTAAATGTGCCATCTCCTTGTCAAACACACCATCTCTGTGTCAAACACGCCCTCCAACTTGCATACCACTTTTGGAGGCCTTCCCGGAGTCAAAATTAGGCCCAGTATAGCTCGTTGGAAATATTATCCTATCTACTTTAGAAATATGCATTTATTTTGCAAAATGAAGCTCATTTTCCTTGTCAAAAACTCATTTTCCCAAGATTGGTAAACGCACAGCACCAAGGCCAAAAATGAGGCAGAAACATGGTTTTTTGGTGGTTTTTTGCCTTTTTGACTGACCAGTTTTCCTCCAAATGCTTAGAAAATGCATAAGGTTTATGTACTCATCATTATGAATCTAATGGTGGTGGTAATTTTCTCATTGTATGCCCCAAAAAAGAGCACAACGCCCTAGGTGTTGCGCGTTTGACACTTTTACTGTGCTAAAAATATCCTAAAAAACAAAGAAATTCACAAACTTGAAAATTTTTCCCAAAACTTGTCAAATTTGGTGGGATGATTACTGATTATGTGTTTGAGGCATGAGGTGTTACCTCGGCAAGTATTTCTAGCCTCCTTTTCTCCTCTTGCTTGGTCATGGCTTCAATTTTCACATGGGCTCTTTTGAGCTTGGCCCTTGCAATTTTGTTCCTCATGGCAAAATGCTTTTCCATCCTTATTTAAATATCATTGTCCTTTTGAGCCTTGGCCAAAAGCTTCTCCAAATGTTGGTTGACTCTATCAAGCCATGATTCCCTTTTTTCATTGATTTCTATGGCAATCTGCTCATTTAGGGTTAGTTGGTCAACTAGCTTAGCTTCCCTTTGTCTCTCTAGGGCTAGAGCTCTTTTCAACCCTCTAGTCCTAGGTCTCTATCTTGGAGGCTGGTCCTCCTCATCATTAGGTTCACCATACTTCTATAATTTCACTTCAAGCAAGGCTTTAGCCTTCTCTGCCCCTCTTTTTTCTTTGATGCATTTGGTGTCAAAACCCTAGGGAGACGATGGAATGGAATGTGGGTGTAAGAAGTGTGAGTTTGGTGTGAGGAAATTTGAGGATATGGGAATAGGAATTTGTGATATGAGGGTGATGACAAGGGACAGTGATAATGAGGGGTTTTGGTATAGGGGATTTAATTTTAGGTAGGGTATAGGGAGCCTACTCAAATGAAAACCTAGGATTTAGGGTTTTGAAGGAGATGAAAGTTTATGGAAAGGGGATGTCAATGTATGGATTTGGGAAAGTGTCTTATGATATGGGGAAAGGTATATGAAGGCTAAGGGACTGAAACTGAAGTGTAAATTAAGGAAATATAGGGTTTTTCATTAGAAGAAAACACAAAATTTCTTATAAACAAACTTATGCATCCAAAATAACTTTTATGAAGATGAGTGAAGCAAATTTGTTACTTACTAGCTTGCTGGAGGCATGAAGAATTATTGTTGAAGGTTTGCAAGTGAATTTGTGAAGTTTGGAGGCCTTCCAGGCAATTTCTGGAGAAACTAGGAAAATGCACAACACCAATGGCAAACATGCCTTCCTCTTGAAAAATGCACAATGCCTCCAAGAAATGCACAATGTTTTCAAGAAAATATGCAACGCCAATGGAAAATGTGCAACACTAATGGAAAACGCGCCCTCTGTGTGCATCACCTTTTTTCATACCATTCTTGGAGGCCTTCCTGGTGTCAAAATTGGGCCCAGGATCTTCTTCTTCTTCTTCTTCTTATTTTTCTGATTGGAGTTGATCTTCTTTATCAAAAACAGATTCTCCCAAGACTAGACAAAAAGTGTTGAATGAGGGTGCAGAAATGCAAAGTGCTGTTGCAGGCGACTTTTGGAGGCCTTCTGCAACTCCAAATTAAGCTCAAGATAGCTCATTGGAAATATTTATTTTTATAGTTATCATTTGACTTATCAAGAAAGTCATTTGGACACTCTAGCTATGACACCTGTATTTTTGACATTTCAACAAAACCATGACACCTTTGTAAAAATTGAAGGAGATTTTTATTCCCTGTCCTGTGGTGGACAAAAAACTCTCTCGCGTTTGTCAAATTCATGTTTTTTTGGTCATAAACAATGTTTGAAGTAAAATTGTCCCTATGAGTGGAAAATGATTTGACTGTTGGAATGACTTCTTAAAAAATGATGGAGACATGTTGTTTACGTACTAAAATGACCTCATACTTTCTGAAATGAACTCCCTTATGTCTACTTTGCTTAGATGTCTCTCATTCCATAGAAAACCTTATGTCTCTCATTCCATAGAAAACCTTAGCCCAATGGGAGAGGAAATTAGGGTTTAGTGTTTGTAAAAAAGGATTACTTGGGCACCCTTGGGAAAAATGTTTAAAAAGCGAGGTCAATGATAATGAAAGAGATGAGGTGAAACAAGAGTAAAAATAAGGTGAGATGGGTTGGATGTAAATACCAATTCTAACTTCAGCTCCAGGTGGGGATGGTAGTTCCTTGGAGGTGCCAAGAACCACAAATCTCTGAATTTGTAGATCAATGCCTTATCCATTGGGCAATGGAGTCCAATCTATAAACTGAAACTAAAACTGAAACTGAAAACACACTGCAAACTTCAACCCACATGAACAAATCATCAAAGCCTTAGGGCCTTCACCTCAAGCTTCAAACCTTGATGAATTCTGTCAACACTTGATGAAAATAAAATAAAATAAAACTGAAATGATACCAACCTACTCTAATCTTTTGCACAATTGTTGATTAGGTGAAATGATCCTTCCAGTGTAACCAATCCAGGAGATGGCTACTTACTGAAGTTCTGCTCTCACTTTCCTCGAGCAGGAAAAATGATGTACATGTAGGCAAATCACAATAAAAACTGAAACCAAGACTTATGCTGACAAACAAGACAACATTCATATTATCCAATGCTTGCAAAAGACTACCGAAGGGATCTTGAAAATCCTAAAGCATTACCTTGTCTTGAGATCCAGCAGCAAAAATACAAGTACTCCCTTCATTCTAATCTGAAAGAAAACTTGGTTTTTGATCGATATGAAAGCATAAGGAAGTATAGCCTTCTGTTATATGAGTATTGGCTGAAAAGTCCTTAAGCATGAGAAATTATGACTCAATAGCTGGAATTGTGTCTCTCTCAAGTTCATACTCCTTAAATTCATATTCTAAATCATCCTTAAATAAGAAACATTCTTCAAGATTAAAAAAGATGACAACCCTATCATCTTCATGAAAGAAAAAAAATATCTGTTAGTTGATCTCCTTACAAGGAATCATCATCATAAATTGGTTTAATCACAAAAATTTCCTGTATAGTTTCATCAAGCTCCTCATTGAAATTATCTTCAGATTTATCGTACTTAGGCAAATCAAGTTCAGCAGAAACTTCATCAAATATGAACATTGAAAAAGGATATTGTCTTTCTTCATGATGATCTATAAATATAGTTTCAGGATTGTCCTCATTTAAACTTAGATTTTCATTTTTAAAAATGGAAGAAGTTTTACCAACACTTTCTTGACTATGTGAACATTGCAAACCTGCATTAGCTTGGGCTGTAACATGACTTTTCAGGAGCTAATCTGTCTCATCTTCAAAAAGAGGAGAAAGTGCCTTTTGTTTTCTTTTGATAACATAGTAATTGTCTTCTTTCTCTCCTAAAGATTCACAAGGATGCTAAATATCTTCTTTAACCTTTGGCTGATCAACTTGTTGTACTGCTGCAAGAATTGTCTCCCGTGGGAAGTCTTTATGAACATCAAGACAATATATATCATCTTTTTCTTCCATGAGAGAAAAAAATTTCTCTTTGGTGATGAAAATTATTGTCATGCAAAGCCTCCAAGATCTCTTCATCCATGAACTCATTATCATCATAAGAATGCTCTAGGTTTTCAATGAAAACCTCAAATTGATCACAACAATTATTAACCAAAGACAAAGAAGGGTAGGACTCTTTGTATTCTTCATAAAATATTGAATGGAAAACTCTAAGAGAGAAAGTATTGGCAGGTGGAAAACCTTCATACCAAGATTGTGCTTTTCCTTCAAGAGAAGCCATGAACATATTTAAGAGAAAATCTTCAGGATATTCAACCTTCAACTTGCGTGTATGCATGTGAATTTTAACCAGATGTAAAGCAACATCATTCCTATCATCATCTTTAAACATAGGAAAATTATTTTTCCAATCTACCTTAGGAATTTTATTTGGGAAACCTGGAATTTGATCCCAGCTCATGGGAGCATACCTTCTTGAAACAATTTCCATCTTGAAAATTCTTGAAGCTATTGATCTTCATGTAATGCAGTCACCATGGAGTGTTGATTTTATGGATCTTTTAGTAAATGGAGTCGCCAAGTGAATGTTTTAGCCTTCATATGTGTCCAAATTTTGTTCACCATCAAAAATTAGATCTAAATATTTGTCGTTCTTTCCCAGGGAATATTTGTCTTTTCGTTCTCTGGCAACGGTGCCAAGATGTTATCACTCTGATAGATTCCCAAGGCTAAGGAAGGAATCCCAACATAGTTAACCATAAACCAGGCTTTTGACTTGAGAGCTAGCCCTATCAAGCTGGGGAGGGCTCTCTCCAAAAGGGTCACAAACAATAGGGCTGGAGAAATTAGGGTTTTTAGGCTAGATATAGAGTGCAAGGGTTGTTTTGAATTGATTTGGTTGGGGAAAGCACTAGATGAAAGAATTAGGTCAAGGAAATCTAGGTCAGGGCGAATGAATTAGGGTTTCGGGGATCAATGGGGCAAGGTAGGTATAATTATTATCACTTAAAGATATTTTTGATGGAATGGTTTTGAAACTGTAATAAGGCTAAGAAAAGCATAGGATATGTATTTTCTCAAACATAAGAAGATGAACAAAATATGATGAGTTACCCAAAACAGAACATGTGCAAACATGTATTCTGAATTTCTAACTTGTAAAAGATAATAACATAGAAATGAAAGTGAACATGAACACAATAAATTCAAACATATGACACTGAAGAAGATACTATGATAAACATTCAATACCACAATTATCCCATAAAAGTAGCTGCAACTCTTCTTTATTAGCTGGCCAAAACTGAGTACAAAGTTTCCTTGATCAACTAGCAAAATCAAAATGATTCCAACCTTTTAAAATGAGTAAAAAAATACAATATATAAGCCTCAAAAAACCTCTCCCAACCTTAGGGGTCGAATCCATGAGAGGAGGAGCTGATCCACCAAATTCTGAACTGAAACCTAGAGGGTAGGGTGGTCAAAGTGACTCAACCCTAATTTTTTGCAAACTAATTCATTACACCTCATCATGAGTTTTAAATAAATGTATTTACCCTAGTTAAGTCAAACACATCATATTTACTTTTACATTCATGATTTATATTGGTAAAAATCCCATTGACCATGATCAAACTAGAAAAAATTGGAAAATTGGAAAATATCAGCAAACTCAGAAAATGTGTCCTATGTGCAGCATCGTTTTATCACCAACTTGCAGGTTGTTTTTTACTAGGTTGCAAGTGTCCAAATTGGCTCCAAGATAGCTTGTTTTTTAAAAATTAAATTCATTTTACCTATCAAAATTAATTTATCCCAAGACTTGTAAACGCGTCATCTCCTTGACAAACTTGCCCTCTTTGTGTCAAACGCACCCTCCAACTTGCAAACCACTTTTGAAGGCCTTCACTGTGTCCAAATTAGGCCCAGGATAGCTCGTTGGAAATATTATCCTACATAATTTCCAAATATGCATTTTTTTTGCAAAATGAATCTCATTTTACCTATCAAAATCTCATTTTCCCAATACTAGTAAACACGCAGTGCCAAGGCCAAAAATGAGGCAGAAACATGATTTTTTGGTGGTTTTTTGCCTTTTCCATTGACTAGTTTGCCTCCAAATGCTTAGAAAATACACAGGGTTTATGTCCTCGTCATTATGAATCTAATGGTGGTGGCCATTTTCTCATTGTATTCCCCAAAAAAGTGCGCAACGCCCTAGGTGTTGCACGTTTGATACTTTTATGTGCTAAAAATATCCTCTAAAACATAGAAATTCACAAACTTGCAAAATTTTCCCAAAACTTGCAAAAATTGGTGGGATGATTGTTGATCATGTGTTTTAGGTATGGATTTTTACCTCGGAAAGTATTTCTAGCCTCCTTTTCTCCTCTTGCTTGGTCAAGGCTTCAATTTTTGCATGGGCTCTTTTGAGCTTGGCCCTTGCAATTTTGTTCCTCATGGCATAATGCTTTTCCATCCTTCTTTAAATATCATTGTCCTTTTGAGCCTTGGAAAAGAGCTTCTCTAAGTGTTGGTTGACTCTATCAAGCCATGATTCCTTTTTTTCATTGATTTCTATGGAAAGCTGCTCATTTAGGGTTAGTTGGTTAACTAGCTCAGCTTCCCTTTGTCTCTCTAAGGCTAGAGATATTTTCAGCCCTCTAGTCCTAGATCTCTATCTTGGAGGTTGTTCCTCCTCCTCATCAGGTTCGCCATACTTCTCTAATGTCTCTTCAAGCAAGGCTTTAGCCTTATCTACCTCTCTTTTTGCTTTGATGCATTTGGTGTCAAAACCCTAGGGAGATGATGGAATGGAATGTGGGTGTAAGAAGTGTGAGTTTGGTGTGAGGAAATTTGAGGAGATGGGAATATGGATTTTTGATATGATGGAGATGACATGGGGTAGTGATAATGAGGGGTTTTATGATAGGGGATTTAATTGTAGGTAGGGTATAGGGAACCTAGGCAAATGAAAACCTAGGATTTAGGGTTTTGAAGGAGATGAAAGTTTAGGGAAAGGGGATGTCAATGTATGGAGTTGGGAATGTGTCTTATGACATGGGGAAAGGTATATGAATGCTAAGGAACTGAAATTGAAGTGTAAATTAGGTTTTGAGGAAAACTAGGGTTTTGCATTAGAAGAAAACACCAAATTTCTTCTAAATAAACTTATGCAGGAAACTTTTGGAGGCCTTCCTCAACTCCAAATTGAGCTCAATATAGCTCATTGGAAATATATATTTGTATAGTTATAATTGACTCATCATACAAGTCATTTGTACACTCCAACTATGAGAAAACTTGATTTTCCCAAGGTCACTTCAGCAGTGCAGAAAACCTCTTGAAGCACCTATATTTTTGACATTTATCCAAAACCATGACACCTGTGTAAAAACTGAAAGAATTATTTCTTCCTTTGTCTATGACAGACAAAAATCTCTCTCATTGTTATCAAATTCATCTTTGTTTGGTCAGAAGCACAATTTGAAGTAAAATTGGCCCTATGAGTGGCAAATGACTTGACTCTTGGAATGACTTCTTAAAAAATGATGGAGAAATGATGTTTATGTACTTAAATGACCTCATACTTGCTCAAATTACCTCCATTATGCCTTATCTACTCATATGTCTCTGATTCCATAGAAAACCCTAGCTGAGTGGGAGAGAAAATTAGGGTTTAGTGCTTGTAAAAAATTATTACTTGGGCACCCTTGGGAAAAATGTTTAAAAAAAAAAAGCAAGGTCAATGATAATGACGGAGATGAGGTGAAAGAAGAGTAAAATAAGATGTAAATACCAGTGCTAATAGGTCCCATAGGCATTTCACTTATAAATATGGCCTTTTTCATTTAAAACGTTTTGATTAGATACATCGGATCACAAAAATGCTTTAAGTGATAATTTTAGAATTATATACACTTTGCAATGATTTTTTGATTTTCGATGAGGCTATTTATCTCCGCTAAAGTATATAAAAAGCCGAATTTTTTAAATTTTCATCTCTTTTTAGAATTTTTAAAATTTTCCTATTAAAAGAAATACTCTAAGGGTTTTATTGGCTTTAACTCTAAAAATTAAAAGGGTCCCCATCATTTTCTAAGGTAACTATTGTTTAAAATAATGGGTGCTGTTGATTTACACAACACCAGCCATAAGACAAGGCTAAGAGCTTGTAAGTTTTTCCAACACTTTTGAGGTTTCATCCATAAAAGGAAAAAGGTGAATAGGATGATTCTATTCACATAACCTATAGGGAAATTTAACTTTACCCTTTTTCCCATGGACCTTACTATCACTAGGTGATGGTTTATCACAAGCATGATCTCCAGAGGCTAATGACAAAGGCTGATGTGAGCATGTAGACCATACTTATAATATATTTGGAATACCAAGACAATCTCTAAGAAGGTGGTCACCCTTACATAACATGCAAGGGAATTTAACTTTGTGGGGTTGATTGGAAGGTTTCTCCATACTAGTTGCATGGGTAGTAATTGTTGCTTGGTTTCCCCCTTGCTTATTTTTATTCTTATTCTTCTTAGCTTCTTGGTTACTAGAGTCAATACTTTCACCAGGAGAGGAGGATTAAAGGGATGAAGAAACAATGGGTGAAGAAGGAAAAGGGTCAACTTTAGGAACAACTTGAGGTCGATGTTGTTTAGGTAGAGGACTAATTGGATGAGAAGTAATTTTCACATTCGAAACCAAAGAGGTCAAAAATAACCAAATTGGAAAACCAATGGTAAATTCAGGAAGGAACAACGTTGTCATATAAGGAGAAAAAATATTTCCAAAAGGTGGGAAAGGAATAGGATTCATGTAAGAGGGGTTTCCTTGATTGGTTGACTCTGGAACTATCGCCATTAGTCTCAATCAAAGATCCACTTAGGAGTTATTCCATGGTGGGGATGTTGTTCTTTGGTCAATTAAATTTTAGAAATTCAAGACACAAAGAAAACAAAAGGGTAGCTAGGCAAATCAGGATTATGAAGTCACTGTGAACTGCGATATACCACCTTAGTAAACCAAGGATTTACATATGGGCAATAAATATCTCTAAATGTTGTGTTCGGTGTATCACAGTGTGCAAGGAAACTGACTCGGTTACCTATGGTGAGGATAGCAACCTAGGTTGGACTTCCAAAATATACTCGGAGGTAGGTGTAAGTGCAGTCCATTGTAGTGTTGTCTAATGTGTCAATGTTTGATGAAAGTGTTCACATGTACTT
Organism: Pinus albicaulis; assembly: GCA_034641835.2. NCBI lineage: Eukaryota > Viridiplantae > Streptophyta > Pinopsida > Pinales > Pinaceae > Pinus > Pinus albicaulis. The sequence goes on from CM076582.1 coordinate 101,111,396, forward strand.
ATCATGCATGGAGAACCATCTTATATACATGAAGGTATGTGGAGAACGATACGATACACTTACGTACATGGAACGGGATATCACCCTCGGAATGCAATGCTAGAAAAAAATTGAAAACTCCCACATTTAAATACATTGGAACACGTCTCTAGCCTAGACCTTTATGTGAGTCGTTAAGTTTCAAATGCTACTTAGGTTAGTTGAGGTGAATTTTAGAGTTTTATCTTGAATCATTTTTTGATTTCACAACTCAAACCTCGATGTCACCTGAAAACGCCTATGATGCAACTAATATGACAAAAATAACAATTTTCATTTTCATTTTAACAATGAAAAGCCTAACTAAGTAGGGGAAGAAGAAATCAATCAACAATGCAACAAACAAGTGATGCAACAATCGATCTCCTCAAATTCACTATTGCAACGAAAATCAAACCCCTATATGCAATGCAAATAATTGTTTCTCTTTTATTTTCTTTTAATGTTTCAAATGCAAAGAAACATATGAATGCAACTCGATCATTAACGAAAAGAAACCACACAAACTTTAACTATAATCTAAAAGTTACTTTTCAAATTCAACAATCAATCTAAGCATACAAACCTGAATTGACAAGAAGAAAAAAGAACGAAACAAAATATTATCAAAAAGGTGATCACACTCAGAAGTGATTAACACTCATACACAAAATTTTGCAAAAATGAAAGTAAAAACATGCAATTTCACACACAGGATTTCAACCCTGGAATGTAATGCAAAATGAAAAACTATGATAATTTTATTTTCAATCCACTTAATTTTCAAACGAAATGAAAACAAATATGATTGATTAGTAACTGATAACAAGAACTATTTAGAACGATGATGTGAACACCAATTAAATCAAGCACTCAACGATCAAGAAATTAGTTTGCTATTGACCTAATGACAAGAAAAAAGCAAAATCTAAACAAATATTATCAAAGGCACTCAACCAAAAACAAACAAGATGAAGACTTATGAGGGACCAAAACACACTCAGGGACATAAGGAAGAGTAGTTGCAACAAGTATGATCAGAGAGAAAACTGCAAAGAGGGAAAATTTTGCATGAAACAGGGGTCAGCGCAAGTGCTAAAAGGGCACCAATGCTCTACAACGCAGGTGCAGAGAAGGCTGGGGAGTGTTGCAATGTTCTATCTCCATACCAGGGGGAGCGTTGATCAAGTTTAGGCCATATTTTGACACAAAAAATTCAACTGAAGCTCAGTGAAATGTCTTCCTAGGGTCAATACAAACTGAGTGAGACAATGAAGTTCTGGACAAGAGGAAAAAAAGTACTAAGGACAAGGAAAACACTAAGGGAATGAAGCGTTCCCTAGTGAAGTCACCAATTTTTTATGCAGAATCTATGACTGCAAACATAATTATCTTCCCTAGACCTAGTGGTATAGTCTAAAACAACATAAAGCAAAGAATACAATGTTTCCCTTAAATTAATTGAACAATGAGATGAGGCTTACTTGGAATTTGTCGTAAGCTTCAATCTCTTCTTGGCTTGTGCGCTCCAATCCTGACTCTGATTGATATAATTAGAACTTGCACATACAATCACAACAAGTCAAAGATCTATATGACATCTATGCTGCATTATGCAAACACTCTATTCAATGGATCAACATATCATTGAAACATATGAATGTAAACATCATATATAGGAAAACAATGTATTATTTGTATTAATAGAAATGGAGAGAGTTACAACCAAATACAGAAGTTGATATTGTAGAGAAATTCCCAAGTTGACTTGTCCTTCCTTGCCACAAATCACACCTTTATGTCACCTCAATGCATGGAATGATGACTCTCTTAGCTCCAAGGCAACAACATGAGGTTATAATCAATCTCTGAAATCAAACCCCTATCTTGTGGATGGTAGTAAATATATAGGATAGGATGGCAGTTTAGTATTTCTTATCCATTTACCAATCTAGGCTTGAGATCCAACTAAGAGGGAAGAATGAGCTCAAGGGATAAGAGGTGAAATATCCAAGGTAGGATTAGATAGGATTTGAAGTTCTTATCCAAGTTAGATGGTTAAAACAATCTCTGGAAGCTTCGAGATTATTTTTATTTTTCCCAAATTTCTGGAATCAATGCACCCCCACAAGGGACAACCTATTTTTTATCAATGGAGGTTCAAAAGGAGGAACCTGCTGCTAAATGCAGGTCCTTAAAGGACCAAGGTGATCTAGGCCTAAAATACATTTGAATGAATTAGTCAAGGGAAAAAATTGAGGGATTTGGGGGAGACATGCTTAGGTATTTATGTAGGGATGATGAAAATGTGTTCATGGATGATGATTGATCCAGTTTGCAGGCCTATTTACCAGACGTGAAAAAATGGCCTATGCGACTTTTCTTCATAGGAATCACATATATTTTTGTGAACTTCACCCCCTTCAATCTTGTTTAAATTAAACATGTGACTAAGTTGCCAATATTCTTCTTGATCCTCTGAAACATCTATACAAGTATTCATATCATCTGAAATAGTTAAACAAATTTTTGTAGTCATCATTCATCCATAAACTATTTGGGCTTATTCAATAATAACAAGAGTGTAACATAATGTTGAAGACCGAAATTTTCACATTTTGACAACCTTCTTGCCCTCCATTATCCTTCATTTTTACCTTAATAATTGTAATTGAGCATCATTTTACAAGGTTATTAGCAACAACGGGTACTTAATCATATTTTATTTCATAGTTTCATTATTCTTTGTTATTTAACTTAATATTTTCATAAGCTATTGAATTGCAGCAATTCTGCAACTAATGATTGATTGTGTAGCTTAATCGAAATTTCTATGAGTTTTGAAACTCTAGCTGAGGAAAGAAATGTATGGACAAGTGGATAAAAACTGGCATAACGTTGCTTTCCTATATTCATGATCTAGATCGATGATAAGGGTGCCATACAATCCAAGTCAACACATAAATCAACCAGCGAGGAAGGAGCCAAAGGCGAACCAAGCAAGCAAGGAAATTAATGGAGTAGATACTTTTCCTCATAATTTCCTTCTCCAATAGAAAATCATGAGGAAATCACGATATCATATCATATTATGTTATTTTTAGTTTTTTTAGTAGGATAGGCTCATAATTATTTAAACACTTATTTGAAATAGGCTATAAATCTACCTCTCGGCACGATGAAGACAGACTTGATTATTGTTTTAAAGCACTCTTAATCATTGTTAATTCAAACTTGTTATTTTCCCTATGTGTTGTGTTCAAATGTGTGTGTAGAATATGTGATTTTTCCTTGCTTACAACTCACAGGTAGCCCCCCTGAGAGTTGTAATATTTTGATTTCATTTCTAATTAATAAATCAATTTTCTTGTTTTAGTTATGTAGCATTAAAAGTTAACCTTTTAGTTCAAATTTGAGTTTCAGTAGATGCTTATGATAGAGTTAGAATTTTTTGTTAATTTTGTTAAAGTTTCTTTCATATATTTGATAATTTTTTTGTGTGAATGAAAAGAAGGATTCTTGCGCACATGCGGATGTAAGAATATAATTAATTTGATTTCAAATTGCAATCAGAAATAGAATGCTTTCAAGGCTTTATGGTATGACAATGTGACAGTGTGAGATTTGGTTTGGCCAAGTGTGACATTTTCATATACTTAAAAAATTTAATTCCATTTCCATTAGTAAAGGATTTAATTTTGATTTGTTGGTGTGGAGAATATTTTAATTTATATGTTATTAAAATTATTTTTCTTTCCTGTCAAAGTGTGAATTAGATTTAGATTTAATTTCAGTTGTGTGAAGATTTGATTTATGCAAGGGTGGTTTATTTTTGTAAGAGTGATATTATTTTTTCTTTTAAAAATTTTTAGATAATAAAATGAGCATGAAACATCCTAATCTAATTGGAAAATTATTCACCTAATAATAAATTCTATCACAAAAAATGCATTTACACTTCATCAGTTTACAAGTCTTGGTCTATAATTTATGAAGTAATTTAATATCAATTAAATTACCAAACATTTTGGCATCGTTGTCGGGGAAGTGTATATAGTATTTATTATTTAGGAGAACTTTTCATAAAAAAATGATAAAAAGACATTGTGCATAGGGAAAGAGATTCTAGGGGTAGATTTATAAGTAGAAATAGGAGTTCAATTCCAACATCACCACTCACCCCACCGAGACCACGTAGTGCCACACCATCCACTGAAACTTGTATTCCATCATTCAAAGGTAGATATAGACTTCCTAAGGTACTTACATCTGAGATCCAACCAAGGGATTCACCAACTTCCTCTACTGAAGTTATAATAGAAGAACCTACATCCCTAATAGAAGGAGTAATATTTCTATCTTCGACTGTAAGCAACTTCTAGGACAAGAACCATAAGTCCCTAGGGAAGAAGAAGGAGAAAATTATATTAACATTCCATTGATAGAAGAACCATAGGAGGAGCTAGAAAACCAAATTATAGAACCTTACATAAGCTCTGAAGAATATACAATGGTAGGAGAAGGGGAAGGAGAGGTACACAATGTGAACGGTGAACATAGGATTGGAGGAGGAAGAGGTAGAGGAAGAAATATAGGAGGAGGTGGAGGAAGAGGTGGAAGAGGAGAACCAAAACCTTTTGGATTTCCCATTTTATATGAAGATACCACAGCCACAATGAATAATATCTCACCCACCATCCTCCCTAATTTCCAAGGAGTAAGGAATGGGGATCCTAAGACATTTCTTTTTTAGTCTGATTTTTTGTGTAGGTCTTATGACTACTTTCTTAATTCTAAAACACTGAAATTGTTTCCAACTACTCTTAAAGACAGAGAAATTAAATGGTTTATGGGATTAGGAACACATGCCATAAGAATGTGGGAATAAATGAAAGATGTGTTCTTATAAAAATACAAATATTATTGTATGCCTCATAACCTTAAAGATGAAGTCTTTAAAATGATGCAAAAAGAAGATGAAAATCTTGAGGGTTTGGTTGAAATATTTGCTTACAATATTAAAAGGGATAAAATGCATACTTTAGATGATGAAACTTTGAAAGCTCTTTTGCTAAAATCCATTAGATATGAGTGATAGATATTCTCAATTTAATGGGTAAAGGAGATGTTTGACCGTTATCATTTAGAGACATATGTGAAATTTGTACACATACTTCAAGAGGTAAGGCTAGAACTGGAAAAATATGAGAGATACTATTATGTCTAGGATTAAAAAATATGCAGCTGAAATAGTAAGCAAAGCAAAAATAGGAAACTTGCTTGACAGTTTTAAAACAGATATTTTAGGGAGTCTTAGTGAGAATCCGGATACCCTTAAAATTTGAAACAAGCAAAAAGTTGAAAATGTTGCATTATCAATATTTTGTCCTGAATGTAGAAAGAAACATGCTCTAAGAGAATACCCTCTTGATAGTGTGGAAGTATGTGTTATTTGTGAAAAAAACCATGACACAAAAGTATGCCCTTCAATCCCTGAAATTAAAGTAGTCTTGCAAAGTGAAGCTGAAACACGGCAAATTGGGTCACTTTTTTTTATAGGTAAAAGACCATGGCAACCACACAATCCAAATATAGTGCAAGGTCTTAAACCTCTGTACCAATCATATGCACAACCTAAAAATAATTGGAATACCCAAATTCCTTAGAAAAATTGGCCACCTTAAAATCCATTATGGACACAAGGTTGGCAGCACCCTTCTAGGAATCACCAATTTAATTAGTTTCAACAACCATTTATTCCATATCAACCTCCATATTATACTCCTCAGTCAAATTCTTTTCCACAATCTCAATTACAAACCCAGACTTCTAATCAACCACTTCCATTACCACCCACATCATACCCCCAAAAAACCAATCAAATACTTTCTCTGATCTGAATATGGGCAAACTAGTTATTGTTATGCTAGCTCCCTCATCAGTATTAAAAATATGTGATTAGGATCATCTCAATTTAACCAATTGTGAAGGGGTTTATGTGTGTAGTTTCATGTGTGTTTTGATGATCAAATTATGAGTTAATTAAATTTTAAAACTCATAAATAGGAAATGAAATGCAGAAACATAAGTCACAGCAATCACATAACACAATGGATGATAATGGAGTTCACCCCTCCTAGGATACATCTCCATGGACCTGCTTAAACTAACTAGGCCCTCTTGGCATTATGAGTCAAATGTCTGATTACAAGCATATGTGATGCTCCAATGGATTTTCTGACTATTCCATTGGCTTCATAACACTCAAATACCCCAAAAATGACTATCCAATATCTGAATTTGGTTACGAGATGATCTAGGCTTGACCTCCCATCTTGGTGGCCATGGGCTTATTTAATCTCCAAAGTGACAAAATCACCTTCATATGTGCTCCAACGCCTGTAAAAATTATACCACTATGTTCATCAAGTACATCTAAAAATGACTATTTATTCACTCCATTTGGCCTTCAGCTGATCTAGGCATGGCCTTCCTTCCTAGTGGCCCTAGGCTTCAAAATTCTTCAAGTGATCAAAAACACCTGTAGATTTGCTCCATTGTCTCTGCAAGATGTTCCAATGGATTCAGAGCATGCCAATATTCTATGAATGACTATCCCTGAGCCAAAATTGGTCGAACATTTACCAAGATAGGCCTCATTAAATTTTCCCCTAGATTCTGCCTCTAAATCTGGAAAACTGCCAGATAACTCCGACAAATCTGGAAGTTCTGCTAACTTTGGAGAATCTGCCGAAATTGCCGCCAACTGTTAACTGTGGATTAATTAATCCTTAACTTTATATTAGGAGGTTAAATTCATGCTTATACCATATAATTTGGGCGCTTATCCATGGTTATGAAGTGGGGTCTTATGAGGAGGAGGGTTGGCCCCCTCCTTCCGCCATCGGATCTCCACTGTGCATTTAAATAACTTTTGATGCGCATCATTTTCAATGTACAAAAGAGTGGCCCATTAGTTATCGGTGGTAGTGGTATGGGGGAGGTCATGGGTTCGACCCATGACCTCACCCCTACATATACGTTTTTGCAACCATTAAAACTTTGCATTTAAATATATATCCCAATGTTTAAATACCATGCGGACTTGCAAATATTTAAACCTTTGGAATGTTTTCAATGTTTAATACGTACCAAACCTTTGAAATATGCATTCCACCATATGGTAATGACTTGCAATATTTTCTTTCCCACCGAAAGGTTACACCTTAGGCCTTGGATATAAAATTTGAAATGTGGAGTTTAATAATAATCAAGGTTTGAATTTAAATAAAATATGTGGAATGTTAATAATGACTAAGGTTTGGAATTATATATATATATATATATATATATATATAAACCATATAAAACATTAATATTTTATATATATAACATATATATTAAATCAACCTTAATAATTAAAAATAATAATCCCAGCACATAAATTCATCATGAACGCACATTCAACCTTGGAGGACATTGGGAAATTTCAACCTTCACAAACCAAACTGGTGAATCCAAATGTGAAACTTGTCACAGTTCCATTGGAAAAAAGCTGAAGAATATTCTTTTCATGCTGACTGGATTGCCATGTCATCATATGTATCTGTTCTGCAATTTTTTTTTTTTTAATTTGCCTATTCTAAACCGCGATCAGCAGGCCATAACTTCCTCATACGAACTCAGTTTTTGACGAAACGAGTTGTGTTGGATTCCTGGTGACAGGTTGGTCATTGTCATTCTAATTTGGTGAAATTATGATCACTTTGAATTTTGACCTAATTTTTGCCCATGATCCAGATTCTAATCACACCTTCCCATTGACATGCTATTGGACCCACAAAAGTTGGTTTTCTCATGAGCACTAAATATTGTTTTTTTTCCCAAGTTCTATCATCTTGATTCTACTTGGAAAATTTTTCATGACAACCACTTGGTCACTGACATGCCTTGCCTTGCAAATAGCTTGGTTCTTCAACCATTGTTCTTCTTTTTTTGTTGACCCAATCCAATACTTGTTGGCTGATATAATACTTTGTTGTACAAAATCGATTCCACAGTGCCTTCCCAATGAGAATAGTGTTCCTCCTTTTCATAATGAGTGAACTACAAAAATGAGTTCCAACATCAATAAAAATAAGAAAAGAAATGACCATTCTTTTACCTCCACGGTTACAAATTCCACATCTGGAAGAATGAATTTGCCATATCCTTCTCTTCTTGGAGTCAACACATAAAATGGTCTACAATGGCTACAAACTTTCTTGGCATCTTGTCACAAACACACATGCAAGAAACATAACTTGACGACATATCCTCTTGCTCCATCTTTTACCAAACCATTTCAATGGCGCTTCTTTCAGCTACACATGATCATCATGTGAATCATCTTGACTAACATAAATTATGGAATCTGATTTTCCATTATTTCCATTCTCTTTCTCCACCTTCTTCAAATGTCGTGGATGACTTTTTGGATAAAAATTCCAACACTTGTCTACAAGATGACCTTGCTTATGGCAATGAGTGAAAAAAAATTGCATCTTCTTTTCAGCATGGTTTGCCTTGTCTTTGGCTTTCTACCTCCTTTGGTTTGAAAGTTTCCCATGCATGGCTATCTTCTTCCAACACCTTGAAACATTAGGGTTATCCAAACCACAAAAGGAACCTGCAAATTTTCTCCAAATCTCATGTGATAATTTTCCATGTTTATCATAATCAAAAGCAACTTGATTAAAAGCAGATTTATACCTTGAACATTCGCCTTTGTCGCCTTCTTGAGGAGGTGAATTTTATGAGGTAGTGGCTCTCTTCAGAATACCAACAATGCATTCAATGACTATAGAGCTTTCAACATCCTCTTGTTTGTCATTCTCATTAGCATGCTCATTATTTGCATGCTTATGAGCACCTTCTTGCAAAGTGGGTGTAAAACTTTTGCATTCCTCATGAACACAATCTTCACAAGCTTAGGTAATGAACATGAAATAAAAGTCCTTATTGGAACACTTTCATGTTCCTCCTTGGCTTTATAGCTTTCTCCATCATTTTGTCCATAACCAAGACCCAAATACTTAGGCATTTCCTCAACAACAATTGGCTCAATTATTCCTTGTGCATGTTTGCCAAATAATTTACCTTCATAGCCCATATTCATCAATAATTTGGACCTTATTCCTCTAGTGTGTCTTTCAAAAGCACCTACACATTCATTTTGAGAGGAAATTGAAGATAAAGTTGAATTTCATACCTCTTTCTCAAGCACATGCTTGGCTAAGGCTTCCTTGGCATCATGGATCTGAGTCTCCATCTCATGCATCCATGCTAAGTTTTCATTTGCAATATGGAGATGAGTCTCCATCTCATGCAACTTTTCAGGAAGCTCTTGCTTCTCCTCCTTCATGGAAATCAACTGATATTTAAGTTTAATGTTCTCCCTCTTATCTTCATACTTCTCTTGCATCCTATCAATCATGATGTAGAGTTTTTGCAACATCTATTTATCAAAGAGTTTTTCTAAGGAAGATGGATTAGAAACATTGTTTAATGAAGCTACCATCACATATGTAATGCATACAAAGCTTCTTTGCTGTGATTTGAGATCTAAATTCTCAATCTTGACTTCTTTTCCTTCACACATAAACTTGTAAGTTCATTGTGTACAAGTTCACAATTAAATTCTCCTTACACAAATTCAAAAACCAATAGCTATAGAATAATTAGATAACCTTGGCTAAAATGAGCTAAAATTTTTGCTCTAATACCAACTTGATCTGAATATGAGAAAACTAGTTATTGCTATGCTAGCTCCCTCATCAGTATTAAAAATGTGTGATTAGGATTGTCTCAATTTAACCACTTGTGAAGGGGTTCATGTGTGTAGTTTCATGCATTTTTTATGATAAAATTATGAGTTAATTAACTTTTAAAAAATGATAAACAGAAAATGAAATGTAGAAACATAACTCACAACAATCACATAACACAATGGATGAGAATGGACTTCACCCCTCCTGGGATACATCTCTGTGAACCTGCTTAAACTAGCTAGTCCCTCTTGGGATTATGAGTCAAATGAATGATTACAAGCATCTATGATTCTCCAATGCATTTTTTGACTACTCCATTGGCTTCAGAACACTCAAATACCGCAGAAATGACTATTCAATCTCTGAATTTGGTTACCAGTTGATCTAGGCTTGACCTCCCATCTTGGTGGCCATGGGATTGTTTAATCTCCAAAGTGACAAAGGCACCTTCAGATGTGCTCTAAGACATTGGAAAATTGTACCACTATGTTCAGAACATAAAATACATCTAAAAATGATTGTTCATTCACTGCATTTGGCCTTCAATTGATCTAGGCATGGGCTTCCTTCCTGGTGGCCCTAGGCTTCAAAATTATTTAACTGACCAAAAAGACTTGTATATTTGCTCCATTGTATCTGAAATTTATTCCAATGGATTCATATCATTCCAATCTGCTAGGAATGATTATCCCTAAGCCAAAATTGGTCGAAAATTTTCCAAGATAGGCCTCATTAAAGGTTCCCCTAGATTCTGCCTCTAATTCTGGAAAACTACCAGATAACTCCGAGAAATCTGGAAGTTCCGCTAACTTTGGGGAATCTGCCGAACTGCCACCAACTATTGACTGCTGATTGATTAATCCTTAACTATATATTAGGAGGTTAATTGTGTGCTTATCCCATTTAATTCAGGCATTTATGCATGGTCATGAAGAATGGTCTTATGAGGAGAAGGGTTGGCTTGCAGGGCTGGCCCCCTCCTTCTGCCATTGAATCCCCACTGTGCATTTAAATAATTGTTGATACGCATCATTTTCAACGTACAACAGAGTGGCCCATTGGTTATCGGCGGTAGTGGTATAGGGGAGGTCATGGGGTCGAGCCTCGACCTCACCCCTCCATATACGTTTTTGCAACCATTAAAACTTCGCATTTAAATATATATCCAAAGTTTAAATACCATGTAGAATTTCAAATATTTAAACCTTTGGAATGTTGTTAATGTTTAATATGTACCAAACCTTTGAAATATGTATTCCGCCATATGGTAATGGACTTACAATATTTAAATGCCCTCTAAAAGGTTAACCCTTAGGCCTTGTATATAAAATTTGAAATGTGGAGTTTAATAATAATCAAGGTTTGAATTTAAATGAAATATGTGGAATGTTAATAATGACTAAGTTTTGAAGACAGAGCTAGCGCGAAGGGTTTTTGCAACAAGGCAAAAGGGTTGGAATAACCTAGGGTTTCATTTGAGAGGGGGTCTGGTGGTCGCGTTGCTGCTATCGCCCCGTTACATTTTTTTGTTTCGATGATGCTAGGTTGTTTCTCCGGTGGGTTGGCATCTGTTGCTGTTCGTGGGTGAGTTTTATGCCCAAGGTTCTCAGGTGGTTACTGCCTAGAGTTGTCACTAGTTCATGGGTGCAGTTGTTGCCCAGTGAACGTCACCCAAATTTTTTTTGTTGGTTCAGAGTCTGTCGCCTTGCCGTTGTGGCCCTTTTACATTCCTGCATCCAGATTCAATGGAACTGGGGTCGTTTTTGAAGATATGGTTGGTTGGTTGGAGATTTATGTTCATTGTTGCTACTCGTGGTTGTGGATCTTCTCAGTTTCTTTGGCTCATAGCCTTAGATGCGGAGCTTGTGGTCTCTAGTTTCTAGGTCTGCTCCTCCCGCCATTCTGCCCGTGATTTCTTTCTACCCATTCTCGGTTTATCCCCTAGTTTCATTGTCATATCCCTTATGGGTTTGTGAGGGCTTGGGTTTCTGGTTTATTTTTTCTTTTTTCTTTTGATAGACTTACTTTTTGGGGTGTTTTCCTCATATGAGGAGCCCTGGAATTGGTGGGTTGGCATAGAAAAGGAAGACAGATTGCTCTTTCGAGAAATGTTAAGGCAGAGAACCCATACTTCTACGATTTTTGTGGATTTTTGGCTGTATCCAAAACGATTGTATGGATCTGGTTTTTTGTGTTATGTGTAACACACGATCAAATAGAATGCTTATAGCATGTACTCTGTAAACTTTTTATTACATATAATGGAAAGTTTTGATTTTTTTCTTTGGAAAAAAATAATGACTAAGGTTTGGAATTAATAATATATATATATATATATATATATATATATATATATATATTAAACCAACCTTAATAATTAAAAATAATAATTCCAGCACATAAATTCATCATGAACCCACATTCAACCTTGGAGGAAATTGGGCAATTTTCACCTTCAAAAACCAAACTAGTGAATCCAATTGTGACACTTCTCACAGTCCCATTGGAAAAAAACAGAAGAAGATTATCTGCATGCTGACTGGACTGCCATGTCATCAGCTATACATGTTCTGCAATTTTTTTTTTTAAATTTGCATGTTCTAAACGACGATCAACAGACCATAACTTCCTCATCCGAACTCGGTTTTTGACAAAATGAGTTGCGTGGGATTCCTGGAAACGGTTCGGTCGTTATCCTTCTGGTTTGTTGCAATTCTGATCATTTTTAATTTTGAGCTAATTTTTGCCCCTAATCCATATTTTGATCATGCTTAGCCACTGTTGAACCTGAACAATAAAAATTCACAACTTGTCTACAATATGGAATGTCAAAATTTCCAAGCTTGCATGATAACTCCATTAGATCTAAATAATGTCCAACTTATATTTGATAGAGCTATCATATGTTGTTATTCAAGAAGAAGATGAACCTCTTAAGAAAGAAAATTCTCTTAATCAAAAATAAATTTCTCAAAAAGACAATACCCATGTGCATTCTCTTGAGACTTTGTATAAGTTGGTGTAGCATCAAGTGTGCTCTAGCACTGAAATTTTTTGGAGGGGTTAGGACACACTTGATCTCCAAAACACAGAAAGGGATTTGAGAAATTTCAGTTGATGTTCAAGTTATTCAAATAATTAATTATTTTTAATGGATTTCCTGAGTCTAACATGGGAAAATAAAATAATTAAAGTGAATTAATTAGCACATATGTTGAATTTTCTTAAGTCACATGGATCAAGCGGTCTTTTAATCTCAGCCGTTGAAGGATGATTTAATCTCGACCATTGAAGGGTTCAACAAAAAAGTATAAGAGAAAGGCTTGAGGGTCAGTTGGAGACAGACCCATAGTTGCAGAACTGAGGAATAGATCTGGAATTATAGGGCGGGTTTGCCAAGAATTTCCAGAGGAATTTCATGCAGTAAGGGGTAGTATTGGTTGAGGGGATGATCTGATCCCAAGAGCCAAGAGACAGTAAGAGGCAGAGGAGCAGCAAGAGGGGCTTCAGAGCCACGCAGTCTAGTAAGGGCAGCGCAGAGCCAGCTAGGGCCACGCAGGGCTGACGCAGGCCTAGCAAAGGTAGTGTAGACCCTCCAGGGGTGACGCATGCCCTCCTAGAGCAACCAAGAGGCTGACGCAAGCCTTCAAAGGTAACGTCGGGGCTTCAGAAGCAGCGTTGATGGTTTCTAGGGCCAAATCCGAGCTGAGTCTTGTAAATATCATTTGAGGGTGTGGATCAGTCTGATATTTGGCACTAGAAATTTAGGTTAGTTGCAGATTTGATCTATTTTATTCTTTATTGGGTTTTCCAAGCTTGGAACCTAGATTTGTTGTACTCTGAACTACTTAATAATAAACCCTCATATCTGTTGCACCGATTTTCCCGATTTGGGTTTTTCTCGGGACTTAAGTCCTAAAATCCATGTGTCACTTTGTTGCATGAGTGTATTATTTAGTAAATGATCTTCATGTGTAGGTTGTAGTTGTGTTTATTTTCAAAATTTTATGAATCTAATTTCTGGAAATAACTTGTATTAATTAAATCAAGTAGGAGAAAATAAACCAATACACTACAATAGAATTTTCACACATTCTAATGACACTCCATTAAATTCAACTCCCATTATAGAACAACCTTCTGTTTCTATTCAAAATCCACCTTTTCCTGAAAGGCTAAAAACTGACAAAGGAATAGAGAAACAAATTTTGTTTCCTGAATATGACAGTCTAGATGAAATAAAGAATGTTTACATCAAAATTCCTTTGTTACAAGCTATAAATGAAATTCCAATTTTTTCAAGAACAATCAGGGAGTTAAGCATTAAATATCGAGAAGGAAAAAGAAAGAAATTAAAAAAATCTAGTTAGTTGAGAAAATTGCAGATATTATGATGGGAAAACCAATAGTGCAAAAATATCTAGATCCAGGAAAACCCATCGTAAAAACACACATTAATGGTATCCAGATTCCAAACACAATGATCAATTTAGGAGCATCTATCAATATCATGAGTAAACAAACTATGAATAAATTAAAACTTTCTAATCTTCAATACACACCAACATTATTACAGATAGAAGATAAATCTATTATTAAACCAGATGTTTTGTTAGAAGATGTATATGTCTCCTTATATTCTTGGGAATATCATGTTGATTTTATGATTTTAACTCCCAAGAATAATTTAGGAGGACATCCATTGATTCTAGGAAAACCATGGTTAGCTACAACTGATGCTTTCATAAGTTGTAGATCTTGCAATATGTTTATCTCTGATGGAAGCTCTACTAATAAATTCACACTATAACCTCCAAAAAAAACAACGATAGAAGTAGAAAGCTAAGTTTGGATAGATGATGATGAATACTTTGATATAAAACCAATACTTGCTACTTCTCAAATAGATGAGGAAGATTAGATTTTAAATTTGACGAATAATAATGATTCTTCCTCATATTGTGAATGAGATCAAGGTTTTCAAGAACAATGTAATGTTGAATATTTCTCATCTCATCGAGTGGCTTTGCATTCTATGGAAAATTTTTGCAATTATTTAATAGAAATATTTCCAGGAAAAACTTTGAATATCAATAACAATTTATAAGAATCGATAAAGATGTTACAAGAACATTCCTTTGCATATGCATGGGAATACAACGATATGAAAGGAATTGATCCTCACATTTTTATGCATCATATCTATATTGAAGAAAATTCCAGACCAATTCAACAACCTCATAGGAGGATGAACCCAAATCTAATGGAAATTGTTAAAGAGGAGTTGCAAAAATTGTTGAATGTGAATTTCATTTATCCAATATATGATAGTCAATGGGTCTCACCATTAGTGATTGTTTCAAAGAAAAATGTAAAATGGAGAGTATGCATTGATTACAGGGAATTGAATAAAGCCACCTTCAAAGATCATTTTCCACTTGCCTTTATAGATCAAGTCCTTGATACTTTGGCAAGGAAAAAGTATTTTTCATTCTTGGAGGGTTTTAGTGGATACAACCAAATCCAAGTAGCTCTAGAAGATCAAGATAAAACAAATTTCACTTGTCCATGGGGAACTTTGCTTACAAATTACTACCTTTTGGATTATGCAATGCACCTGCAACATTCCAAAGGGAATTTCTAGGCATTTTTTTCTGATTTAATCCATGATTGTTTGGAAGTTTATATGCATGATTTTACGGTCTATGGAAATTATTTCGAGGAAGATCTTAAAATTAGGAAAAATTACTCATTAAATGTAAAGAAACAACATCTCTTTAATCCATGAAAAATTTTTTATGATGTTTAACAAGGTAATTGTTTTAGACCACCACATTTCAGGAGATGGAATTAAAGTGGATGCAACTAAAGTAGAAGTTATTTCCAAATTATCAGTTCGTACTTGTCAAAAATATGTTAGAATTTTTCTTGGTTTTGTCGGTTATTATAAAATGTTTAAAAACAAATTCACCAAGATATCCTCTCCACTTTTCAAATTTCTTACAAAAGGTTGTGAATTCATCTGAAATTTTGATTTCCAAAAATATTTCAAAACATTGAAAGAATATATTTTTGAAACACCTATCTTAAAAGGATCAAATTGGAGCTTCCCTTTTCATATTTCAAATTATGATTGAGATATATCTTTAGGAGTTGTATTGGGATGGAAAGATTGTAGAAATTATACAACGTGCATGTATATATTGGATTCACCCGATCTAACAATGTACTAAAGTTAAATACTGAATCGCTTCTACAAATATTTTGCGGAATTAAAAACACAATCACTAATCACAAGAACATGAAGAATGATCAATCACACACAACACAGATAAATTCCTGGGGAAATCTTATAGCTAAAAACCCCACTATCTTCTATTGTATATTAAGCATGGATCATGAAACAATTACATACAAAACTCTTCTCACAAGAGCCCTCTGGTACTCAACTAATTGTCTCACACTGTCATATGCAAAACTGACAAACAAATAGCCAATTCTCAGCCTCCAAACAGCATGCCTTGCTTGCGCAATCCCTGATGGTAAAGATCCCTAAAATATAGGAATTATTGCATGCCTTGACTGTGAAAGTATCATGGGCACTCTAATGGGTGTTTGGTTGCAAGTGTGTAAGCAAATAATGCTACAAATTATAGTCAACTTCCCTTTCACCTAGAACTCAATTGGGTCTCCACTGGATCTGACATGCATGCAACTAATAATAGCAAATATTCAGTTGCATGTGAGATCATTGATTGTGAATTAATTAATATTTAATTCACTAGATCTCTCACTAGTGTATCTTCAGCTACAACCAGCACAACTGAGTTTAACTCACTTAACTGGGTTAAATTGTTTACAACTTATATTAATTAATGCACCACTGCACTTCGAACTCTGTTACAACTAGAATTACTCTGCATGCCTCACCAATAACCTCTAACTCGAAATCCACTAACTAACTGAATTTACCACTTTTAGTTAACTCATTCAAGTCCACATTGAGAATAGATTACAGTTTAATGTCCATATTAATTAAGGGATAACCAAAATAGACATGCACCCAAAAATAGCACTGTAGGCCCCACCCTAGTCTGGGTGCTTAATGCAACCATGTGCTTAATGCACTAGGCATGGGTGTTGAATCTTCTTGTTTAATCTCAACACTCCCTCTCAACAAGAAAGGGATTATCCTTCACCCTGATCATGTCTCTATGGTATTCGAATTTGCTCCTGGTGAGCGCCTTCGTCAGAATATCTGCATCCTAACATTCTGTGGGAATGTACTGAAGTAACATGATCCTTCTTTACACACTATGTCTGAGATGATGGTACCAGATATATATATGCTTGGACCTATCATGAAACACATGATTAATCAAGAGTTTAATGCAACTTTGATTATTACAATGAATCATTATCGGATCCATCTAAGAACCAAACAAGCCAACCAAGATATTTTTCATCTAGATAGCCTCACATGCAACTCGACTTTCTTCCATGTATTTCGCTTCCGCTAAACTGAGTGCCACGGATCATTTTTTCTTGTTGTACCAAGAAATTGTTGTCGATCCAATGCTAAAGATCCCCCCTGATGTGCTCTTTCTATCTGATGGACTGCCAGCCCAATCTGCATTCGTGAAGCCATGAAGCTTCACTCCATCATCCGTTTGTACCATAGACCATACTCTGATGTTCCCCTTAGGTATCTCGGGACATGCTTCCCCATTTTCCAAAAGAGCTTGGTAGGCTTAACCATAGCTTGACTCAATTGGTTAACTGTGTAGGAAATGTTTGGTCTCATTTTCACCAAATACATTAGCTAACCCACTAATGGTAAATAGATAGTAGCATCCACTACCTCTCCAGAAGTAGCATCCTCTTTCCTTCAATTTCTTGGAAGAGTATCCATGGGTTTGCAACTCTCCATGTTAAACTTACCCAGTATTTCCTTTGCATACTTTCCTTGAGACACAAAAATTTCACCATCTCACTGCCATATTTCCAATCCAAGGAAATAATGAAGGAGTCCCATGTCCTTCATTTCGAACTCCCTTGCAAGATCCTCCTTGCATCAGTGTATCAAATTCTTATCACCAGTCAAAATTAGATCATCAACATAAAGAACAATGATCAATAGCTTACCCTCAACCACAATCTGGTACAGGTTTTCATATGCTTCACTTTTGGTGAAGCACAATCCAATGAAATAGCTTTCTATCTGAGTGTACTAAGCACGGGGTGCTTGCTTCAACCCATACAATGCTCTTTTGAGCTTGCACACATGCGACACATTGTTGAAGGTTTTGAAACCTTCAAGCTGCTTTATGTACACCTCTTCCTCAATGATCCCATTGAGAAATGCAATTTTCACATCCATCTGATGAATGTGCTAGCCCATCTGCGCTGAGAGTGCAAGGATAGATCTTATGGAAGAGTACCTTTCAACAGGTGAAAAATTCGCATCATAATCTATTCCCTCGATCTGTGAGAATCCTCGAGCTACAAATATGGCCTTTTATTTCTCCATGCTCCCATCAACAGCTTGCTTTACCTTGTAGATCCATCTCGATCCAACCACTGATTTGTCAATCGGTCTTGGGACTATCTCCCATGAACTGTTCTTGACAATGGATTCATACTCCTCCACCATTGCATCAACCCAAGTAGGTTGCTGCATTGTTCCCTGAAAGGAATATGGTTCATTCACAATACATTTTCTCATAAGAGCCATGTATCGAGTAAGTCGATCAGGAGATTTTATTTGTCTACGCTGTGAAGTAGGAGCTCCTACATTTTGTGCATCATCAAGTCTCAACCTATTACCTTATGTGGTGTGCCTTCTACCATTTCTGATGGATGGCTCTGCATGATTGTTTTCCTCCACTCCATGAACTTTCTCATGTGGCTGATACACATCTTGAGACTCATCCTTGGGAACCAGCAGTTCCTCCTTTGCATGCAAGTCCAGCTCCCTCTCAAGGGACAACCGCATGTCTTTCTCCTCATCAAATTTGATATCCCATCACACAAAAGTCATTCTGCTTTCTGGGAAATACACATGATAATTATGGGTTATTTTAATGTACCCCGCAATAATCCCAACCTAAGCTATTGGTTCCAGCTTCTTCCTGGCGTTCTTGGTCACATGCACATAAACACATGAGCCAAAAATATTAAATTGTGAAACATCATGTTTCTTACCAGTGAAAGCCTCTTCAGGTGTACTCATGTCAAATACTCTATGATGACAATGTTTTTGCACATGTACCGATGTATTGCATGCTTCCGTCCACAGATGCATTGGTAGGCCTTGATCATGCAACATCGCTCGTGTTGCACCCACAATAGTTATGTTCTTCCTCTCCACAACACCATTCTGTTGTGGGTTATGAGGCGCTATGAGTTCTCTTCGAATTCCTTCTTTGCTACAAAAGTTCTTGAATTCGTTAGAGATGTATTATCCACCATTATCACTCCTAAGATCCTTCACTTACTTCCAAAAATATTTCTCCACCAGTGCCTTAAACTCATATAACTTAGAGAATGTTTGATCTTTCTTTTGCATGAAGAAGATCCAACACTTACGAGAAAATTCATAAACAAATATTACATAGCACTTATGTTTTGTTGTTGAAGCAACCGAGAAAGGACCACACACATCTGTGTGAACTCTCTCAAGGATCCCCAAAGCTCGGTTCCTTCTCATGAAAGGAAGCCTTTACATATTTTCTCATAGTACATCCCTTGCATGTGTCTGACTGCGCAAGTGTACCCCTGGGAATACTAGTAGAAATCTATTGCATGACTTTCAAGGCTCCATGGTGAAGATGGCCCAATCACCTATGGCATAATTCGCCCTCATCCCGGCTCACCACTTGATCTTCATTGCCCATGATTGTTGCGCATCCATCTACCTCCAGCTTGTATATATTCTTAACTCAAATCCCTATCCTCTTGGCTTGTCCCGTTGTTTTATGTCGCAGGAAAGTTGTTCCATCACTAAAAACAACATCATAGCCTCTATCCTCCAACACTGCGACTGATACCAAATTTTTCTTTAGACTTGGTACATGCATCACATATTTTAATTGAAATGGTTTACCTGAATCCCTCTGAAAGGTAATGGTACCAATCCCGGTAGCACTATACTGTCCGTCATCGCCCATTTCAATATGCATTTGAAGGTTTTTCTCCTCCAAGTCACTGAAATTTTCCTTATCTCCCGTCATGTGAAAGGAAGTGCCACTATCCAAATACCACACAGATCCCAATGCACTGGACACCATGTATGCGATCAATGAGAATTCAAGCTCAATTTGCAAGGCAATGGCCTCACCAATTGCAGATCCTCCAGCCTTCTTTTTCTTCTTCTTATGTGGACAGTTAGTAGAAAAATGACCATACTCGTGACAATGAAAACGCTTCAGGACATGTCCTACTTCTTGCCATTCTTGGACTCAGATTTAGAATGGAATTTCTTCCCCTTCCCCTTCCTTGCCTTGGCAGCCAAAGCACAATCCTCTTCATCCTCATTCTTAGATGAAGATCCATCTCTAGTGTTTCGTCTGAACTCCTCCTGCACCAAATCTGACAATAGTCATTCCCGATTTGGAAAATTTTCCCTTTCAGTGGCAGAGTCTTGATAATTGTGCCAACTCTTGCGAAGTCCTAGGAGGGCCAAAATCACCAAATCATCATCAGCAATTTTTATTCCAACGCTCCCCAGTTCATCCCAACATTGGACAAACTTTGTTATATATTTTGGAATGGTGTCGCCCTTTTCCATCTTGATCTTCCTAAGTTTATCTTTGAGTGCCAATTTCCTATGGTCATTACTGCTTTGGAATAGATCCGTAAAAGCCTTACACATTGCATATGGTGTGGCTTTCCCATGGAGGCTTGAGACAATGTGGTCTAGTACTCCCTCCAACAGGATCCTCCTCACCTTTTCCAATTTCTTTTGCCATGCATCAAGATTTGTAGCCTCTGCAACATCAGGTTTAGGAACATCTTTGTCAATGAATTCCTTCAACCCATTTTCTTTGAGTACTGCCTCCATCCCGCCCTTCCAAGAAATGTAGTTTGATATTCCCTCGAGTGCATACTCTAACCTCAAGCCACTGAAATCCATTTTGATCTTGAATCAGTTGTAGAACCAAGAAAGTATTTCTGCAAATTCGAATTTTATCCAGTCACAAACTCAGCTCCTGCTTCACTTCTGCAATTTCTTGTGCTATGATACCATGTATAAATTGTACAACATGCATGTATATCTTGGATTCACCTGATCTAACAATGTACTAAAGTTAAATATTGAATCGTTTCTACAAATATTTTGCGGAATTAAAAACACAATTGCTAATCACATGAACATGAAGAAAGATCAATCACACACAACACAGATAATTTCCTGGGCAAATATTACAGCTAAAAACCCCACTATCTTATATTGTATATTAAGCATGGATAATGAAACAATTACTTACAAAACTCTTCTCACTAGAGCCCTCTAGTACTCAGCTAATTCTCTCACACTGTCATATGAAAAACTAACCAACACATAACTAATTCTCAGCCTCCAGACAGCCTACCTTGCTTGCGCAATCCCTGATGGTAAAGATCCCTAAAAGATAGGAATTATTTTATGCCTTAACTGCGCAAGTATCATGGGCACTCCAATGGGTGTTTGGTTGCAAGTGCGCAAGCCAATAATCCTACAACTGATAGTCAGCTTCCCTTTCACCAATGATGCAGAAGCATCAAAGCTAAATTTTCATTATCCAATTGTGTAATTAAGGGGGTGAGATATTTTAATTATTTTATTAATTAAATTGCTCATTTTTAATAAATTAGGAGAGAAATTATAAATGTGAGGATTATTGTAAATATTCCTTAAAGAATTAAGGATATGAGTGGAGTTGAATTAGGTAGATAATCTAGGGATGAGGAATTCCATAAATGAGACTTAGTTGGGTCCAAAAAAGATAAATCTAAATTAGATTCTAAGTTGAGATTTATGTGGAGGAATTTATGGAGTGAAATAAATTCACTATTTATGTATAAATAGGAGGGTTTTGTGAGGATGAAAGACAGTTGAGAGAAGAGAGGAATTGAGGAGAAGTAAGGAATGGATTGAGAGCTTTTTGTAAAGGGCCAAGAGCCGAAAGGCCAATTATTGAAATATTTGGCCAGATGTTGGAGTTTTACAATTTTATTATATTTATTACATATCAGCATTTTTGTTTGTATAGCTCTCTTTCCATTATGTATATTTCAAGCTGCTGCAAATTGATTGTTTAATGAAAAAATGAATTGAGAGTTTAATGCGTGAAGGAAGGATTCGAAATTTTATATGCTAGGATCTGTTTAACCTAGTACCTTGGCATCATTTGGTATCAGAGCAAAGGAGATGAGTCTGCAAATGTACATGTATATGCTGTATGCATGTGAACACAGGAACTTACGTATATTCGGAAGCAAATGCCGGAATGTTGATGTAATTTTGGAGTTCACGTTGTTGTTGAAGCAGAGATTGGGCAGCGCATGAGGAAGTTGAGTTGTATTGAAGCCTTGGAGCAGGGATGGTGTTAATTGGCAGCGTTCAACACACAATTGATTGGAAGCAAAGTTGAGTGACAATGTTAACTCAAGTGGAAGAGTAGTGCGATGACACATGGTAAACCCCGAGATCGAATGTAAGTGATATCCAACGTATTCCAAAGCATGTGTGAGACATTTAATAGTAAATTCATAGAATTCTGAGTATGCAACGTATTCCAACCAGTTGGAATCGTCTTTTCGGTGTTTGCTTGGCTACTGTGATAACTTGTACAGTCGTGGTATTAAACAAGATACAATGTTAAAGACATTAATCTTGGCAGCGTTAAGGCAGATTGAGCATGCAGAGTTCAATTTTAAGACGCGGTCACTGTTTTATAGCGGAGACTGTTTACCACTGATTTTGTATTCGCATCGTAAATGGAATCGAAAATCAACGATTGTAGTGAGTTCTTGAAATCGCAGAATCTAATGTAATTATTGGATCCTCTGGTACATTGTTCATGTTTAGCAGAGAAAGCGCCATATAGTGTTTCCATGTTTTTAACAGAACCCAAAATTATCAATGTTTACACTCAGATAGAAAACGTTGTTTTAAATGCTCCCTTCTTATGCAAACATCTCACGTCCAAATTTCAAATTGTGTGTGTCAATATTGTAATTGAATTTCCCTGCGGTTGTAAACAGTGAAGTCATAACACAATTGTGACTTGGTCGCTTCTATAGATTCTGAAAATTAATAATTTGAGGTTGTGTATTTGTTGAAATGCAGAACATGAACTCAGTCACATGTGAAGAGTCAAACTGATTTGGAATTATATATCAAAGTTTTTTTTGCTACTTTGAATATTAAAGTGTGCATTGGTTAACTGCATCATTTTTGGTTGAAAGTGAAAGCTTGAACTCAATCACACACGGAGAGATAAATTTATGTGGACTTATATATAATATAAGTTCTTACCACATTCAATACTAAAGTGTGTGCTTGTTCTCAAAAAGGCATGTGTGGGCTCGTGAAAGAGGTGTGGTTCGAGCAGGATATTCAAGGTATGGATCTAGTGTTTCCATGGTACCACCTTCCAGCATAAGAAAAGGTCACTGGGATTGATCAAGGTAAATTTTTTACAAATAATTCATTTACGTTTTTTTTGGAGAATGTAATCTTGAGAGGACATTTGGTTACATTAAGGGTTCATGTTTTCAAAGTGAGAAATTGAAATTGAAGAGATTGAGATGAGAGAACTTGGCTTAAGCTAAGAGGGGAGATTATGCGTAATTTGAAGGTCTCTAACAATATTTGCTGGGAAAATAATTATGTTAGAAAGTTGCTGGGAAGAATTTTATTTGCTGAGGAGAAAATGGACCTTGCACATTCAATGTAAATCTATAGAGGCTTGAATGTATTCCTAAAAGAATAAGTAAGTGTTGGATCATTTCAACCACGTGAAGATTCAAGGTAAGTGCTCATTGAATGAATCAATATTCATTGGGTAGAGGTATTTTAAAATCTGGATGATTAAATTTCCTTGTCATATCCGAGAAGATGATATTTTGTAAATGTTATGAAATAGTGGAAATGTTGTAAATGCAGAGGCATAAATAAATGGAAAATGAATGAAAATGTGCTAATCCTAGGTGATATAAAATGAAATATGCATTTTTATGTGAGAGGGTTTATTATGCATAATGTGTATTTTTCACAATTTTGGTTAAGTCATTTTGGAAAAAAGCTTATAGTTGGGAAAAGAAGAATTCTTTTGATTGGTGACTGAAAACATAATTGCTTGATGTTGTAAAATATTTGTATTGCCGTCATGTGGCGGTATCTAAGGAGGTGATATTCAGGATGGACACAATGTATGGGTTGTACATCGAAGAGGTTGAAATATGAATAACATGTTCTCTGTACATAGGTGAAGAGATGTGAATTGATGTTGTATGGTGCATAAAAGTGCAGGGAAATGTTTGCATTAAGATGACGAGCTTATGGGCATGCGAGTATTTACAGTGACAAAGACAACAAAGAAGAGTGGAAACCAGAGGGTTGAGACTGCAGAGATAAAGGTTTATTAAATAACCTTGACAGAAGCATGAGGTATGATAATTCAGGAAGGTATTTTTGAACATTGAAGATTGAATGGTTTATTTATTTTCACCTTAAAATAATTCTTGAAAAACTTGAATCGCATTTTGACTAAAGACTTCAATATCATGTGAAATGATAAGGGCAAACTAATGATTTTTCATAAGATTGGAATATGAAATAAAGTGAAGATTTTACATCCTAAAAATGTATTAGGGGTGTATGATTGCTGGAGGATTGTACAACTTGAATTAAGTCAAAATATCCATTGCCATAATTAGTGGGTCGAGTCTTGGAGTGAAAACAGATGTTAGATTCAAATGAAAGTTTGGATAGTTTGAGTTGAGATTGAGTATTTTCATCCAAGATGAAGAATTGGTGTAATTCTGAATTCAAAGAGTCATAAGATAAGTCAAAAGTATGAATGTAATTGGGTGCATGATCGGCGGAGTCCGACACACAAAGAATTGGTTATTTTAACACATGAGTTACTAAAGTGTTGTTTGCAGCAAAGTGAAGCAAAAGGGTTGCCACAGATTGGTTCCAAGGCAGAGAACCAAAAGAATCCAAGCGCATGAGGATAAATTTCATTTTTGATGAACGAAAAGTGTGAAGGATTGCTGAGAAGTGGATTAAATGAAATCCACACGTGAATTGAAGAAGTTCACAAAGGAGGGGAAGATGACTTTTGATAGTCATTTCCGAAGATCTGATGAAGACCACAACAAAGGGAAGAAGAACGAGAATTCCAAGGTAAGTGGCATATGTGAGCAGCTGATGGATGAAGAGTACAAGCAAGAGAGGGCTGAGTTAAAAATTCACCTTGAATTTTTAATGGAATTGTTGCAGGAAAATGTGAAAGAGCAAAAACATGGTTGGACCATGAGAAAGAAGGTAAAGTGGCAGAGGCTACATGAAAAGAGGGAAAATAAGGTAAACATACAGTTGATAGAAGAGATAAAGAAGCTTGAGCAGACGTTGAGTTGTGAAGAACTCAGAGAGGCTGAGTTAAAAATGGATGTTTCCATTTGTGGCCCAAAACAAGGTGAAAGTCTGGGTGAAGAGATCAATGAGGAAGATCTCATGAACTATTGGGATAGTTCAGACGAATATGAAGATGTGTTGGCAAGAGAAGCATATGAGGCTATGAAACCTTGTATTTTTAAATCTCACAGTTTATGTATGTTTGCAGGATGTGCGAAAGATGGTGAACAGTCTGATGGAACTGTCACAAACATGAAGGAAACTTTTGAGGAGAAGTCTGGTGGAGAATTCTTTTCAAAGAAGGAAGGTACTGATTTGTTGCAGCATGAAGAAATCATAAACGAAGTATTTTTTGGTGTGAGACAGCAAGTTGAAACTGTTATGGAGCAAAAGCATAATGGAAATGCCAAAAAAATATTCCAAGGAGGTCAACAAATGTATTTTTTTAGTGAACTTGCTGATGAAAGTTTACAATGTGATGATGCTAAAACCAGGACAACTCAGGAAGATTTCCAGAAGAAGAATGAAGCTGGGAATTATGGTTGTGATGAAGTGCTGAAAAGATTTCATATGGAAATCGAGTTCTTGGAACGATGGCTTAAGGAACCTGGTGGTGAAGTAAAACTTGCAGAACCTGATCCAAAAGAAATTACAGTTACTATACATGATAGAGATGAAATGTTTATAGAATTGAATGAATGTTATAACTTTTCAAATAATGATGTAAGTGTATGTACAGAAAGCGGAATTAACAAATATGATGTCGAAGTCAGAGAATTTGAGCATAAATTATTTGGAGTTGAGATGAAAGATCAGGAGCAGCAAGGGAGTTGTGTCCATAGAGACAAAAAGGAGACAGAAATATTGATCCAGTAGGATGAAGATGGAAGTAGCTGACAATTCAAAACAGAATCTATTGAAGTCCAGAAATTCGATGATGGGAGATTGATGCCTGAAGCATCAAAAGAGACCGAAAGGTCTTATCTTTTTAAAACTAACAATTTGTTGGTGAATGCAGGTACATCACCGGACGAGAAATTTGTTGCTATAAAAGCAATAAAAGACTATAGTAGTAATCAAGGAGTTCTTGATTATTTTCCATTGCAGAAAGTTGGGTATTCAGCTTAGTTGGAGGCAAAAGAATTCGAAAAAGAGGTAATACTCCGAGGAATTGGCGAAAGAAAGTGTTGGAGAAGCCAATGGAATCCGATCGACAGAGTGGGTGATGAGTTACCAAATCGAGCTAATACTTCGAAGGACCAGCGGCAGAACAGAGTTTAGAATCCTGGAGGGAGAAATTCATCAGGACTTGTGGCTGTTGCAGTATTACAGAAAAGTGACAGACCTCATAGACAGGAGTCTATGAAAACTTCTCTACATGGGGAGTCTGATGCTGGAGCATCAAAAATAAATTTTCATTATCCAATTGTGTAATTAAGGGGGTGAGATATTTTAATTATTTTATTAATTAAATTGCTCATTTTTAATAAATTAGGAGAGAAATTATAAATGTGAGGATTATTGTAAATATTCCTTAAATAATTAAGGATATGAGTGGAGTTGAATTAGGTAGATAATCTATGGATGAGGAATTCCATAAACGGGACTTAGTTGGGTCCAAAAAAAGATAAATCTAAACTAGATTTTAAGTTGAGATTTATGTGGTGGAATTTATGGAGTGAAATAAATTCATGATTTATTTATAAATAGGAGGGTTTTGTGAGGATGAAAAACAGCTGAGAGAAGAGAGGAAGTGAGGAGAAGTAAGGAATGGATTGAGAGCTTTTTGTAAAGGGCCGAGCGCCGAAAGGCCAATTATTGAAATATTCGGCCAGATGTTGGAATTTTTAAATTTTCTTATATTTATTACATATCAGCATTTTTGTTTGTATAACTCTCTTTCCATTATGTATATTTCAAGCTGCTGCAAATTGATTGTTTAATGAAAAATTGAATTGAGAGTTTAATGCATGAAGGAAGGATTCGAAATTTTATATGCTAGGATTTGTTTAACCCAGTACCCTAGCATCAACCAAGAACTCAATTAGGTCTCCACTCGATCTGACATGCATGCAACTAATAATAGTAAATCCTCAATTGTATGTGAGATCATTGATTGTGAATTAATTAATATTTAATTCACTAGATCTCTCACTAGTGTATCTTCAGTTACAAATAGCACAACTAATTTTAACTCACTTAACTGAGTTAAACTGTTTACAACTTGCATTAACTAATGCACCACTGCACTTTGAACTCTGTTACAACTAGAATTACTCTACATGCCTCATCAGCAACCTCTAACTCAAAATCCACTAGCTAATTGAATTTATTACTTTCATTTAACTCATTCAAGTCCACATTGAGAATAGATTACAATTTAATGTCCATCTTAACTAAGGGATAACCAAAATAGGCATGCACCCAAAAATAGCACCGTGGGCCCCACCCTAGTCTGGGTGCTTAATGCAACCATGTGCTTAATGCAACCAGGTACTTAATGCACTAAGCGTGTGTGTTGAATCTTCTTGATGAATATCAACAAAGATTTGATTCCATATGCCATTTATTATACAAGTAAAAATTTAACTCCTATAGATTTGAATTATATTGTAACAGAAAACGAGTTGCTAGTTGTTGTACATGTTATTAATAAGTTTCGACATTATTTGGTTATGAAACTTTTGTTCGCATAGATCAATATAAAATTAGATATTTAATGAATAAATCTATTACTAATGGTAAATTTACAAGATGGTTATTACTGTTACAAGAATTCAATATTATTATTTTGGATAGGCTTGGGGAGGAGAATAGAGTAGTTAATTTTCTATCTAGAATCCAAAATGATAATAACTATATTCAAGTAAAAGATGATTTTCCTGGCGAATATCTTTTTGCAGTATCTATTAAATCTCCTTGGTTTGCAAATATTGCTAATTATTTGGCTACAAGGAATTTACCTTCATATTTTTCTCCTAGAGAGAAAAGGAAAGTTATTAAAACTAGTGCATATTATTCATGGATAAATGAATAATTGTACAAAACAAGACCTGATTTAATCATTTTAGGATGTGTGAGAGAGGATGAAGTACCAGAAATCTTAAAGCCTTGTCATGAAGAATCATGTGGAGGTCATTTTGCCGATAAAGGGACTGTTTACAAAATCCTTCTCTTATGATATTATTGGCGTTCTCTTTTCAAAGATGCCAAATAATATTTTAAGAGATGTGATAGTTGTCAGAGCATGGAAATATTGTTCCTTCAAATGTGATGCCTCTACAACCTCAAGTACTTATTAAATCTATTGAAAAGTGGGCCTTGGATTTTGTTGGTCCAATTAATCCTCCAACAAGACAAAAAAGGTACATTCTTGTATATACAAACTCTATCACTAAATGGGTAGAAGCTAAATCACGTCCTTTTCCTACTCAAATGTTGTAGTTTCATTTCTTTTTTAGGATATCTTCATTCGTTTTGGTGTCCCAAGGGAAATTGTGACAGATCAAGGTACTCAATTTACATCCAAGTTGGTGCAGAAGATAATGGAGGAATATAAAATTAAACATCGGAAATCAACTCCATATCATCCTCAATCAAATGGACAAGTTGAATCAACTAATAAAGTAATTGAAGCAATTCTTACCAAAACCTTGCATCTGCATAGAAAGGACTGGGCAGAAAAGCTTCCAGAAGCTTTATGGGCATATCGTACCACATGGAGAAACACAATAGCTCATACTCCTTATGAACTTTTTTATGGGAAACAATTCATGTTCCCTATTGAGTTCCAAATAAAGACATTCAAAACAGCAGCCAAATTAGGTCTTGATCTATCAAAAGCATAGAAACAAAGAATGGAGCAATTGAATGAACTTGATGAGATTTGACAAGATGTTATTCACAGAACCAACATAGTTCAAAAACAAAGGTCTAGATGGCATGATAATTTTATCAAAGATGGAAAGTTCCAGCCAGGAGATTGGGAATTACTTTTTTATTCTAAATTTAAGGATTTTCAAAGAAAATTTCAAACTCATTGGCTTGGTCCTTATGATGTTGAAGTTGTCTTTGATAATGGGGCAATCAGAATTAAAACCATTGATGAATAAAAGATAATTTTCCTTGTAAATGGTCATATATTATGAATATATCATAAACCATTGACAAAGGAAGAGTTCATTATAAATCTGCAAGATAATCTTGATTTGAAGTAGGTCAGGAAATATTCTTCTTCCTCTCCAACTTAAATTGCAAATTGCTTTCTGTTTTTCTGAAATATATATATATATATATATATAGAGAGAGAGAGAGAGATAAATAATAATAATAATAATAATTGTATAACCATGAAAACCAACATTGTTGGCATGTTTATACAAAAAATCTAAGTTGAAAACCAAGAATTATTGGCAACTAGATTTCTTTTTAAATTTTGTCTTCTTGTCCCATTTCTTTTTATTACCCTTTTTCTAAAAACAAGATAGCTACAAAATTGTCAATAATTTGTAGCTCTCATGAAATTCCATAGCTAACTTGACAAATTACAACCAAATCAAATGAAGGTCATGGAAAAAGCAACTTGAATGGAGATCACAGCTAAAGCAACCTCAGCAACCTACAAAAGAACAAATTAAAAAATAAATCAAGTAGGATAAAAGGTATGTAAATATTTGTTAGATAATAAAAGTAAACATTGAGTTATTAAAATAAATAGATGAATGGTCGTTTCAACCACCATTTTTTATAATAATTACCCCCGCTATGACATGAATTTCGTCTTAACAAAAATATCTACATGTATTTTCAAAAGGGTATGAAAACCTTATGAAAACGTTGTTATAATTTGAATTCACTTCATTTCTTTCGTATATCATTCCACTTCCTTTGCATACCATCACAGTCCCTCACATCATATCCATTCTACTCGACCTTGTTTCATTGTCGAGAAAAATTCACCTATCACCCAAATTCCATCTCCTTGACCTACTCCATAACCAAATTCATTCCAAAACCTTGTAAAAAATGAAATTAAGAACTAAAAATTCTTTATCATGGGAGTCATTGTACCTTCGGAGCCGAATGGGGAAAAATTTATTAGCGCATACCCACAGGTGAAACAATAGTTGCAGCAAGCACAGTGGTTGGAATTCTTCAAAAATTTTGATGGGCGTGAGAAAGAAGTCACGAAATCATTTTCTCGGGCTTATGATGGTATAGAATCCGAGATTGGGGATGTTAAATTAGTTTTGATAGAGTCATTTGTGGAAGAAGCTACTAGATTGCCAAGAAATAGAGAGAGCTTTTTTAAGAGTCAAAAGATTAAAGAAAAAGAGTGGGAGGTCTTCCTTAAAAATGTAGGTATGGATATCTTTGTCTTCAAGAAATAAATTCCAGTCACAACCTTAAAAAATAAATGGAGGAATCTTATATTAATTATTCAGAAAGTCATAACCTATGAAGGTAGATTCATAAATATATTTTTTTACCATGCTCACTTAATGATGAATTTTCTTGATGGTAATGAAATAAATTTTCCATAATTCCTACTTTCTAGATTAATAAAAATGGTTGCTAGCATTAAGAGAAAAATACAATTCGTTACCCACGAGGTGGGATCTTTTTAGTGATTGAGTGTTCTATTAAGGCACTCTTTTGAAAAGGTCACCAGTTCAAAACCCGTGGGGAGCTCGTCAGGCGTAAGCCTGTGAAACTTGCTTGGCAGTGTTAGTGGGGAATGATAACAGCTAGGGGGGTTTTCATTGGTAGCAACACAATGTGATCTTGGGTGGAAGCTATGATTGTATGGTTCTCATTACTGGTTTCCCTCCTAATACAAATATATATATATATATATATATATATATATATATATATATATATATATATATATATATATATATATATATATATAGTTCATTGACAATGCTTTATATCATCACGGGTTAGTGAAAATTTTAATTGAAGCTCATCTGAAAGCAAAGGGGATAACCGGGAAGATTTTCTAATAATAAATCATTTCAAAGAAGTTGAACAAGATGAAACCAGTGCTAAAACAAGGAAGAGTAGAAGAAAGTTTCCGTCAAACCTTAAGCAAAATCCACCTGCACAAGAAAAACAACAAAATGAGTATTCATATGATGAAATCCCTCTTGCAAATGTCTTAGAAAATATTAAACAGAAAAATTTTAGAATAAAGAAAGGAAGCATTAAAGATGAAGGTACATGAAAGAGAGAAACAGAGCAAGGGAAGGTTAATAAGAAAAAGCATCCCCTCACTACTGAAAAGTCAACAATTAAAGTAAGAAGAAGTGAAGGAATTAAAAATCCAACCTCCGACCAGTCTAAGAAATCTCTAGGATTTATTGATTTAAAAGAAAAAGAGGAACCAAGAGTTCCATCACTAGTTGCAAGCCCGGTTAGGAAAACCCCATAAATTGACCTTGTCATCAAGAAATCTATGACTATATAGAATCTATGGAATGAAAATCTACAGGAAAAATTGTTGAGTCATCCTCAAACCAAGAAGAAATCTTAGATGAAGAATTCCATTTCAATCCTCCAGAAGAACCTAGAGTTGAAGGCACTCTTAAATAATAAATCTATGAGTTGTAAGTATTGAATAAATATTTGAAGCAGGAACATGAAGCACTAAAGGTACATAATGAAATCGAGAGAACTCAAAATGACAACATCATGTTGTATCTTTGTTTATGGTATAAGAAAAATAAGAAATTGAAATCTAGGAATAAATTTCTTAAGAGAAAGGTCATAAGTTTGCAGTACATGATCCTAATGAAGAAACCAAGGATGGAATTCAGTACCAGAAAAGTAAAGAGAACTAATTTATATTTTCTTTCTCAGGCCTCAGAGGTATCTCAGTGACAAAGAAGGGTTATAAATTTTGAAATTTTGAGCATGAGGACATGCAATATCTTTTGCTTGGGGGAATGTTGAAGACCGAAATTTTCCCTTTTTGACAACCTTCTTACACTCCATTATGCTTCTTATTTACCTTAATAATTCTAATTGAACATATATTTACAAGCTTATTGGAAACAACAAGTACTTAATCATATTTTATTTCATAGTTTCATTGTTCTTTATTATTTAACTTATTATTTTCAGAAGCTACTGAATTGCAACAATTTTGCAGCTAATGACTAATTATGTAGCTTAATCAAAGGTTCTATGGGTTCTGAAATTCTAGATGAGGAAGGAAATGTATGAACGTGTGTCTAACTACTAGCATAACGATTTTTCCTATCTTCGTGATCCAAATCGATGATAATGGTGTCATACAAGCCAAGCCAATGCGGAATTCAACCAGCAAAGAAGGAGCCGAAGGTGAACCAGGTGAGCTAGGAAATTAATGGAGGAGAAACTTTGCCTCATAATTTGTTTTTCTGATAGAAAATCATGAGTAAATCATGATAGCATATCATCTTATGTTATTTTTAGTCTTTTTCGAGTAGGATAGGCTCACAATCCTCTAAACATATATTTGAAATAAGTTATACATCTACCTCTCGGCCCGATGAAGACAGACTTGATTATTTTTTAAAGCGCTCTTGATCACTATTAATACAAACTTTTTATTTCCCCTCTGCATGGTGTTCAAATTTGTGCGTAGACTCTGTGATTTTTTCTTGTTTACAACTCACAGGAGAGCCCCTGAGAGTTGTAAGTTTTTAATTTTGTTTCTAACTAATAAATCAATTTTCTCATTTCAATTATGTAGCATTATAAGTTAACCTTTGAGTTGATATTTGATTTGCAGTAGATGCTTATGAAAGATTTAGAATTTTTTGTTAATTTTATTTAAAGTTTCTTTCATAGATTTCATCAATTTGTTGTGTGAATGAAGAGAAGGATTCTTGTGCATAGTGTATGAAGTGTGACAATGTGAGATTTGGTTTTGCCAAGAGTGACATTTTGAATTCAAACTTAACATTTAATTCCATTTACATTAGTAAAGGGTTTAATTTTGATTCACTGGAGTGGAGAATATTTTCATTTATATGTTATTAAAATTAGTTTCCTTTCCTGTCGAAGTGCAAAGTAGATTTACATTTAATTTCAGTTGTGTGAAGATTTTATTTATGCAAGTGTGATTTATTTTTGTAAGAGTGATAGTATTTTTGCTTTGAATACATCTTATATAATAACATGTGCATGAACCACCCTAATCTAATTTGAAAATTATTCACCTAATAAGAAATCCTAGCACAAACAGTGCATTTACACTTCATCAGTTTAAAAGTCTTGGTCGATAATTTATGAAGTAATTTAACATCAATTAAATTACCAAACACATAACATGACAAGTTTACATCAAGGACAACACATTTTACATCTAGGTTGACATCATATTATATCTAGGTTGACATCAATGATAGCATATTAACCATAATGCCAACAACATTGAATTTTATAGACTATGATCTGTTGGATGTGGATTGAAGGAGGGATGTCTTGGGTCTTTGTGGAAATATTGGTCTTAGTATTGGGTCTTGGATATCTCACTTTGATATAATTCTATAATAATAAGATTTTATTGGGTTTTCCCCTTTGTGGGGTTTTTTCCTTGGCTTGGAGTCTATATCTTTGTGTTCTTTGTCTCTTGTGATCTTCATGTTTTGTAATTTTGGTAATTGCTTGAGGAAGAAGAGAACATAAAATTTAATAAGAAGCCATAATCATTCACAAGTAATTATCAAGTAATATAAATCCAACCTAATCTACAAGAATCTAGATTTATTAATGATCTGAAAATGGGTCGGATGACTTGTTATGCTTTTCAAGAACCTCCCACTCAGTTAAACAAATAAAAGTTCTAGCGTATACTTGACTTGTGCGGAATTTTATAATTGAAACAAGTGTATTTTTTTTTTAACTGTTTAAGTGCTTTAAGACCATTTGTTTTTGTTGATATTAAACATGTGCAACAACCATATAATGCAGCAAATAAGCATCAACACATAACATAAAATTTAATATAGGAGTTCACCTGAATCATGTGGGTTACGTCTCCTTGAGCTCTTGTCAACTAACTTGGCTCTTTGTGATTAGGATGGAAAAATTATTTTACAAGTTACAAACTCAACTCCAATTTTTATCTGAACTAAACCAATGGGTTTATAATACCATTTATATCCCTGGAATGGCTGAAATATTTCTGAAGATGAATCTTGGCTCCCTTAGACTTGACTCCTTGGTCGGTGCCCTTAAGCTTCCCTGAGCTTATCTATGGCACTAACTCCCTTAGAATCCCTTTTTTGTCCCTGAAAAAATTTCTAATGTCTCCATCATACATCAGACACCCAAAATAGGATGTTCATTTGCTCCAAATGAGTACTAGCTTCCCAATCTAGGCCTCCATCCACTAATGTCCCTGGGTTGCTGCCCAAAACTTCCCTGTGGCTCTTCGAGCTTCATAAGTCTTAAAATAGCTCCTAAAATTCTTTCATTAGATTCAAAATGTTCAAAATAGTTATAATAGACTATTCACTTGCATAAATTGGCCTCCGGCTGCAACGGTTTCACCTCCAACACCTAGTGTCACCCCTTGGCTCTAGGGTCACTGAAAAATTATCTGAAGCATCTCGACTTCCAGAAGTCCTCAAAAGCTCCTAAAAACTCCATCAATGGATTCATAAGTATCAAAAAGTTATAAATGACTATTGGTTTGCTAATAATGGATATTGGTTGCCCTGGATAGGCCTCATTCTCCTGTTGGCACTTGTTGGCCTTGGTAGCCCCTAGAACTTCTCTGAAGCAACTCGGCCTTAAAAATTCCTCTACAGGCTTTGAAAACCACAAAATTAGTTCCATAATGTCTTAAACATCCAAAATTGACTATTTTCTTGTTGATAAATGCCTCTAGCTGCTCTATTTAGGCCTCAAAATGTTGTTGGCCCATGGTGGCCCTTGTGGCCCCTACAACTTCTCTGAAGAAAAAACCTACTCAAAAGTTATATGATGGCTCTAAAACCCTCACCAATGAGTATGGAATGTCTTATATAGTCGAAATTGACTATTCACACTCTCATAATGGTCGAATCTAGCTCAAGATAGAGCCTAAATTGATTTTTCCCAGTGACCCCTAGAAATCCTCCACCAAAAATGGTGAACTACACTTGACTGCAGTTAAAAATGGCCAAATCCCCAAATTTTGGGCTCACTCCAAATTTACCACCAAATAAATTGTCATCATTAAATCTGACCATTTGGGGTGGCCACATGGACCCTAAAACCTCGCGGTCACGTAACCTCACATTCAAGTTTGGAGCGGATAAACCGCGCGAATGTTTGATAAACCGTGCATATGACAATGCAATGGAGTTCAATGTTGGAGTAACTGTCGTCGGAGGTTGCTGGAGTTAACAAACCATAACATCGCATGTGATTGCTCCTAAAACAACCGGTGGATGTTACTACTTATAGGTAGGGGCTTAAATTCTTAGCCCGGGATCACAGGCCAATGGCCATGTGGGGAGGGGCTGGACCTCGAGACTGGCCCATCCAACCCCCAACGTGGAAATCATTAAACGTTAAATTAAACTGGCGTTGTAATATGTTTAAGAACCAAATGCAATGGAGACGGTAAGGCGCGACCATGCTAATTGAGAGGTCGCGGGGTCGACTCCTATCCCCGACCAAAAAATTTACACCATTGTGCATGGGCCACGTGGCAGCCTGTGATTGGCTGAAATCCATCTGACCAATATGATCATGCCACTTGTCAGTCGATAATTCATCCAGAAGGAATATTCTAGGGAATATTCCAAGAATATTCTCTGGAATATTCTCTCTTTTTTTGGTAATATTCAAAACCCAATCAAACTTGGTCAAAGGCCAAAAATTGCAATTTACTGGACTTTTCAAATCGCGATAACTTCTTCATACAGTGTCGGTTTTACGAACCGTTCATGGCACCAGAATCAATAAGACAAGATATATCCGATCACTGAGGTTCGGCACACTTCCGGACACTTTGAATTTTGAGCTATCACTTAGGTCCTTGATCCAAATCTAATCACACCTCCCCATTGGGAATCTTTTGGACCCCAAAATATTGATTACCTAATTTTTTTAGTATAAGAGAGTACAACACCCTCACTTTTCAGCCTTTATACACTTTATCTTACTTGGCTTAGTACCTTTGAACCTCAACTCGAAGGTAGTCAAAACTTCCCCTCTTAGATGCTCTTGTCCTCCTGTCAATAATTGTCTTCCTTGAATTCACCCAGAAATTTTTGGCGAGAAATTTATGGAAGGTAGTTGAACATCATGTCCTTGATCATCGATCCAAGGTTGCTCAAACAAACATAAGTTTCCAATAGAATACATACATACATGACTGAAATTTTCATATGTACAAATGAATGTATGTCTTGCTATGTCAAGAAGTCAAACCACTTCTTACCAAGCCACTTTCATGGCAACATTTGCTGCTGAAAATCTTCTTCATGTGAAACATCTGTTCTCGCATCAATGATGGAATATTTGGTTCCACTTTTTCCAGTCTTGTTATCCTCTTGCTTCGTGTGCTTGGGATGATTAGTTGGATGCAATGTCCAACATTGGGCAACGACATGTCCCTTTCTCTGGAAATGTGTGCAAGTCTTTTGCACCTTATTTGCAAGTTGCCTCTGCCTCAATTGTTTCCTGTATGCCTTCATCCTCTTCCAGCATTTTGAAACAACATGGTTACACAAACCACAATAGGAACAACAACTCTTTCTTCTATTCAGGCAAGCATATTTGACATGTTTATCATAAACATAATCAACTTGACTATGGGAAGAATTATACCTCAAATGTTGCTTTCGATGTCCATATTTTTTACCTTCTTGAGGAGATGAACTTGTAGAGGCTCTAGCTTTCCTTTGAATACTAACATCAGTGTTCCTGTCTTGATAGATTTCCAAACTCTCATGCTCACCATAAGCTGCATGTCTACAAATATCTTGCTGCAACATAGGCTTCAAAAAATGGCAATCAACTTGAAAACAAACTT
This sequence comes from Pinus albicaulis, assembly GCA_034641835.2. Taxonomy (NCBI): domain Eukaryota; kingdom Viridiplantae; phylum Streptophyta; class Pinopsida; order Pinales; family Pinaceae; genus Pinus; species Pinus albicaulis. The sequence continues at coordinate 101,148,873 of CM076582.1, forward strand.
AAGATGTTTGTGGCTTAGAACTTGTAACAAATTTTTTTCTTGAAGTTGTCTCACATGCCTTCATGGCTGTAGAGTTTTCGCCATAAGATTGAACATAACCAAGACCAAATTTCTTAGGTCTTTCCCCAACCAAAATAGGATCAATCATGCCATGTGCATGCTTGCCTAAACCCTTGCCTTCATAGCCCATTTTTAACATTAACTTGGACCCTATACCTTTAGTGTGCTTTTCAAATGAACCTACACGTCTTTTTGAAGAGGAATTTGAAGACAAATTAGAGTGTTTTACCTATGCTTCAAGCATGTTCTTGGTTAAGGCCTCTTGGGCTTGATGGAGCTGCATCTCCATATTAGGAATTCTTAGAATAATTCCTTCCTTGTATTGCTTCATAGCAACCAATTTCTCACAAAGTCTAGTGCTTTCCTTTCTATCTTCAAACAAAATTTTCACTCTATCCTTTAGGATGTAGAAGTATCGCTTCATTTCTTCATCAAATAATCTTACGAAGGAGGATGATTTTGAAACCTCACTTGATGAAGTTTTCATCTTATGAAAATGAACTAAATAAATTCAACAAAATTCACAAAGCTTTCAAAAACAATTGACAAATCTTTTGAACAAAATGGTTGTAAAGTCAAGCTCTTCTTCAAGCGTCCTTTTTGCAAACACCCTCATGTGCTTCAAGGGTTTCCTTGAGGTCCTTTGGGTAAGGAGAATGCTTTCAAAATTATTCCTTCTTGTCCTCTTTTGGACTTAGCTAAAAGTATCTTTCCCTTCACCTCTAGCAAACTCAAACTTGTAAACAATAGTCAATTTGCAAACAGAAAATTCTTTGCACTATTAAACAACTTTCAAGTCAAACAAGCAACCTTGTGCTCTGTCAACCAAGCAAACTATCCTCTAATACCAACCTGATCTGAAAATGGGTTGGATAACTTGTTATTCTTTTCAAGAACCTCCCACTCAATTAAACAAATAAAATATCTAGCTTATACTTGACTTGTGCGGAATTTTATACTTGAAACAGGTGTATTTTTTTTAAATTGTTTAAGTGCTTTAAGACCATTTTTTTTTGTTGATATTAAACATACTAGGGGAATTTTGAAGTCTAAAATGGGCCTCCTAAGAAAAATGTACAACCAAAATAAACTTTATAAGAACCAACAGGATTCAAGACGATGATGTCAAGCATGGGGGATGATTCACCATTTTTTAAGTAAATGGGTAAAAAGATTAAAAAATAATAAAATAATAAAACTTCTTTTTCATTTGCCAACTTATTCCAAAATGTACTGTTAAGCGGGAGTAGTCATAAAATTTAAATTTACCCATGTTGCATATTAGGGCGAAAACGTGATTGTAATCACCTTTTTCATGTATTTCTCATTTTTAGTGTAGCGGGATCCATCAAAAGTATGCAACATCGTTACTCCTTGTATGAGGAATTAAATTTTCCATCCAACGAGTACTCCCACTTGAAATTTGAGTAAAAACCTTTGGAGATAAGTTGAAAATACGAGTTGAAAAAGTAGTTTTTTTTTTTTCTCTCAAAAATTTGATGATGTAATCAAATCTTATTTTATTATTTCCACTATTATTTTATAATTTCATTATGAGGCCCATTTTAGACCTCAAAATTCCCCTAATGTGTGCAACAACCATATAATGCAGTAAATAAGCATCAACACATAACAACAAATTTAATATAGGAGTTCACCCGAATCTCGTGGGCAACGTCTCCTTGAGCTCTTGTCACCTGAATTGGATCTTTGGCATTAGGATGGAAATTTTATTTTACAAGATACAAACTCAACTCTAATTTTTATCTAAACTGAACCAATAGGTTTAGAATACCATTTATATCCCTGGAATGGCTGAAATATTTCTGAAGATGAACCTCAGCTCCCTTAGACTTGACTCCTTGAGTCGGTGCCCTTAAGCTTCCCTAAGCTTCTTTGTGGCACTAACTCCCTCAGAATCCCTTTTCTATCCCTGAAACCATTTCTAATGTCTCCATCATACATCAAACACCCAAAATAGGCTGTTCATTTGCTCCAAATGAGCATTGGCTTCCCAATCTAGGCCTCCATCCACTGATGGCCTTAGGCTACCCAAAACTTACATGTGGCTCTTCGACCTTCAGAATTCTTCAAATGGCTCTGAAAATCCTTTCATTAGATTCAAAATGTCCAAAATATTCAAAATGTACTATTCACTTGCATAAATTGGCCTCCATCTGCTCCGGTTTTGCCTCCAACACGTGGTGGCACCCCCTGGCTCTAGGGTCACTGAAAACTTCTCTAAAGCATCTCGACTTTTAGAAGTCCTCAAAATCTCCTGAAAAATCCATAAATTTATTCATAAGTATCAAAACAGTCATAAATGACTATTGGTTTGCTAAGAATGGATACTGGCTGCTCTAGATAGGCCTCATTCTCCTGCTGGCACTTGCTGGCCCTGGTGGCCCCTGGAACTTATCTGAAGCAACTCAGCCTTAAAAATTCCTCTACATGCTCTTCAAACCACACCATTAGTTCAAAAATGTTTGAAACATATAAAATTGACTATTTTCTTATGGATAAAGGCCTCTAGCTGCTCTAGCTAGGCCTTAAACTATTGTTGGTCCATGGTGGCCCTAGTGGCCCCTAGAACTTATTTGAAGCAAAAACCTGCTCAAAAGTCCTCTGATGGCTTTGCAACCCTTACCAATGAGCCTGTAATGTCTTAGATAGTCAAAATTGACTATCACACTCTCATAATGGTCGAATCTAGCTCAAGATAGAGCCTAAACTGATTTTTCCCAATGACCCCTAGAAATGCTCCACCAAAAATGGTGAACTGCACTTGACTGCAGTTAAAAATGGCCAAATCCAAAAATTTGGGGTGCGCTCCACATTTACTGCCAAATAAATTGTCAGCATTAAATCTGACTGTTTGGAGTGGCCACATGGACCGCAAAACCCCGCAGTCACGTAACCTCGCATTCAAGTTTGGAGCAGATAAACTGCGCGGATGGTTGATAAACCGTGCATGTGACAATGCAATGGAGTTTAATGCTGGAGTAACTGTCGGCGGAGGTTTTTGGAGTTGACAAATCATAACATCGAATGTGAGTGATCCTGCAACAACCAGCGGATGTTACTGCTAACGAGTAGGGGCTTAAATTCTCAGTCCGGGGTCACGGGCCAATGGCCATGTGGGGAGAGGTTGGCCCCTCCAACCCCCAACACGGAAACTGTTAAACGTTAAATTAAACTGGCACTGTAACATGGTTAAGAACCAAATGCAGTGGAGACGGTAAGGTGAGGGCATGCTGATGGAGAGGTCACGGGGTCGACTCCTGTCCCCAACCAAAAAATTTACACCATTGTGCATGGGCCATGTGGTGGCCTCTAGGCCTGCCACGTGGCAGCCTGTGATTGGACGAAATCCATCCGGCCAATATGATCATGCTACTTGTGAGCTGATAATTCATCCAGAAGGAATATTTTAGGGAATATTTTGAGGAATATTCCCTAGAATATTCTTTTTTTTAATATTCAAAACCCAGACAAACTTGGTTAAAGGCCAAAAATTACAGTTTACTGGACTTTTCAAATCGCGATAAATTCTTCATACGATGTCAGTTTTTTGAACCATTTGAGGCACCAGAATCAGGAAGACGAGATCTATTTGGTTGCTCAGGTTCGACACACTTCCGAACACTTTTAATTTTGAGCTATCACATAGGTCCTTGATCCAAATATGATCAATTAACATGGTATTAGAGCTAAGGTGAAGGAAGGAAATTTGAAGATCACATCTTGTTGGCATATTTGAATACATTCTTGTAGCAGTTAGATCATCATCTTTGTAGCAAATGTTCCTAAAGGGGGTCCTTGGAAACATAATCCTTGTGTTACATAAAAAGAAAAATAATATGAAGGTTTGTACCATCCAAGAAGGTATTTCTCCAAAGTGCTATATTATTGTGGAATCGTGTGGAGTGGTCTCAAGAAACCTAGAATGAAAATAAACAAATAAAGGTGTTATTCATGAAGCTCAAGGTAAGTACTGCATAACCTGTCTTCTATGAAGTGTACAAGTAGAAAAGAATACTAAAGTACAAATATGTATAATGAAAAGAATGAGCCACATATTTAAAACTATGTGGTAACTTATTCAAAGTAAGCAACTTCTTATTACTAATTTGACTGAATTATGAGGTTCAAATATATGAGCTTTGTGATGGGAGAGATAAGAGTATGATATCCTAGTATATAGTTTACATTCAAAATTGAGACAAAGTACAAGATCTGTAGCATCTTTCCAAAAGTATGTCAAGAATAAATTTATATCATCAGTGCTATTCGAAACTTAGATACCTTTTTTTGGTTGATGAGAATGATTACTAGGCTGAGTCATAGAGGATTCTAGACCAAGACCTAAAATAATAGCTCAAGTCCTAGATATGTTACCTATCCAGACTCTATTTTGTACAAGATATCTAAGATGATGGGTGTATTTGATACATTTCCATGAAAAAGGGCTACATAATTTTACACTTGATGAAATTACTGAAGAAGCAATTATTTTATCTCTTTGGAAACTTGTGGAAAATACATATATATTGTTGGAACATATATACATCTAATATAAACAGAGAAGATAACATGACATGTTTTCAAGGCTTAAAAAGAATACATTCATCACTAAAATTTACGAAGTACACATGAAAGATAGGAAGGTAATTTGAAATGTCCTAGTAATCCAAATCTTTGTGTTATCCAACATAACCGTGACACTACATATTTGAGGTATTCAAACCATCTGTGACATGATATATCCAAGGCATATGAACTACAACTTTATTTTTGTGGATATGCAAAGTTATGAAACACTTAATTTTAGTAGCATACAACATGTACAATATTATCGTCAAATAAATGTTATGGTCAAGCATGAGGAAGAGTATTTGTGAACTGTGGAGAAAAATAGGAATTTTGATTCAAATGATGATGTTAAATTGAAAAATTTTAAGATCTATGTGACATAAGAAATATGTGAGTTTGTGAAGCAGTCTTGATATCCTTCCTATACATAAAAGAAAGAGGAAATACACCATGAAGTCTAACTATCTAATATTGAATCATGGAAGATGAAGGACACTGCAAGCACCCCAAATACATCTCTAGCTTGAAGGAAAAAGGAATGAGATTAATGTTCGACCTCTAGAATACCATACGAAGACATAATTGCAGCAGTTTGGACTGAATTAGCACGTCTCTTTGAAGCAGCCTCAAGAAGTCACAATATATTACCATACTCTAAGGAAATAATGGAGAACATGTAAAATTAAATAGAGGTATGTATAATATTTTCAATGACCTATTCCAACTATAATATATATATAATGTTAAGTCTTTGAGGTCATGAATAGGCTAAAAATAATATAGATATAAATTTGTTAGAAAAGTCATCAGTGTAGACATATAAGAGATTGTTGATATGTTATCAAACTGAGTATTTCATTGCATATGAATACTAGGTCTTGTGATCCATGAATGAAATGGATAAAATGCTCGTAAATAGTATCTCTAGGTTTTTGCAACTAATCCACTAGTATGCTTGTATAATTTTTCAGTTCTTGAATAATATTTCTTGATGATTGTGGAGAATCTATAGTTTGTAAACCCACGCAAAGTTTGAGTTTAAAAATCCTAGGAATAGAAACCCTAACTAATTTTTTTTGTTGTAAAAAGAAAAACCTAGTTCTCGAGAATCACAAGAATCACATCATGTTGATGTGGGTACAAATATTGATGAAAAGGTCCAAGATTAAAAGGGTGTTTATTCTCCTCAAAAAGATAAGTATTTTATACCTACTTTCTTTAATTATTAATGTTTCTATTTTTTCTATGCAGTTTGCCTTTTTTTCTTTCACAGTCTTCTAACAAGGGTTGCATGTCAATAATATATTTATCTAAGCTTGACTAGCATATGGAAGATTTGGAAGAATGTAGAAAAGAATGAACACACGAATAAAGTAGTTTGAAGCATTCATCAAAGGAATTCAATTAGATGGCAACGTGAAAGCAAGATTTAATAAAAGGGGAAGAAATTTATCTATCTCAACTAGAAAGAGGAAGATGTTAGATCTTGAACACATACAATACTACTTTAATTTTTTCAAAAAATCCAAAGACGTTTACGATAAAAAAGAGAATATGATGGATCAATGACACGAATCTTTGGCAAGAAGTTTAATATTTATGATATTGTTGTACCAACAGTTGATCGATTCAATCCAGTAACACACTGATTTATAGTATTGATGATGATTGGAAGTTGATATAATATCTTGGAAAAGAGTGAAAACAAAATTCTATTACGAAGGTATAATATGTGAAGGCTTGTGCAATCAGCTGTGAATAAGTTTGGCTCCATAAGGTGTTTTAAGAGCTACTTTATGACATGTTAAAGCTACGTGAGGATTTAAAAAGAACCAATAAGGTCAAATCTAGTTATGATGTGATGTTGACATGAGCCAAGCAGCCACAATAGATCTCCACGGAAGAACATGTAGTTGATGCTTTGATGAGTATTTTTTTTAAGACAAGCTTAAGCTTATGGTTGTTCCTCCTTGTTTAAGAGGGAGTGGGTATCTCATCCCTAGTTAAGAGGGACTGAGTATGGACACATTTTTCTCCATGTGTCATGCATTATGGCCAGGACTAACAGTTGTAAGCCTATTGAAGGCACTAGCAGGGAGAATGGTGGATTGGATAAGAATATGGGATCGATATTATTTGAGGATTTGGATCCAAGATAAGAATAGTCCCCAGGACTGATATTCTTTGTGGATGGGTGATATCCAAGATAAGAATAGTCATTTAAGGACATACTTAGTGAACATATGGATGGGGTATGTGCCTTGAGAGGGGGTGGTGGTGTCCATTTTTATGCCTCCAAGCATTGTGCTCTGATCTAGTGGAGAGATAGAGCTTATTAGTCAAGGCCTTTATATGTTTTAAAATGGTGGTTATGATGATGCTTATCAATTTAAATCCCTTCTTACGAGAATATTTCAATTTGAGAGTATCATGTTGTGTCATTATGAATACCTCCCTAGTTAAGAGGGAGTGTCGGAAATGTAACTAGGTTCAGTCTTCATAGTTATCATTGTACTTATATCAATATGTATTTAATGTAAAAACAAAAGAAGAAAAATAAATTATTATTATATTTGTTTTTGTAGTCAAATTGTGTTCTTCATGCTTATAGGCTTTATTGAGTCAAAAGAAAATTTATTATGAGTCAAAGAAATTTAATTATGTCAAAGTCCCATTTGGAATTCTTGTAAGAAAAGGAAAAATATTTTTGTATTGAGTCAAAAAGTCATTTTTCATCCACAAAACCAACTTGGCCTTGCCTGAACAAGCGGCCTATAAGAGGTTGTTATTTGACCTCCTGGACATGTATAAACAGAAGGCAATTCGACCTCATTTGGGCACTCAACAATCAAATCGATTTTTGTGCCAATAAGAAGATAACCAGCTAAAATCAATGGAGAGAGAGGAAAATCAAAGGAGAAATAAGACAAGATGTTTTAAGCTTTGTCTATGTTCACACGTGCAAGGTAATTTATGTGGTATTGCACGCGTGAAATTTAAGGGGCCGAAAATTCAGGAGATGACCATATTTCCAAGATTTTAGAGCAATGACTTTTGTTTACTATGATTTTTGGAGATGGATTGAAGGAGGGTTGACTTGGGTCTTTGTGGCAATATCGGTCTTGGTATTGGGTCTTGAATATCTCACTTTGATCTAATTCTATAAGAAGAGGATTTTCTTTGGTTTTCCCCTTTGAGGGATTTTTTCTCTGGCTTGAAGCCTATATCTTTGTGTTATTTGTGTCTTGTGATATTCATGTTTTGTTTATTTGGTAATTTCTTGATGAATAAGAGAACATAAAATTTAATTATAAGCCAACAACATTCACAGGTAATTATCAAGTAAGAGAAATCTAACCTAATCTACAAGCATCTGGATTTATCAACAGTTTCATTGAGAAATTGGAGAGCTTATCATTACTCCATAGATTCTCAGAGTATTAGTCAGAGAACCTTATAAATTCCATTTTCTATTGAAACCAAAAATAGAGTGTGGAGTAAAAACTCCACATGAAGGTGGTTTCCATTTTTCGAAGCTCCGCACTCTGCCAGTTGTGTCAACATCTACGACTTGAAATTCTCCAATGTAGACCTTTCTGTCGATCAACACTTTTCTCTAGAGCATTTTTCCAAAGAACGTTCTTCAGTGACGCACACTCTAGAAAACACACTCTAACACGCATCCTTGCATAACTTCCAACCTCCACAATTGATAATCACTTGTATATATTCACCTTCACCATATATGAATTTTGCAAATATTTATTCACTGTGACATATGTTCACTGGGGGTCATTATTTTGTATTTTGTTATCGATCATTTTTCATTTTTACCTGGCATTTGTGTCATCGCTAATACGTCATCATGACTTGCATATTGTTATAACTATAATTTTCTCATTAGTTAAATTGACTCTGATCAACCAAATTGGAATGAACGAAGTTGCCTAAATGGAATTTATTTCTCCCTTGGAACAAATTTAATGAATCTTAGTTGTTAACAAATAGATGATGTAGCTTTTGATCACATAAAATTTCTTGCATTCTCATTTTCCATAGTTAAAATCGTGTGATAAAAAGGTTAAATACTTGACCGATTTTGCTTAGATTGCAAGATAGATTCGAGCAAGATCAAAGCGAGAAAGTCAGCAGAGTGCAGAGGTTTCTCATTGGAGAATAGCATTGTATTGTTTCATGATCTTGACCATATGCAATATAGAGATAGAAGGGTTTTGAGCAGTTTTCTTCCCCCAATACATCTTGTGTTGTGTGATTGATTGTCTCTTTCGCTTACTTGTTATGTGATTGTGCAATCGTGTTTTGTTTTCGTAAATTGTAGAAGGATTCATTATCTTGTTTTAGTACATTACAAGATCGGATTGAATCCTGTTGGTAGATTTTCTACATGGCATCAAAGTGCCAGGAATCACAATAAAAGAGAATAAATTGAGTTTCTTTTTTAACAGGTTCAAATTTGTAGATTTATTCTTCGGGATCCAGCAGTAGATCAATATGTCTTCCAATGGCTTGAGACTCAAATATTCCCTTGAGGTAAATTCAAATTACATAGCATGGAAGGACAGGATGGAGGAAGTTCTCGATGACAATGGACTAAAGGAATTCATAGATAGTGATATTCCCCAGCCCGCAGTAGCAGATGCTCAACTTCTTGATGCATGGAAGAAGAAGGTAGAAAAGGCGAGAAGGATCTTGTTAGGAGTTCAAGATCATATTGTCTCGAGTCTCCATGGGAGGCGACTCCATATGTTATGTGGAATTCCTTGAAATATTTGTTTCATAATAGGAGCGACCACAGGAAGTTGGCGGTGAAATACAAGCTCAGAAAGATCAAGATGGAGGAGGGTGAGAAGATACCAAAATACTTGACGAAGTTCACTCAAGGTCGAGATGATCTTGGAAGTGTTGGTGTGACAGTAGCTCGAGATGATTTGGTGATCCTAGGTCTTCTAAACCTTCCCAAGACATGGCATAGTTACCAGGACTTTGTGAATCAGAGGGAGAAGCTACCAAAATGGAAGCGTTTGTGGTCTGACTTGGTAATAGAAGAGATCAGGCGAAGCACCAGAGACGGGACCTCTGGAAAACACAAAGAAGAAGATTTTTCATTGGTCAGAAAAGGAACGAAATCCAATGGAAAGAAGTCTCAAGGAAAATAGGGCAAGAGAGACATGTCCGAGATCAAGTGTTTTCACTGTCACGAGCATGGGCACTATGCCTCGAAATGTCCACAGAAGGCAAGCAAGAAGGAGCATGAAGTTGTAGCATCAATTGAAGTTCTAGCTTCACAATTCGAGCTTGATTTTACTCTCATTCCATTCATGGCCAACACTGTTATGGGATGCATGTGTTATTTAGAAAACAATGCCTCGTTCCATATGACAGGGAATATAGATATCTTGAGTGACTTGGAGGAGAAGTACCTCTAGTAGAACATAGAGTTTGGAGATGGCGAAAGGTATAGCACGACCGACATAGATACAGTTACCTTTGAGAGGGATTCTAGGTCCCCTCTCATGCTGACAAACGTTATGTATGTTCCAGGACTAAAGAAGAATCTTGTCTTCGTAGCAGTATTGGAAGATCGTGGTTATGATGTCATGTTTATAAAAGGAAATTTTTTCCTTAGACACATCGCCACAGTATGGGTGAAAAAAATTGGTGTAAGAGTCAAGAACATGTATGTTCTCGAGGTCGAAGATACATGCAAAGCTTTGAGGAGAAAAGAAAAGGTTAGTGACTTGGTGGTTGAGAGGGAGCATAAATTACCTCTCAACATGCAGCCTCAGAAGCAGTCTCGGAAGGTTGTGGAGCAGCCACAATTGGAGAACCAGAGAGGAGACCAAGTGGAGGTGTCCACTCAAACAGAGACCTCTGAGAGGGGAAAATTTCGAGTCATATGGGAAGAGGGATCACATGTAGCCAGACCTCCAGGTGAGAGGTGGGGCGATGTGCAGACATAATCCCAAGAGAGGAAATTTGGGTAGGATCCATTAAGATGGCTTGTCTCATGGATTGGACCTGGCTACAAGGAGCCCATAATACATAGTAGCAGGAAGGATCAGTAGGATTGATGTAGTCATATGTCAAGAAGACAAAAATCAGAGAGAAAAAAGTCAGATAATAGAGCGCGGATCAGAGTTGGAAGCATTGCAGAGGGCACAGATGCAGAGTCAACAGTAGTGTAGAGTCTCCATTAGACAATGCAGTAGCTAGCAGCAATCAGAGACTCTTAAGGTAGATGCATCATACTGATTCAAATTTTTTTTTGGAGGATATTCAGTTTCAGGAGTTGCAGGAGCAAATAACACTAGAGAAATGTTGCATGTAGAACATTCCAAAGGTATTGGATCAGGATAGATTGAATTCCTTTCTTGTTGAGAGAGAGTGTTGAAATTGGAAACAAGAAACATTTAAAATGGAAACTAGAAATGGACTCCAAAAAATGGCACCATATGAGGCTTTGATTTAATTTTCCCTTAATTAAATTGAAAGACAATTTGTAATTTCATCTCATGACAGTTTGCATTAGTTAACGAAGTCTGAAATACTTATTTGGCTTAATAAATTAGAGTTAGAGGTCAAAGAGGAGGCATGTATAGTTCTCTCATGATTTTAGGGCGTCCAGTTACTGTCATTTGTGAGTTGTAATTAGTTAACTAAATAAATTGAGTTAAAATCGGTTTAACTAGTTCAAATTGAGAGATGAGCTAGCGATAGGTCCAGTAAATTAAATCTGATTTAATTCATAAGTAGTGATCAATAAATTAACTAATAATTCCCTATAAATAGTTGTTGCATGTCAGTTCTAAGGAAGGCCCAATTGAGACTGAGGTTAAAGGGAAAAGGTCTATCATTTGTACTATTAGAAAATTGTACAATTCATGCATGAGGTCATCGGGAAGGTTTTGAAGGATTGCACAATCATTAATTGGTATTTTCCTAATTAATAAGGGCTCATTTAGCCCAAGAATGTGTAAGGAAGGTAGGCTAAGCATAGGCAAGAAAAATCTTAAATACTTGACCAATTTTGCTTAGATTACAAGCCAGATTCGAGCAAGTTTGGAGTGAGACAGTTAGCAAAGTGCAGAGGTTTCTCAGTGGAGAATAACATTGTATTGTATTGTCTCTTTCTCTTACTTGTTATGTGATTGTGCGATCGTGTTTTGTTTCCGCAAATTGTAGAAGGATTCAATATATTGTTTTAGTACATTACAAGATCGGATTGAATCTCATTGGTATATTTTCTACAATTTATCCTATGCAATTCTTAGGCGAAAAGGAAAGCTCAAACAGAAAATACAGAGTGTCTTGCTTTCTATCAATCCAAATCTCGGAGCTAACTCTGAACTTGGTGGAATAAACAGATTCATATAATCAATTCAAGCAAAGAAAGAGGTTATCATAATATAAGTGATCGGCATATACTGAAAGAAAGAGGAGATTCGGAGATTAAAATCATTCAAATTGCTTCCTTTCTCATCCTTGTTGAAGACCTATGCTTCAGCTCGAGCAAAGGAAATGAAGAAAAATGAGATTCTTTCTCATTGTCTTGTCTTTGGCTTGGAGAATATTTTGTTTTCATATATACATGTTTAAAGCATTGTTAATTTCATCTCACCATGTCGTGATCATTGTTTCATATCTTGAACGCATTAAGAAATATGGATTTGTACGAAACCACTTTTTTTTAATAGTCCAATCAAGAGAGGTGATCTTTAAAATATAAATGATACACTTTGTGAAGAAATAAGCACCCCAACCATGAGATATAATATGATAGAAAAACATTAATCTTAAGCCATGGGTAACTTCTAATAATTGAAAAAACCAAAGTGTTCCAATACACAAGAAATACCACTTAATAATACATATTTGTAAGGTATAATTTCAAACCTTAAAAATAAGGACAGAAATCTAGGAAAATTAATCCATATGGGACTTCCCTTGGATGGCAGTGAGGTAGAAAGCAAGTGCTTTCAAAAGAAACTGAAGATTTAGTCTTAGGAGTCAAGACCAATGAAACATTAAGATTTTCTGAAGGTGACCACTAATTTCTATCACAATGGCCATCTCACATAAGTTGGTGGATGAATCACCACACACACAAAAAATTATGATCACCTTCCATGAGGATTTACTAATTTTGAAAATATTATACTTGCAATTTCACCTTCTAAACCCTCTTCACTTACAACAACACTACCCCTCTCAATAGTACTATCACACAAACAACTTCAATGGCATTGAAAAACGTTAGAGAATTATTGGAGGAAATAAATGTCAGGACTAATGTTACTTCAGTTATATTGATGAGATATTCCTTCATCACACGTGAACTATTCTAGATTTGGAAATTGTACAATTGACCAAAGTCTTGGGTGGCTATTGAAAATATGGCACTTGTAAGATTGTACTTTTGATAAGAAAATGGAAATAAATATAAACTTACCCAGTGTCTGCCTTGGTGCCCAATATTGAAGGTATAGGATGATTTTTTAGTAAACACTCAAGCTGTCAAATAGGTACCATAAGGAACATGTAGATTGGAACTTGTGGTGTTAGAAAATATTTCTTCAATGGTGGAAATCAACAAATTTGAGGAGAGGGTATCTACATTGAATGTCCTTCTACCCATTATGACATTACTCTTTGATCCACAGTGTATAAGGTAGTTATCCTGTGGAGTAAAAGAAACATCAGATTTTGACAAATAGATTGAAAATAGCACCAATAAACAAATACACACAATGGCTTCCATTTATTTCACTTCTTTCTCTGAACCTCAATTATATGATTCTATTGTATTTATACAATTCCCTACTGTCCCTCTTTCTTTCATCCTTTGCACCTCCAGACAATACCAAAAGTTTAGAACATTATCTAGAGTTCCACTTCCACCCTGACCAATGAGTTGATACTACCTATACGGATAGGGTATTATCTCTCTTTAGAGCATATAGAGGTGTACTACAGAGCACTGAGCTTTTACCCTTCACCATTATCCTTTGAGTGATGGATCCTTTTACAAGGGTGATTTGGAGAGTAACTCAGGTCACCTAGAAAATTATGAAAGAAATAGGAAATTGCAAGGCATAAACATGGATAACTGAACACTTATAAGAAACTGGTGCAACCCTTCCAAGTTAAGGGACACAAAGGGTGGCCTAATACATATAGGGTTAAGTTAGCTTAAAATAAAAATCAATCTTGGAACAAACATGCATACTTTTCCTCATTTCTTATGTAGAAACCCTCCAATGACAATTTCCCCTTATCGAGCCACGTTGAGGGTTCCTAGTCTCTACTCAACTAAACAACACAACCATCTTTGACATTTCTCGAATTCATTGGCATACATTACATCTTTTTTAAAGGCCTGAGAATTCTTCTCCTTGGCCACCAACCCGTTACAAAGAGCAAGTTTTAAATATCCAAACCACTTTTTTTTTCATGACTTACGAGAAATAAATTATTTTCTAGGGAAATATATTGTGTTTGTTCAAAAATTGATTCAGAATGTTTAATTTTTATGCTTTATTTATTGAATCTGGAAATGAGACCATTTCCGCAACTGGGAAGTTTTTTTTTTTTTGGGTGAATTTTATTTTAATCTAAATTTCTAGGAACTTTTAGATACACAGGTTTTGTGGTTAAGTAGTAATTTTATAATTTTTTCCTTCAAAGCAATGGTCCACACTTCTAACTTGGAAATTTTTGCAGGTGATAATACACAGGGCATGATATCATGCAAACTTCTAAAGTAAATGTTTCTTCATGTGTAAATATTTTGTCACAAAATTTAACATCTTGTTGCTCCCTTATATTCATCAGGTTTTGAAGCTTCGTGCTTGCAAATATATTGAGAACTAGGCATTGATTCCACTCCATAGGGGAAGAGAAATTTCGAAGCTCTGTGAGTTGGATTTATCATATGGTACTCTTAGCCAAAAAGGAAAGCTCAAATAGAAAAGATAGAGTGTCTTGCTTTCTATCGATCCAAGTCCTGGAGCTAACTTTGAACTCAGTGGAATAGACAGATTCAAATTCCAATTCAAGCCAAGAAAGAGGCTATCATAATAGAAATGTTCAATACAAACTGAAACAAAGAGGAGATTCAGAGACCGAAGTCAGTCAAACGACTTCCTTTCCCATCCTTGTTGAATACCTGTGCTTGAGCTCGAGGGAAGGAAATTAAAGGAATGAATGAAGGAGCGAAGCTAATTGATTGAAGGAAATTAACAGATGAGGGAGGAAATTTTTCTTTTCGCTTGGTCTGAACCAAGAGGTTGAGCAAGATTTTGAATGGTCTCTAATACAACCACACTTGGATAAAAGAAAGTACAAAAAAAAAATGAAACCCACGTTTGCAAAAAATATATGACTTGGAAACTACAATTGATGTCTCTAACTTCAGTATTTACAAGTAGACATAAGGAAATAAAGTCTACAAAATGCAATAACAACCAAGCTTGAAAATTGGAAAAGTATTATACTCATATTTATATTCATGGAAAGTTTTGTAAATGAATTATATTCACTTTAAATTACAACCAATCCAAAGAAAGTGTATATTGAATCCAATTAGGCATTTATATTCATGGAAACTTTTGTAAAAGTATTATATTCACTTTAAAGTGCACCATCTACTTTGGTTCCATTTCAAATATCAATCTTAAATGTTACGCTACTTTTGATATTCTTAACTTAATGAATAAAAGCTTACTATTAAACACTAAAGCTACATCTGGTAACGTTTGTGAAAAAACTACAAATAAATGTGGATGCTATAATAACAGGATACACCTATATAAGCCTACGTCAAAGCATGAATTTAGAATGATTAGAGTTCTCTTATGATGAAAATTCTTCAGTAAAATTTAAAAAAAATTCTTAGACAAACACTAGTAAAGAAACAAAATTGCATTATTTTTTTACTTGTTTCTTCTATGCTATTATTTCCTATGTTATTTCCTTATGGTGTTTCCTTTGCAACATGTGGTGCAATTGCTAGTTATGAATTTTTTAATATTGGCAATGTTAGATGTACCATGATGTAAGTATTTTGATGTATGATAACTATAAGGGAGGCTAGCTTTCTTGTAAATACAATATAGGGTGAAACCAATTTTTTGGTCCTTAAGAATTACCTAAAAATACTCTAAATTCTCTAAGAGCTTATATTCCTTGGACTTAAGTAAACAGGTTAATAGTAGAAGACCCAAAGGCATCTAACATTAATGAAAGTTTGTTCCTTTAGGAATCATCAATGGATTATTTAGCATGATTTTCTTTGAATGACAATGATAAACCACTGGTTATTTACAGTTAGTAGAAATTAATACTTATATTAATATTTAGTAAGAATTTGTTATTAATAATTATCTTTGTTTGTAAATTGAGAAATTAATATTAACTAAAAAACAACATTGCGTGTTTATATGGTTTTTCCTCACTCGTATGTCGCTAAGGAAACTAGACAAGCCTCACCAAGGCCCCCTATAGAACTAATAGAAGTCTCCAGTGACAGAACAAGAGAATTTTTTTTCCAAAAATTAAAAAAAAAAAGAGCATTGGTTATACCAATTGCTTCTTAGCATGATGGTATCTTAATAACTATGTAAAATAGCTAATTGAGCATAAGAAATAGTATAAAATGAACTGACATAAACTAATAATATAAAGATAACAAAACTAGAATATTGAGTTGCAAAACTACGAGCCATGAGCGTGAATCAAGAGGAGGTGTAGATTTCTATTAGTTCTACAAGGGGCCCTGGCGAGGCTAGTCATTTTTCCCTTGTTTAGTAAGGCCTCAATTATAGCCAATCTAAGACCCGTGTCTCTATGCTCAAGGCCGAAATCACGATGCTCAAATTGTAATTCATCCAACTACATCAGAATCTCTCTCTTGGCATTATTACCTCCCAAGAGGACCTTCCTAAGCAAATATTTGAAATTCAAGTATAATTCAATTGTGTATAAATATTGATTCTAGCACCCTCATATGTGACTCGGATTAGGCACCCAAGCTGCAATGGGAGCTAGAACTTCTACATCATTGTATTGTCTCTATCTGCATGGACCTCATGATAAGCCTAATTGTTTTCTTATTGAATAAGCTCTAGATTTTGGGATTTTATATTGTCTAGCATCATTATGGACTCGATGGAGAGCATGAGCGCTCCCTTCCACCTTGCTTGAGGAGCTTTTGCGACTTTAAGCCCTTTGGTGTGACATGGAGAAAGGCACAAGGGAGAAAGTGAAAGGATAAGGGGGAAATGGGTTGTTGGAGAGAATAGGGAAGGAGCAATAATCAAGGGGCATCCCCACAAGATAATGGAAAAGAGTCAAATCAAGGAGAGGATTAAATGGAAGCAGTGAGGACCTAAAGAGGGGCTTAGAGCATCCCAAAAACAAAATCATAAATGTAGGGGAATTCCACATCAAAGAGAGAGTCGAGGACTAGAGTGTCAGCTAGCCAGACACTAGAAACAACCACCAACCCAAACTTCTTTGCTAGCATAAAAAACCACCAACTATGGAGAATATAAAATTCAAATTTCACGACTAAAGGTCGATATACATGATAATGTCATTACCTTGAGAAATGTCGGCTTGGTAAGTGAGAACCAGACATGGGACAACGCATCCAAGCCCATGAGCCTTTGTTTTTCGATCACCAAGGAAAAGGCATTGCTGACCAAGGTAAATTGTTCCAATGTTGTTCGTTGTTGTGTTATAAGCTTTCGTGCTACAGCTGGGGAAATCTAGTAAAAACCAAATGGAAATAGCAATGGGGGAGGCTAGGTCAAGAGGACCTGGACCTACCCCCCTCGAAGGAAAAGAAATAATAGAACAAAGATAGAAACACACTCTAGTGAGAATGAGAACCCTGGGAGAGACTTGCAATTTGCAATCCATTGGAATGAACAATGATATGAGATAGAGTCCAACCATAGTCCTAAACATGCGTCCATCGAGAAAATTTAGTGGAACAATAACCAAGAACCATAAATGCCTCATGGTTATCATCATTTGAATTGATTGTGGTTGTGTTGATCAAGCAAATGGAGGGTAGAACGCCCACACCTCCATCCTCGTTTAAGTGTGACGATGGTTATGACTCCGTCCCCTCCACTCACTTTCTTGATTTATCACCCCATTGAAAATAGACATTTGTTATTAATAATTAGTTATAATTATTCTTACTATTTTTAATAACTAATATAATAAGTTTACCATCTTCAATTTAAATAAATACATATTTTAATATTTCATTTTAAATTGTGAAACATAAATCAATTTTATATATGCTATTCAAAATAAATATAAATTCTTATAAACCAAAAAAATCATAACTCAGTTTAAAACATAAAAAAGTACACGAGTTTAGCTTCTTATAATAATTAAAATTACGATAGATTTTTGCCAAAGAAAATCAAAGTAATCACTTAATATTTAATATGATTTGACAATGCATCTTGAGTTTTGTTGTTTCTTCACCTTCAAGGTTCTTGAAATAAAATAATAATCACAACTATATAAAAAGACAAGATTCCATTCCTATCCAACAAACTCCGCCCACTCCTTGGCAACAAACTCCTCCAATAACACATTAA
This sequence comes from Pinus albicaulis, assembly GCA_034641835.2. NCBI lineage: Eukaryota > Viridiplantae > Streptophyta > Pinopsida > Pinales > Pinaceae > Pinus > Pinus albicaulis. The sequence continues at coordinate 101,167,166 of CM076582.1, forward strand.
ATAGGACAAAGTCATATATATATAATTTAAGATATTTTATCTATTTATTAGGTGCTCCTAAAATGATGATGATTGGTGACCTTTTCAATAAATTAAACCAGATTCTTTATATGGCACGGGAGGGTTGGTAGAGATGGTGATAATGGATATGCATTCAACAAACATAGATGCTTAAATGATGGAATGAGTTAGAATAATTAAAGGGATAACTTAAAGGAATATTAATTATTTAAAATTAATTTAAAATATGTAATTATTATAAATAAAGGGTTTATTTTTAAATTAAAATAATAATTATAATTTTTAATTAATATAAAAATAAATATTTATATTAGTGTTTGTGGGTAAGTGTAATTGGTGATTGTTTTGAAAATAAAGTGTTATTTGTGAGCAAGTTCGAGGTACAAATCTCTTGATTCACATGTGTTGGTGGAAAGAGCGGACATAGGCATTTGAAGGTTATAGTGGTAGTGGTTGGAATCGACCCCATGTCATGTGAATAAGAGACTACCCTAATTGTCTTCCTTTAGATTTTTTTTTATTTTGGTCCAGGTACCCTGAAGGTCGGTGACTAATACATCAACAAAATATTTGTACCATGCAGATTCATCCAAAAGGATCACTTCCTGCTGACCCAACCACAAAGCCTGACCCCAAAAGTATTGAAAGAATTGAACCCATGCCTTCTTAATAGCAAAAGTACTTTAATGAAACTCCAGTGATTGAACTAACCCTCGCCGTTAATTCTCAATTCTTATAGATACTATATATATAATATTTACATAAATTGAAATATATAATTTTTTTCTATAATTAAAAATGTAAATATAATATATGTTTTGTGAATTGAATATATTTTATATGGTTAAAAGAATTAATTGAACTCTTTCTTATCTAAATATAATTATCATATTTGTGAATTGAATTTATTTTATATGGTTAAAAGAAGTAATTAACTTCTTTCTTATTTAAATAGAATTATCATCTTGAGTTATTAGAGAATGAATTCAAATTTATGATAATGATGGTTAACATCCATTAAAAACAAACTTTGAAGATAACTATATATTCTTAACCTAAGTACGAAAACAATATATAATAATATATGTTCTTTTAATAAAATATAAATATATTTTTAGAAGAATAAAATACAAACATAATATATTTCTCATATATATGATTTTTATTCTTAATAGGATATGTTTTATAAAAGTAAAAAATCTTTATAATTTGTATTTTTAATAAGATGTGCTTTATAAAAGTGACAAATCTTTATGCTTTGTAATCAAGTTACTAATTCATAATTAAGGGCATAAATTATGAGGAGCTATAAGATTTAAGATTTCAAAATTGTAATGTGTATTATTTTATATGAAAAAAAATTAATATTGAACAAATAATTATTATAATTATATATTTTGTTTGTTTGTTAAGATGTGTGAATTTTGGAATGATTTTATGTCTCATTTGTGATTTAAGAAAGTGTGATTGAGAAGCATCTAAGTCTTAACATAATTAGATTTTTGCTCATAAAATTTTGAACCTATAACTTTCACATCACAAAATACTTTAACGGTACAGGATACATCTTATCATTATTTATTCTATACCTTGTAAATAATTATTATAATTAATATTAAAAATATAATTTGATGAAATGTCTTTCCAATTAATCACATCATTAGAACCAAATCCTAATGATGTGATTAATCCCAAAAACATTTCATCTACATTATCAATCACAAAAATCTTAGATCTAACAATATAATTTAAATAAATTTAATAATTAAAAATATATATTTATTTTTAATAAATTACAAATTTTGATTTTAAAATAATAAACAATAAAATATATAATTGTAAATTATTATTTATAATTTATTAAATTAACATTTAAATCGTCAAAATTATTTGAAAATTATACTCAAATTTTTAGAACAAAACCTGTTTTTTCAAAACTAAATTCCCAAAACAATAATAAAATTTAAATACTTTAAAATTAAATTATTATTAATAACAATTTATTAAAATTAAAATAAAAATATATTTTTCTATTCAAAATAGTCTTCCTAAAATTTATTCTTAAAATTAATTTGTAATAATAACCATTTATTAAAATTAGAATTAGAATATTTTTCTTTATTAAAAAATAATTATCATAAAATTAAATAAAGAAATATTATTTGGATGACTGATCCATCAATCACTATCAATATTTTTTTCACTCAAAACCTTCTGCACAATAAATAAATTGTTTCATAAATGAAATGAAAACTGACAAAAATTGCAAAGTGATGGAATAATTTTTATATATAAAAATTAGAAAGATTATGATGATGAATAGTGGGGTCGGTTTGGGCATAGATGGGCTGGATGCAAATCAGGCCACCTCTCCTCTTAAATAATATCAGCGATCAATTTAGCAAGAAGGTCAACAATGGGATTAAGGCACTCATACCAGTTAAACTAATTAACAGGAGACATGGGATCAGAATCGTCCATTCAAACTTTTCACACATTCCCTGCTCTTCAACGAGGAGGTCAAACAGTTGCATAAAGGTCTTAAATTAATTACCATGAGTCGCATTCCATCATTCCTTGCTTCATTCAAACTCTTCACGCATTCCGTGCCCTTCAAAAACACTTCAATGAATTCACATCTGCCACCATTTCTCAATAACACGGACCCCAATTCACAATCCCATTCATTCTGTTCAGTTCCATCTGCATCCATTTTCTCTAAGCCTTTGATTGGTCATGGATTGCTGTCTGTGTAGTTCCATAGTAAGCATTTTCAGACCTCCGAGGAACACCATATGTGCAAGCTGTTATGAGGGTGCGCGGTGCATTTTGGCTCTCACAAATAAGCTGGACAACCCAACCTCAGAGGAACAAGAGAAATCAAAGGGGCTTGCTCAGAAGGTCAGACTCTTGGAAATCAATATTTTTGTGAACAGCCCATCAGGCTTAATGCATTCTGTTCATAAGATTATGCTGCTTTTAATTTAGTTTTTTACCTGATAATTTGTTATGGAAGTGGTTTCATCTTCCATCAAATTCATCTCAGACTTCCATATGACCTTGAGATATTCCTAGTTGGTTGCATTAAAGCGGCAACTTTTCTTCTGCGAGGTTTCAAACCCCGGCCTGAGCACTGAAAGTGCTTTGATTTCACAGCTTGGCAATAATGTTTTCAATTGCTATTGGACAAAAATTGACAGAATTTTGATTTGGGCAGGGGCTTGCACAGGCCTTCAACCAGCTGAAACAGCTGAAAGATCTGTACGATGCCCTTCTTGAGCAATATAGATTTTTAGAAGCGTTAGTCATGGCGTTCCATGAAGAATTGCATCCAGACGTGGAGCTTGTTCCCAAAAATGGACCTCCAATTCATGCCCATCGTGTTGTTATGGTATGTTCTCCTCTATTTTGCAATTACTAAAAGAAAAAAATCTGAAAGGTCTGGTTTACTGACTTTTGTAGTGGCAGGAACTCTTTTATTTACAGGCTCACGTCATAGGTTTTATATCTATGTTTTTTAGTTATTAAAAGCCTCTGCGAGCAATATATTTTCATCAAATTGAAATACATATTGAAAACCACTGTATAATTAAAATGCAAACTGCTTTTAAACCCCTTGAAATCGACCTGCCCCTTTGGAACTCGTGCCATAATGTTGCAACCGACCTGCCCCTTTGGAACTCATGCCATAATGTTGGAGCAGACCATCGTTTGGCATAGATGGTATGTCAGACAGATAATCAATCTATCAAAATTGTCATAAGTCAGAGGGGTATTCATTTTATCAATATTGTCAGGGATTTGTACTGGGATCATTTATCTGAAACACATACTTGGAACAGACCATCCTTCATCTTAGGTGCTAGGTCTGAGGGGTATCAAATTGCAATTTGCCCCAAACTTGCAAGTTTCACCCAGCCTCACCCCTTTGACTCATGGCATAGGAGTGGAGGAGACAGATTTGTTGTTGGATTTGATTAGTCTAATAAATCTGTTTCCACTGTAGTGTAGTTATACTATCTTACATACAGTATAGTATAGTTGTACCATCTTATCCTTTTCATTATCACTTCTAGCTTATTTAAAAGAGCCAAGCGATAAAAGGTCTGATGTCACTTGTGCATGTCAACCCCAATTTTGGACTTATGTATTCCTATATATAATACAAATTAGTGTATAACGTGTGTGTACAATTTGGGCATTCTTTTCTTTTGTCCTTGCATATTTTTCAGTTGACTTATTTTACTTGTGTGTGAGATTCTTTTAATGCTGGCTGTGAGATCATATCAGTGCCTATTCTGCCAAAAAGTTTTGATGCCGTGCCTAGCCTCATTTCTTTAAAATTCATTTCAAAACAGCGCCAGACTTAGCAGCTGACCACATCCCTTCAAAGTTCAAAACTGATTCCCAATGCAAGGTCTAAGGGCTATCCATTTTGTCAAAATTTGCTTGGAACTGGTACACCATCTCATCCCATTAAAACTGATGCCATATGGGTGGAGCAAACCATCCTCTGGCTTAGGTACAAGGTCTGTGAGTATCTCTTCTACCAAAATCAGCCTGAAACTTGCACCCAACCTCATCCCTTAGAAACTCGTGCCAGTGCTATATCTGAGGGATATCTATTCTACCAAAATTGCATGGCATTTGCACAGGACATCATCCCTTTGAAGCTCGTGCCATGCATATGGAGTAAGCCATCCTTTGGCTTAGATGTGAGGTCTAAAGCATGTCTCTTTTGCCATTTAGCACGTGGGACTTGCATCTGGCCTCATGCTTTTTTGGAACTCATACAATATGGATGAAGCAGACAATAATAAGAATGAAATCGCCCAATGGGTGGCTTAATACTCCATCAACTTCACCAATGAACCAAAGCATTGCTCTTGCATCTGGCCTCATCCTTCTTTGAAACTCGTAGCATATGGGTGAGGCAGACAACAGCAAGAATGGAACCGCCCTAATGGATGGCTTAATACTCTCAACTTCACAAATGAATCAATGCACCGTTTGCAGGATTACTTTCCTTTACTTTGGATAGGAAACAAAATTTAAATATAATGAAAAATGAAAATTCGTTACAGTTCTTCCCAATTTATCAGTCAATGAAATTTCTTTCAGAGTTCCCTCTCTTTTTCAGATTGACTGCAATTATATTGATCTAATGAGATGAGGGGTTATATTGTAATGATCAGCTAAAGAAATTGAAAGCAAATGGCTTTGTTTTTAAGGGTACTACTGTCAATTTTAAGAAGTTTATACCCTTTATGGGAAAACTTTGGACCTATTTTTGGAAAAGTTTCTTAACTACTTTTGACAGAAAAACTCATATTTGTCAGATATAGTGTGAACCAGTTTTCTCGCATACATATTTGTTTACGTCATTGCTGCCATTTTTGGGAAAGTACCTAAAGAAACTTGTCCCTGAAGGCTGCACTACAAAGAGTGGGCTTTCTTTAGCTTAGATGCCAAGTCTAAGAGATAACTATTCTGCTGAAATCACCGGGGCTTGCACCCAATGCTCGGTTAGCATTTCTACTGTTTCAGTAGCAATATTAAATTTGAATTTGATCAAACTATACTTATGAGTTATTCCCTAATTTATTTAGGGTCTACTTTTCTTCATTTTGATTGGAGATTCCAAAAGAATTTTGACTGCAGAGCAAAAATTTGGATTTTTTCTACTGATATATGTTATTGTGTGCAGGCAACAAAGTCCTCGGTTTTCAAAAGCATGTTTGAAGCTGATGAATGCAAGGGCACACATACTGGTGCAATCCCCATTCCAGAAATGAGCCATGACGAGCTGCGATGCTTGCTGGAGTTTTTATACAGTGGGAGCATCTCAGAGGAGAAGATTGAACAACACGGTCACATGTTGTTCATAGCAGCTGACAAATATAACATTCCTTTCTTAAGTAAAATTTGTGAGGCTCACATTTCAAATTCTATCAACCCCTCAAATGTTTTGGATGTTCTTGAGCTAGCAACAATGTGCTCTGCTACTTCTTTGAAAGAAATAGCCGTAAATACAATTATAAAACATCACGATGAAATTATCTTCACTGAAAAGTATGAAGGGTTTGCTCTGAGAAATGCACTTCTTTCAGTAGAAATTACAAAGGCATTGCTTAAAGACATCAAGGGTAAAGCAGGGTTCCAATCTCAAAATTATTTGAAGCTTTAACTGTTTTCAATCTACTCTCTCCACTCAGTTATTTTTGCAAACGAATGTAACATTTTCAGAGATGGATAAATTTCACAGAAGCTCAGCACGAATGGAGATTGCATTTCATATTGATGAAGTTTTCACTGGATCTACATTTTCATGGTTGCATTCATCATCCAGGAGGCCTTCAAACAACCTTCTTTTTGAAGATACCTTTCCTTTGTTGCCTATGATATTGTAGATTTGTATGATCTATTCTTCATTTAATTTGATCATGTGCCAAGCACGAGATCGAATAAGATCTACAACAGATGATGTTGTATACATGGGTACACGGCTGATGTTGTGTATACATGGGTTCCATTGTGGAATATCACAATTTCAAATTCACCAGAGGATTGCTTGTAGAATTAGATTATTTATTGCTCTTGTATAATTTTAAGAATCTAGTGCTCCAGTAATTTGAATGGTCCATCCAAATCATTGTGATGTCTGTGTTTCCCAGATCAAACTTCTCACTTTTCGCAATCAGTTTCAATAGCATGGAATAAACATCACTCAAAGTGCCCTGTTTTTCTGGGTAATTTGGCTTTAAATCTGATTGGATATGCCAGAAGTCCGAATTCCACTTCTGAGAGGGGAGCTTTGTCCATGAGACTTTGCCATTAGAAGTTTTGGCCAATTTTAAAACAACCCAGATTGTCAGTTTTACGTAAAAATGATCAAAATGTGACCGAAGAAGCAGAGCTCATAAAAAATGGAGCAATCTGAGTACCTAATATCAAATACCAATTTCCATATCTAACTAAATATTCTCATTAATGTTGCAATTAAAGTCTTGAACTCCATGCTTAAAGACCTGTTTAAAACCTTTTGCAGATCAGTCATGCCTCAGCATGTCTTTCTTGAAAGACTCCGTTTTCATAAATGTTCCATGAATTTGAAGATAACCAAAATTCTTAAGAGCTATTAAATTCAAGATCACATCTCACATAGTAGAGTTTGAAATAAATAATTTAGCTTAAGCCAAAAGTGCAGCCTGAATGAAGGGCATAATTGCGAGGCAATGACAAAAATATAAGCACATACATCATGAAACTTTTGCAGAAGCAGGAAGGCCAAAGTACATTCAAATTACTTAAAATGAGGAATTAAATTAAATGGAATGTCAGAATAAGAGAGAAAGGATATTAAATACACATTTATGTGATGAGCCAAACGATACAGGTCGTTTCTTCCACAAAAATAGATTGCTTGGATTTTGGAAGGATTCAAAAATTCAACTACGGTTAGACAGCTCTTGGGCAAAATTCACAGCGAGAAGAGAGAACCTGTATTCAAACAAACACCTAGTACTATTGCTACCAGCAATGAGTCCAATCTATTTGAAGGCATTGGAATTACAAAAGAAACCAAACCTTTGGTAACTTTGAATGCGTTTAGCTAAGCCCTTGGGACACAAGAATACAAGTTGTTACAACACTGTAATGATTACATGATCACCAACATGCTATGCATCTAAAAATCACAATGACAAACTATATAAGAGATGGTTTATCAAAGCAAATTTTCAATGCCCAACCTGTCATTTGTTATGGAACAGAGATGGTCCACACCTTCGCAGTTAATGCACTTCAAACTGTTGTATCGAGTTCCTTGATATAAGTTAGTGTCTAACAGGCATATAATCCCTCTCAAAGTTGGGAGATAAAATTTAAAAAAATGCATATATTGGAATTATTTTAAGTGGTAACCACTGATGAGTTTTGGATGGCCACAATCTAGTTGTTGTGTTTATAAGGTTCCCGTGACATAAAAACACTCTCCAAATTACTTGTGAAAATCCAACTATTAGTTGTTTGAACACGATTCATACTCTTTTTGTCATTAATTTTTTTTAGATTTTGACCCTAATTTATTAAATGAATGAAGGATTTTGAATATTTGAGAAATATGATGTTATATGTACAAAATACACTTAGTTATTTATAGATTTTGTATTATTGAAATTGAATTATTTATGTTTACCCAAAGATTAGTTGATGACGTTGATTTTTGGGTAGCATCAGAGGTGCTTTAGCTCTGAAATTTTGTGGAGAGGCTAGAACACCTGATATTTCCAGGACCCAAAAATTGTTTGGAGAAATTCCACCCGGAGTGAAAGTTATTCAAATAATTAGATTTTAAATTGAGTCTAAGTCAAAACTTAGGGAATTTAAATAATTAAAGTGAATTAATTTAACATGTGGGTGAGAAGTTTCTAAGTGGCGAAGATCAAGTCTAATCTAATCTTAACCATTGATTAAGGATTAGATCACGACCATTGATTTCTCAACAAGAAAAGTATAAAGGAAGGCTTGAGGGTTTTGAGTTAAATTATAAACTTATAATTTGCCAACATAAATTATCAACCAAGGGTAGGTAAGCTTGTGAGATGTTGTGCAAAATATATGCAGGGTTAATACCTCAAGTGTTACCTAATTAAATCAATCACACATACACAATACTAATGCTTCTTTTCTGCATCAACACTTGGCAGTAAAGGCTATGGAGTGGATTCAAACATCCCTCTACAGCTTTTGATATTGTTGATGTTGATCAGAAAAGATAAAAGATCAAACTCACAGCCATAAGAAAATCAATTTAACATTTAGAAATTAAAACCTGATTAAATGAATTTAAACACATTATCGCATAAACTTAATCATTCAATCAATTGACTTATGCTGCTAAAACTCAGAAAATAGAACATTAGTTGTGCAAATAATGTTATCATTGCATACACATAATCAAAAGAACACACTGCTGCAACTAATGGAGTTGTGAGCAAAGGGAGCCCTCCCTTACTCACAACCCCTTCAATATTAAAAGGGATTACTCAGTAAAATGGACAAAACATATAATTTTATATTAATCTGAAAAAGGTTACAGTCATGTACAATCTGATATGTTTGATCAACCAACCAACCCCTTTGCAAATAAAATATAGTGAAATTTATACAAGTTCGAAGGCATATGCTTTGCCTGAATTAGGAAAACTACTATGTTGAACTATTCACTATCAAAACTGGAACGTAATGTCAAAATTAGCTCTGTTGAGTCTGATCCATGACTGAAAGCATGGATCAAACTAATTTGGTTACATTGCAGGAGTTTTCCCTAATGCGGCCAATGAGAAGAAGATTGAAGATATGGATGGTTTCAATGATGAATCTGAAACAACCAATAGGATAGCGTCCATGTAGGCGGATTTCCCCACAAAACCCATGTTCCAGTTTGTTTTGAGATTAAGTGGAACATATCCAACTGTCGATTCTATTGCAGGAAATCTAGGCGGTTGCAAGAAATCCACATCTACAGGAAATCGCAGAGTGTCTGCAGGAAATTGGCGACTACGAGATGTCTACAGGAAATCACGGTGTTGCTTCAAATCATGACTAATCCGCATAAGACTTTGATTAGTCAACTTGATAATTCAGTTAGGAAACAATTAGCTTAAGGAATACTTAAGAACAAAATAAAATGACACTTTTTAAGCTAATTTGCATACCTTAACCACATAGCACCATTTTGGCCAAAACTTAGGTAATATAATCGAAATATGTGTAATTAGGGGTCAAAGAGAGTTCAAAAAGGGGGAAGCAAGGTCTTAAAAGGCTATCAAAATTGAGCAAAATTCGGACTCAACATCTCCCCCACACCTAGCTTCTTGCATGTCTCTTATGCAAGAAAAAATGTTGCACCCTCAGAAAGAAAAAATCGGACCTTTCCCTGTGCTGTAGCTATTGCAACCAAATGGTCTAATTGGGCCATGTTGGACTTTGCCTGAACCTGACTCATATATGCTTCATTCTTTGTCTTCATGTGATCAATTTGGTCATGTTTCTTTTTCATAATCTGGGTTGCCTTCTGATGCCACTCATCATGCTCTTTTTGCATGCATAGGCTATTTTCCCTCAGTGCTTCATTCTCCTTTCGCAGAGCTCGCTCTGACACAGTAAGTTTAGTGATGATTTCTTCCAATTCCTGCCGAGACCGCTTTTTCTAGTGAGTTCCCTCCCCCTCATGTTGTCCCTTGGAGGATTGGGGAAAACTAGGCTCCTCTTGCCCTTGGTGGTCTTCTACTGTCTTATTCGCGCTTTCCTACAGTGGTGGATATTGGAAGGACACGGCTTCCCTTTCCTCTCTGTCGATGAATTCAGTTGTCTCAACCTTCCCTTTCCCCTTAGACAAGCCTTGGGGTTTTTCTTTCTTTTTATCGATTTTTCGTGGTGGTATCCTCTCTTCTACAATTTCCTTTGTTGCCAGTTTTGCAGCCTGGCTCCTTCTTAATCTTTTAGAGGGGGTGGAAGTGCCCTTCAATTTGGGCTTTTTCCCTATGGTTTCCCCAGTCACTACCACCTCTTCATCTTTCATGTCATCCTTTGTCAGTGGACCACGGGTTCGTGGCTTCTTCCTTGACTTTTCTACTGGCTTTTCCTCCTTGGTTTCTGAAGGACCGGAGTCCTTCTCATCCTCCACGAAGTAATTTTTTGTCAAGAATTCTTCCCATTTTTCTTTTGCTTCTGCAGAACCTTTGCCAAAAAAAATTTTATCAACCCATGGTGATAGAGGTTCTCCTCTATGTGGGCTACCCTTTCCTTCGTGACAATGGACATTTTCATCAGGGACATTCTCAAATAGTAAGGAAAATTAAAAGGTCTGTCTCGGAAGTGGCCGAGAAGGCGAATAGGAAACAAAAATGCAAGCCCAAAACGACCTTCACAGGTTATGTATTTCTGTAGGAAAAACAACAGATGTTGATACTTACTTCTTAGGTATCCTTGTGGGATCCCTTTAATCCAATCAGGATTTGCATGTTCTTTCTGAAGGAAGGATGCACAAATTCCTTTATCAAACCGATGATTCTTGAACCAACGCTCCCCTTCCTGTGGGATGTCGCAAGCTCGAGCCACTAGCTCCTTTGTCAACCGAAATTGGACATTCCCCACTTGTGCTCTGTCACCATTTAGATTCAGAGAGAAGGACTTTGTAACCTCTGAATTATGCCCACTGAATTTCTGAAACAAAGGCAGTCACCCTGCCTTTTCTAGTCTTGCCTTACTGCGAGGGTCAACATCTAATAGTGTGGGACCTTGTGGTTCGAATCTAACAAGGGAACGCATTCTCGACATGGCTAGGAACGGGAGAGAACAGAGTTAATTCAACTCACAGAGATGCCTCTAAGGCTTTGCAAAAAACTCGACAACGATAGTTTAATTTGGAAGTATTAGAGAATGTGGTGACTTTCAAAAAACGCAAGTCGTGATCATGATTGTCATCATGATCCGACCTGCAGAATGGAAATCGGAAATATAACCAAAGGACGTGTCAGAGTCATGATGGTCAAAAAATCATGATCCGACCTGCAGAATGGATATCGGAAATATAACCAAAGGACGTGTCAGAGTCATGATGGTCAAAAATGGAACTCGATTTATGACGTAACGGCTCATAGCCGCATTCTTCCGCAAGGGTTACCATGACTTACATTCATGCAAATTTTAAAAATTAAAGCATCATTACATTTCACCTTATGCATCCTATCACCAACCGTACCTTACCGATCTTACCATCTGTTGAAGGCTGGAAGGTGGTTGATTCAACATTGGGGATTCCACCTGGTCGAGAGCTTAAAGCAACTCCTTTTTCGTTGAAATGGTGGGTCCGACTAGGGATATAGGGACCAATTTCCCATATAAAGAGATTTTATATGAATAACAAAAAGGAATAGAATCAACACAAGTGGGGTGATTTATTTCTAATGATAACATAAATTACAACTAAATCTAACTACTTCTCGGGATCAGACTTTTTATATGATTATAGAGAAAAGTTTCACAAGCATGAAGCAATATAAATCATTGTATACTTAATGAATATGAGCCCATGTAAGAAACTAAATCAATATAATCAATTTAGTGGATGAAGAACATCAATCACATAAAAGACTTCTTAGTTTCACATCTAACAACTTATTGTTCAATATATTATATCAATAGTAATAAGAATATATATCACTTCAATGCTTATCAGAATGAAACAAGTAGACATAAATAAGTTTGCTATAAATCTAAGAAACATAAAACAATTAATACACAGATAATAGTACCCGCTACATCATAGCTTTAGATCTGAAATAGATAGCTTCAAGGTTCAGATTTTCCAATTAAATAACTTATGTTCCAATAATAGTGTAAGTTCCAAAAGCAATCTTCTCAAAATTCTGGACATCTTTCTAAATGCATGAAGGGGGTTTAAATACTAATTAATATTACAAAAATAGAAGACTTGTGAAAGAAGCCTCTAAAACTATTACTCTAAAAATATATAACTAAAAACTAGGAAAATAAATTGCATCAGTTGGAACAATCTCATGACTGTTTCCCAAATTCATTCTCTAACTGATCCTTGAGCTGGCACGCTTTCACCATATGTTCGAGCTGGGGGGGATGAATTGGTTGCATTCGCATCTACCCTGTGAATATTGCATCCTTTAATGCTAGAAGAAGTTGATCTGTTGTGTTGGAGAGACACTTCAACATTAGCCATTGGCTATGAGGTTTAATTAATAAGTACCAGTGACTTTCCATACTTGATTTTGTCAAGCTTTGAATGTCAAGATATTTTCTCCTTGATGTTTCTTGCCAAGATTGCCTTAGAAATTTGATATATGGCAAAGTGTCTTTTGGAAAATCCTGAATTAGTTTGGCTTGTAAAAGAGAATCTTTTATGTATTCAGAAATGTTGAAAGATAGATTCTTAGCTCTAATAATAGCTAATTCGGCACTTTTCATTTTGATGTCCCAGTCTCCAAATATTATGTCTTTGATTGATTCTTCAAGACGAGGGAGATCGGCCGCTCTACCCTGTGTAGTGTCTTGTCAATCTATATACTTTGACACTTTATCATCAATCTCATCGTAATAAGTCCTCAGATCAGATATCTGAGTGACTAGGAAAAAATGGTTTTAACTAGCTCTTGAATTTCGTTTAGCTTGTGATAGAAAGTTGTTTTTTATTTTGACAGTAATGTCTCCAACTCTGCTACTTCCTTCTTGACTGCATTGATTTTAGGATTTTCCTGGAACTTCTCAATTCTCTGTTGTAACTGATGAATCCGTTGAACCTTTTCTTCAAGCTCGCTCTCGAGTTTGATTTTAAGACCCTCAAAATCTTATTGAATTCATGGATACACCTCCTATAAACCTTTTTAGTAAGTGTACCTTTCCTTGATTGTCTACCTTTTGGTCTTGCCCACCTTCCTTGACTGTCTACCTTTTGGTGGTGCCCACCTTTTTGGTACTTTTGTGGTGCCCACCTTTTTTGTACCTTTTGGTACCTTTTTTGTACATTTTTTATTGTACATTTTGTACATTTTTGTGCCTTTTTCCTTCTTCTTTTAGCTTTATTCTTCTTCTTATCGTCTTTTACAAAACAGATGGAGGGGGGTATGTGATTTTTTACCTTTAACTATCAAAACCTTTAATTATCAACATATTTCATCATGGTTGACACCATGGTGTCCCATAAGCAACTTTGTTTCAAGTTTTTCAGCTTTTTAGCCTTTTTGTTATCCCCCTTTTTTTCCTTTGTCATTTCATATCCTTCCTTACTTCGTTTCTTCTTTTTCGTTATTTCATCTTTATTTTTTTCCTTCGATTTTTTGCTATATGTTATTTATATTTAATTGCAACTCCTACTCAATCTTTTGCTTTTCATTCAAGAAAACTTGCTCCATTTGAGCAATTTTCTGGTCTTTTTCTCTGATTAATGATTATATTTATGTTGCTTTATGAATGGTTACATCTGCGTAAGCACCTGCAAATTGAGACAATTTATGAAGTTCTTCCTCTAGAGCTGATTGAGTTTCTTTCCAAACTTGCATTGGTGTTACATTTGGAGTTAGTTCAAGAGATTTCTCCATCCTTCGTCTCTTCTTTGATCTGGTCATGACAGCTTTATGTTTTGGACTATAGAATACGTCCAATGGAGGTACTTCCTCAATGTTGAGAATTATTTCATCAATGGGAAAGGCTGGGATGATTCCATGTCTTGGGAAGATGTAGCTTCATTATTCTCTTCTATATCACTATTTCTTTGGCTTTCACTTTGCTCAACACCTTTTTTAGGAACCTGTGCAGTGAATGAGTTTTCTTTCCCTTCTTCTTGATTCTTCGAATTATCTTTATCAATAGACATGTGTTGTGCACCTAGCTCTACTGTAGAAGATACTGAGTTTGTAGTGCCAAAAATAAACGTGGTATCTAACAGAATAATATCATGAGTGGTCAGAGTATCAGCTATAGATAGTACCTTCTCAAACTTTTCCCAGTCTTGAGTGATTTTGTCATCTTGCTCAATATTTGCAATTCATGTCTCTGCAATTGGTACTTGAGATGAAGACGTTAAAATTGCAATCTTTTTTATTTCTAGTGTTGGTCTCTGGAACAAATATTTTGACAGCTTTGTGATGCAGCTTAAGCCACACCTATACCCACAGTTGACACTTCCATACATGTCGATATCATTTCCCATATCTTCACTCCATAAATATGGTGTGATACTTAAACCAATATTTAAATCTTCTTTTGATAGACTAACGTCCTTTCAAACATTTCCATGGGAAATCATTACGTAGCTTATCCAAAGTTTTATTACACTTATGTTGAACCCTGTTTAAACCATACTACAATAATTTGGTTAATAAAATAACCTTGGCATAGTATCTTAAACTCAGACTTTAGTTAAAGACCCAAACTCTGCTTATACATTCTAGCCATATATTTCACACATCCTTGCGGAATTTCATTAACCTCAAACCTTATGTTATAATCTTAACATAAGTCTTAAAAGCTTTATAACTTACCATTCTGCCAATTCAATGCTTTGCACATATATCAATTCTCATTCAACTACAATTTTGTTGCATACTCCAATTCTCAATTGATTTCGTTATAGTTCAATATTTGTAACTTTTCCTCTGTGTATTGTCTTCTTTCTTGATCTTTTCATCTGCAACATATTATTATGCAAAATCATATAAATCAATAATTCAATTTACTCCACATATCTCAGATTCGAATACTCTGTATTATTTGATCTTTTCTCGGATTCCCCTGTGCATATAAACATTATGCAATCCCTCTATTTCACACATAATCTATAATTCAATCAATCGATGCACACTTACACTCCATATGAATTTGGAACCTGTTATCTATATATGAACTCCTTCCTCTGCAATTTCACTATCATATTCTGAGTTTTCCAGCAAATATTCCAGCAATTCAATTTCTTTTTGACATTTCATAAGTACTTCATCATCACTTATAATCCCTGCATTTATACACAAATTATCAGTTTGAAAATTACAAGGTTCAACAGTCTCAACTGTTGCTTCACATATCAACTCTTCAAACTGAATCTCATTTCCTTCTTCCACAAGAAATTGTTCATGTTTTGTATCAGCTTCAAATATCAATTCATTACTAAGTTCTTTCTGCTGCAATAAATCACTGCTTTTCTTATTTAAGAGACATTCTCCATCATTCTTTACTTCAAATTATTTTATCTTCTAAAAGATACTCTTCCATACTTTTGACAGTTTCAAAATATTTCTCATTCTCTGCAAAACCTGTAATCACATCAAAATCATTAGTTACAAAAATACAAGGCTTTACATCCTTCCATTGATCTGAACTTGCCCAACAGTTCAAGAAATCATCAATATTTCCTTCTTCAGCAAGGTAAACTTCTTGTTGTCTTGAATTCTCACAATAATTCATAAGATCTTCCACAAGTCTCCAGTCTCCATCTTCACCCATAATTTCTCCCTATTCTGCTTCACAAATGGAAACTTCAATTTTCAACTCAGCTCCTCTGAGTTCCTCAGATATCAATTGAACATTCAGTATTTGCTCAAGCTTTCTCAGCTCTTCTTCTAACTGCATATTCACCTATTGATTCCTCTTTTCTTGTAGCCTCTGCCACTTTACTTTCTTCCTCATGGTCCAACCATATCTCTGATATTTATTACTTCTCTGCATCATCTCCATCAATACTTCCAGATGAACTGCTATCTCAGCCTTCTCCCTCTCATATTCTTCATCAGTCAACTGCTTCCATATGCCATTTGTCTTGGCATCTTCTTTCTTCACTTTTCTTCTGTTGTGGTCTCTCTCAGAACCTCTGATATCTCTTCTATGACTATCAGTAGTCATCTTCTTCTCCATCTCTATCTTCATGAGTTCCTCACTCATTCACCATGAGCTGTACTAAAGTCTCTACAACAGCAAGTCCTCCCTGTTGCCACTTACCTTACCAAGATTTCCTCTGTACTTGGTCTTTTGGCAAGCACTGGTTATCTATCCTTTGGAACCTCTTGAGCATTCCTCTCTTCTCCTTCTAGGCTTCAACTCATCTGCACATTTTAAGAACAAAATTGTCCTTTTTATCCAACCTCTGTTGGAATTCTTCAAGGTTCTGCCACATTCTTCCTTCTCTTAGAAACTCTTACTGGCTTCCTTCATCACTTCTCTTAAGGCTATGATCTTCTTGCTGAGATTCTGCTCAACTGTCCACAACCTGAAATCTGCAAACATAATCTTCAAACCAGAGTTAAAATAACACCTACCATCTCACCTTCAAGATCTCTGTGTGATCTTGTTTCACCATTCATCTGCATTGTATCTCTATGTGCTGCAATCTGTCAGATTCAAAATCGGATCTCCTCTTGCTTCCTGCCATCACCATTGTACCTGTATACACAACTTCCAAAACATAACTATGTTTTAAACTTCTCTCAAAGAACTTTTACACGTAGAATCTCCTTGTTCTGCTCTAATACCAAAAATTGATGCAGCCTAAGCCACACCTATACCCACAGTTGACATTTCCATACATGTCGATATCATTTCCCAGATCTTCACTCCATAAACATGGTGTGATACTTAAACCAAGATTTAAATCTTCTTTTGATAGACTAACGTCCTTTCAAACATTTCCATGGGAAAGCATTACATAGCTTATCCAAAGTTTTATTACACTTATGTTGAACCCTTTTTAAACCATACTACAATAATTTGGTTAATATAATAACCTCGGCATAGTATCTTAAACTCAGACTTTAGTTAAAGACCCAATCTTCGCTTATACATTCTAGCCATATATTTCTCACATCCTTGCAGAATTTCATTAACCTCAAACCTTATGTTATAATCTTAACATAAGTCTTAAAAGCTTTATAACTTACCATTCTGCCAATTCAATGCTTTGCACATATATCAATGCTCATTCAACATTCAATCTTGGTCGTCGATCCTTTCACAGCCATGATCTGACACCCTTCGCATTCCATCGCCGATCCAATTAGCATGAACATTAACGTGCGATAAAAAATGTTTTCGTCTGCTATGTGTCACCACCTAACCACTATCGTGTTCTCACAAGACTTACCGTTTATAGCGATAAATTGGTGCGATAAACCCTTGGTGGTTTTCCTAAACCACTCATCTCATTCGTTCTTTCCTTGACTTTGTTCTGCACGAATAAATCCCCACCGATTATCTTCTATCAATTGTTTCCGTCAATCTAATTGTTTCGACGGTCCCGATACATTGTTGTTCCACAATTCGCATTTTGACTTTAACTCCTTTGTTTTGATCTCCTGTATGTATCTTCCTTCGTACTTTCAACTAACTATTCAATCCCACCATTCAAATATTCAATCCAGTAATATCACAATTTCTCTCTGCTCGTGAGAATGCTTTCGCAGATTTAAAGCTTGATCTGAGTACTTTCGAACCTCAGACTCAGCTACAATTCTACTGCATACTCCAATTCTCAATTGATTTCGTTATAGTTCAATCTCTATAACTTTTCCTCTGTGTATTGTCTTCCCTCTTGATATTTTCATCTACAACATCTTATTATGCAGAATCATATAAATCAATAATTCAATTTACTCTGCACATCTCATATTCGAATACTCTGTATTATTCGATCTTTTCTCTAATTCCCATGTGCATATAAACATTATGCAATCCCTCTATTTCACACATAATCTATAATTCAATTAATCAATGCACACTTACACTCCACATGAATTTGGAATCTGTTATCTATATTAACAATAAAATATTTACATAAAAAGTTCCTTCTCTGGCATGATCTTCTGTTTCAATGGCCTTTTCTCTAATCTGCTCATAGGCTTACAACAACAAACCCTATCTGTCTGTTTTCCTCTCTATGCCTATCTATATCGCAAATTTTTTTGGAGGGAAATTTTCAGTCTTTAAGCTATATATTGTAAGTGGGAGAGGAATTTGTATCATTCAACCTATTCTTGTTGAAAGCCATGGTTTCTTCTGATAGCGAAGTTTTTCTTTGTACAACATCAACATCTTCGTCACACAACAACTCTATTCAGAGTGATGAATATAACGGGAGTTCATTCACCATGAATAAAGAGTCAAAAAATCGACTTGGTCGTAATCCTAAAGATAATGAGAACAAAATTGATGAGGTGCAGCAAAATGAAATTTTTGTAAATCAAGCGCCCGTTATTCCACTTACTCTTAATCCTAAGGATTATGAAAGCAACAGTGATGAAGGGCATAATGAAGAATTGCCAGAGTCAAAAGTTTCACTTCGTCCTAATCCCAATGATTATGAGGACACCATTGATGAAGAAGAAGATGAAGAATATCCACTTCAGCTTAATCCTAAGGATTATGCGAGAACAACAAATGAATAGGGGAATGAAGAATCTGTAGAGTCAAAATATCCACTCTGTCCTAATTCTGAGGAGTATGCCAGCACCACTGATGAAAAGGGGGATGTAAAATTTCCAGAGTCAAAATATCAAATTCGTCCTAATCGTAAGGATTATGCGAGCACCATTGATGAAGAGGGGAATGATAATGTTTCAGAGTCAAAACATCCACTTCGTCCCAATCCTAAGGATTATGCCAGCACCACTGATGAAGAGGGAAATTAAAAATTTACAGCGTCAAAATATCCACTCCATCCTAATCCTAAGGATTATGCAAGCACCACTGATGAAGAGGGGGACGAAAAAATTCCAGAGTCAAAATTTCCACTTCGTCTTAATCCTAAGGATTATGTCAGCACCACAGATGAAGAGGGAAATGAAGAATTTGCAGATTCAAAATATGCACTTCGTCCTAATCCTAAGGATTATGTCAGTAGCACTGAGGAAGAGGGGAATGAATAATTTGCAGCGTCAAAATATCCACTTCGTCCTAATCCTAAAGATTATTCCAGCACCACTGATGAAGACGGGGATGAATTTCCAAAGATAAAATTTTCACTTCATCCTAATCATAACGATTATAATTTAACCACTGATGAAGGGGGGGATGAAGAATTTCCAATAAATATAGATTCAAGGCATTCACTTATTCCTAATCCTAAGTATTATGAGAGCTTCAGTGAGGAAGGGGAGGGGCAGGATGAAGAAATTCTAGTGAATACAAATTCAAAGCTTCCACTTATGCCTAATCCCAAGGATTATGAGAGCGCCACTGAGGAAGGGGAGGATGAAGAGTTTCTTGCAAATGATAATTTTAGAGGCACGGATCTGAATATTGCATTTTCTCCAAGTGACCATTTCAAAGACACTCATGGTGATGAAGAATTGAATCCTCCCAGGGAAGAATTTGAAAGCATGGGTCAAGATGGTGAAGAATTTCTTTTGAGTGGGGGTTACAAAAGTGCTGATGATTCTTGTGAAATGTTTTCTTCAACTGATGATGGTAAAGAAAAATTTTCAGGCAATGATGTTGATGAATTTCTTAACTATGTTGAGGATGATGATAGTGGAGATAATATTCCTCCTGATGGTGATGAAACTACTTTTACAAAGAATGATGGAATGATGAAGCCGTTGCAAGCAAATATTGCAACTAGGAGTAGGAGTAGACCTTTTCATATCAATCCAAAGCATTCCAGTTATACAAGGGCGAGGAAAAAATATCTCACAAAAAGAAGTTCTGTCGTTCATTTGATTTCAAGTGAATGTTGTCGAAGGGATTGCTTGAAAAATATGGATTTCAACTTTGTTTTGGAGAAAAGGAAAACATATATGTCAATGAATAAAAGCATTCAAAATTCATATTTAGTGGGTTGCATGCAATCTACACTAGCAGGTTATGATTATCATATTGGGAATATATTGCTTTGCAGAAAGGCGTTCAAAATGTTGCATTCAATTGGTAATTTTCATTTGTCAAGAATCCAGGATAGATTGGAAAGGGATCCCACATATTATTCAGAAGCACGTTATAAGCGGGAGGTGGGGCCATTTGCAAATACTGTTAAGACAAGGATGAAAGACTTCTTTTCAAATCATGGAGAGTGTGTGCCAAATAAATACACAATACATATTCCAGATAATTTCTCGAGACGAGAAATATTCATGTTATACAAAGATTATGCAGACGCTGTTGAAGGAATTGGTAATTTTATTACATATTCTTATTTTACAAGGATATGGAAAACTGAATTCAACAATGTTCGTATTCCTAAGAAGACAAGGATGGGGATTTGCAACACATGTGCTTCTCTTAAAGCAAAAAGAGATAAATGTCAAGGGGCAGAAAGAGGTATGTGTTCAAAACATTGTTTTTTAAAATTTGATACTTATCAACTATGAAAATATATGTATTCATATGTTTCTTTTATTTTATGTACAGATTCCGTTGTCAAAGAACTTCAAGACCATCACAATCAGCAAACAAGTGAAAGGAAAAAGTTGTATAAACATCTAAAGAAGTGTTATGATCATCCAAATAAATATCTGGGATTGATAATTGATGGTATGGACCAAAAGAAAACACTTCTTCCACATTTTGTCCGCACGCCAAAAAAATTACAAGAGGAAAATTTCATTCAGTTTCACTTGGTTGGTTGTATGGTATTTAATGAGAAGATGTTTCCAAGAGTTTTCTTCACAACTCCAAATATTCACAATGATGCAAATCTGACCATAACTATAATCCATGATGTGGTTACTCATTGGTCTGATATTCTTCCTGAAGTTTTGTATTTACAATTAGACAACACAAGTCGTGAGAACAAAATCAAGTTCTTTTTGGGTATCTAAACATGCTCGTTGAATTGGGGATTTTTAAAAAGATAAAGGTTGGTTTCCTTCTTGTTGGGCATACTCATGATCATATTGATCAAATGTTCAGTCGTTTTTCAGTAATATTGACGAGGAAAGGTGTTGGGAGCTGCCATCATTAATTGAATGTATTAAGAAATCGTACATTCCAGAGCCTGTTTTTCATGTGTTGGAAGAAACTATTGACATGCGAAGGTTTATTTTTGGATCACATGGTGAGGAGAAATGCATTGAACAACTTAACGACATTAGCTTCCAACATCAATTTCGTATCAAAAAAATTGATGGGATAGCACTTATATGGGGCAAGAAGTATTCAACTGTTGAAGAATGGGGACCATCATCAGGTTTAGCATTTTTGAAGTTCATTCCAGAGCATCCAATATTTTCATCAAAGATATTGTTATTACAATCAGTTGCTGAACTCCATAATGCACGAAGGCAGAAGAGAGACATAAATTATTCTGAATGTCTAGAGGAAATTAAAATATGTATTAGAGATACATATGAGTACTTCGATGTTGTTGATTCAGTTTGGTGGGAGTCTTTTTTCAGTAATCAAAGTGATATGATTTCAAGATCAATAAATGAGGATACGCTTTTGAAGACTCCTTTTTTTTTGCCACAAAATATGTCAAATGAACATGAACATCAGGAAACACACAATGTTGAACAACAACAGCCTCAAGCTATTATTAATTCCCCACAAGTAGAGGAAAGAGAAATCTATATTGGTTCTAGAAGATCATGTGCACAACGTGAAGCCATGGAAGACCTTTACAGGGGTTCTGTGCAAGATCTTAAGGAGGGTTGCATGATAGCAGTGTTAGCAGATGAAGATCCACTTGGCTATCCATTCTAGATTGCCAAGGTTATAAAGGTCATTAATGAAAATGAAGAGATTACAGCTGTTGATGTACATTGGTATGCCACAAGTACCCACCCTTTCAATGGTGTGTACAAGCCAGAGATGGTAGTGGAAAAAAGAATTGGCGGAAAGAGAAAAAGAAAGGGCACAAATATAAATCTTCGCCGCACAGATGTCTTAAAATTGGAGGATGTTGACATACTTGTGTATGACTTCAATTTGACAAAGAGAGGAACTCTTCGGTTGCAGACCATAAATATTTTGAAGAAATTGCTACCAGAACAATTACTATTGAGATGGGACTCTGCAGAATGTAGACGTAGATCTACAAGACTTTTGAACTCTGAAATGGTGGGCATGCATGTTGACTCAGATGGAGCACTAGTTGATGAAAGAGAAGAATATGGATCATCTTCATTTGTATCGAGCCATTCATCTGAAGATGTAGGTTATGATGGTGTGCCAGAACCTATGGTTGATTTTGAATAACTATCTAAGACACTTTTATGTAATTGATGTTTGCATGGTAATTTGAAATAAAAATTTTGACTTCCATCTCATTTTTCATGAAGTTATGAGACATTTTTATGTTTGTTGGATTATATGTTTTAATTATGAAGAATTCATCTCTTTAGAATATCGACAATGCAACAATGAATTACAAAAATAATTTATGTTATATTCAATGTACCAATGTTGATATTTTAATTATAAGTAAAATATAAAATAGAAACTAATGTTGAATTTTTAGATTATGCAGTGATATTACCATGATATTATGTATTGTTACCATTTGGTATAAGATACTTTTAAAAATTTTAATAATTATGTGCATCATTGAAAGGGAACACTTTGTTTTGATGCTTGATTTTTAGGTTTTGATTGAAATTAGATTTAAATTTGTCTTATGCTAAGATTTGAAAAAAGATAAGTTTTTATCCTTTAAAATTAAAATTACTCTTACTTGTTTCTGTTCAATGATAATTTTTTCATTTACTTGTTCATTTTTTTAAATTGTTTAAGTCTTATAATTTCTCCATAATTTCATTGTTCAAGTATGTTGAAAACTTAAGATGGAAAAACTTTAGATTTACAACTTGTCATTAAGGTTTTTATGCGCTACCAAATTTTATCTTTAATGTTATGGTTGACAATAATTACAATTTTGGGGTTGTTTAGAGTCAAGATATTTTATGTTTAACAACATGGATGAAAATTGATCGACATGATAAGCCCTTCAGACATGTATTTGTTTATATTTAACATTATCTATCAAAAATGTTAGAAATTTACGATTTTAAAAAATGTCCTAATATGTTGTCTTTAATTCCATTGTTACAAGTGTCAAAATTATAACACAATTTTTTTTTTTGTTATTCCAGCATCAACTGGTTTTGTTTTGAGGGTGTTTTTTCAATCCTTTTTTCAACAAACAATTTTGTTTTTAGCATAATTTTATAAAATGTTGAAATTTGACCTTCAAAAAAAACCAAATGCATTCTGGAAGACACACTTTTTGTTTTTGGGGTGTTTTTTCATGTTTTTTGAGACTTTTTGGGCTAGAGTTCCCGTTTTGAGGTCAGGTTACCTATTTCATCGGTAACAGTGTTTATCCCTAAAGATCCTCTCTAATCCATAAATTCATGAAACCAATTCTTAATCTACAATTTACAATAATTAATCAAATCTATGAATCTCTATAAGCTCTCAACTATCCTAATTCTCTCATGTTCTCTAATATTGGAGAACATTTACAAAATGCCTCACAATATATAATTAATTCTTATTCTAAATACCTTTCATTAAAATCACTCAAAACATTAATAATTACATTAATTTAATACATAGGAAACCAACTTCCTTGAAAACACAAGAACCCCTATGTCTATTAAAATACAATGAAATTTCTGAGCCGAATGCTCCTGCATCACTTTGTTCTCGATAATTTATTTGTTCTCGATACTCTTTAAACTTTAACAAGTCTTCAGGACTGAGTCTTTCCGTTGTTATTTTCTGAACTCTGGAAAACTCGGAAATTGACTCAAACAAATCATCAAACCTATCAAGCTCGCTTGGAAATGCTCGAAGCTTGACATGATTTGTTATTTCTCTAGCAACACCATAAGCATCATAATTTCTATTGGGAAAAACTAGGAATTTAAATGGTTTTAAACAATCAATTTCAAGACAGGCATGCTTGAAATTGTTTAGTGCGTATGAGCACACGAAAAAGGGAAAGTTGGCCAAATGGTATTTTTGGCATCTTTCAAGACTTTTGTTAAACTATTGCCAACTGTTTGATAGGCAATCTCTTTGGCCAATAATTTTTCTGGTATGTACAGAGGTAGGACATGTGGAGGGGCATAGCTTTCAAACACAAATGTATGTAAAGTACTCTTCACCAAACCACCTACCTATATACTTGAGAATTTTATCAACTTCAGGGCTAATTCCAAGGATTTTGCTTCAAAAATGACTTGGTAGACAAGGAGCATTATTTCATTGCAGATTTTGAAAATATGAGAATAGCATTTTGATTCCCACTAGAAATCTGACTAGACAAATATGGGGGTTACTACTTCTTCGGTCCATTTCCATTCAAAGAATGAAAATTCACAAGAAAAACATATTGCATCCATGATATAAGAGCTCATGTAAAAAGGAGGGTTTTTATTGGTTGTAACATTTCGATTTTCCCTATAGGTTGTGATGAGTCTTATCAAATTATTAGAAAGAATGGTTGCCCAATTTAGAATATACCCATCAGACGATGCTTCTATCAAGGGTGTCCAATTCTCATTAAACTTCTTAGTATTTACAGACCCAAACAGGAAACACATCATTGCAGCTATTTGAGAGTAAGGACTTTTAAGAGAAGCGACTGAATACATACCCTTATCATCATGCTTATGCCAGTTAGGGTCATTTCTCCACTCTTTGATTACTGCTGCAGGATTGTTGTTATCTTGCATGAAATTTTGAACGAATTGTGAGTCATATTTCTTCTGAGGTTCTGGTAATTTATGCATCTTCCTTATATATGTTGGCCTAAGGGAACCAATAACAGTTTTGTTACTGCTAAAAATTTGTCTATCCCTTATATCCACATTTTCTAACACCCATCTCACTAAGTCAGTGTATGGAAGCATTTTTGGACGAGCATCAATTCTATGAAGAAAGGAGTTAACCACATCTGTCCAAGATTCTGAATCATTGGAAGAAGTATCATCAGCTACGGATTTCCTGTTTGGAATTACTTGAGGTTTCTCATTCTTGAAGAGTTGGTAAATCCCTTCCCAACTTGAAGAACCAATATCTGGATTGCATGTGGTATCCATGATTAAGGGAGCCATTTCGTTGTTCTCCTCTTGTTGCATGAATAACTGTGGTGGGGTGGCGGATTTCCTTCGTGCTTTAATCAATCGTGACATGCTTTTATCCCTTGCATTTTAGAATTATCCTTTTCAAACAAAACCAGAGATGATAAGTCCAAATCACTTCGAAATTTTGTTAAGAGTCTTATCAATTGAATTCATGCATAATGGGAATCCTTCGGTATTTAATTTTGAAACTAAATAATCAATTGAAAACCTCGAGATTACAAACACACATGAATGAACATTAAATTCGAAAGTATAGGTCCACGTGATTCTGTCAAATGGCATTATATCGGGGCGTTTCATCGGCGATTTGATAGTTGGCATGCTTTAGTGATTCAAGAAATCTACGAAATGTGAAATGTGAAACTACGATTGTGTGATGTCTTTAAACAGAATGCGATATCGATGTTTTGGCATTTCAAGAATTCGCCACTTCAAAATTTTGTCGTTTCGGCATTTCTGCTATTTGCTGCTTTGCAATTCGGTACTTCGCAACTTTTTTATTTCGGTATTTGGTCCCACTATATGCTTTTGCTTTCAATTTTTTTAGTTTTAAGCATTTTTTAGTGATTTTCTTATTTATAAAAGAAAATTAAAATCTTAACCTAAGAAAATGCTAACTTGGGTTTTATTTCTAAGAATTGAATATTAATTCTAAAATTTTAAAGTGTTCCCCCCATTATTCTTTCTTACTTTCTTGGATAATGGGGAGTTGTTGTAATACTACAACAATTGGTGATACACTGGATGAATCTAGAATATCTGACAAATCTTAATACTTAGAGAGAATGTAGGAAATTTATAAGCAATTGAAATCTGTTTTTTTATATAGATAAATTTTAATTTAAATAACCTGATTTTACTTGAAAAAATTCCCCCATACTTTTCCAAATGAAATTTCTCTTTAAATGAATCAAACCTTAATAAGTTGAAAAGATAAGTATAAATTTATTTGAAGCTTGGCTATTAGATAAACTTATTAGTCACCAGTAGAGCCACTACTGCTAGCAGGCGTTCATAGCCTCGACGAGGTTACTATTTAACCAAAAATGAACTAGTGTCCCATTCATAACATAATAGATATCTTCAGAGGTAACATGATCACTAATTTATTTATTTTTTTACAATATTCTTCCTTTTTTTTCACTTTAAAATCATTATCCCGGTTTGGTAGCCAGAAATGATAATGTCATTCACTGGTTATAATAAATTTTAACAAGCTGACTCGTGATGAGATCCCTTCTCTCAACGTTTTTCGACCATGAGCCACTATCTTGGTTTGGTAGCCAGTTGATAATGTCACGTTTATTATTTTCCTATGAACATGATGAGTCAACTCATGATGAGATCTCTCAACTTTAAAAAAAAAAAATATTTTTGAATTACACTCTAAAAAATATCTAATATATAAATAAACGGGGAGGTTGTCATTTTTCTCTTTATGAGATTTTGGATGACCATTTGAGTTAAATATGTTAATACTTCAATAAAATTTCTCACTTTATAAAAATAACTTTTCGAACTTGATTCATGTCAAAATAATTTTTCAAATCACATGTGTTGGAAGAATTTTTCTAATGGCTATTAAAATCAACAATTTCTAAAGAAATAGAGAATTCAATTTATGTTTTATTTCCTTGTTTATATCTCTAAGGATTAACACTTTCATGTTATTTAAGAAATACTAAGTGCTTCACCTTTTGCATAATATTGCAAAAACTTAATTTATTTGAATTAACCTATATACATATTTATATGGAAGAATTGTTATTATTTAAGAAAAATAATTTTTTAGGATAAGTCCATTAATAGGAAGAGTTTCCTTCTTCCCTTGCAAATCTTGCAAAATGAAAGTTGATGGACCTATTTTTTCGACTATTTGAAAAGGGCCAAGCCAAAGTTTTTGAAATTTATTATGTTTTCCCTTATCCTCATGCACTTTGTCCCATTTAAATACTAAATCTCCAATCTCAAACTATTTATCCTTGACTGTATTTGAATCAAACGAAGTTTTGATCAACTATTGTTGATGACTATTTTCCATTTTATCCTTTTCTCTTTCTTCTTCTATTTTAATTATTTGGGACATTCTTAATTTTAATAAAGAAAAAGGTTGTACATTAATAAATTGAACTAGGGTTGTTGACGGGATAGCTATATTTAAAGGTAAAACTGCCTCTTTTCCATATACCAATCGAAAAGGAGAAGTTCCCATTGAAGCTTTTTTAGTTATCATATTTGCCCATAATGCAAAGATTAAGGCTTTGTGCCAATTCTTCTAATTTTGATCAATGGTTCGTTTAACTATTCTTATGAGGTTTTTGTTTGTCGATTCTGCTAAGCCATTTCCCTGAGTGTAATAATTTGCAGAATACTTTAATTTAAACCATATTTTCAAAGAAAACTCAGTCATGGAATTTCCAGAAAAATAAGAATCATTATCAAATACGAGAGCATTAGGAACACCAAACCTTGTAATGATGAATTTATCAATAAACTCAATAATGTTTTCGGAGTTGGCGGCCAAGAGGTATTGATTCTACCCACTTTGTAAAATAATCTGTAGCAGTCAATATATATTTGTGTTGTTTAGAAGAATGAGGAACAATCTCACCTATTATGCCAAGTCCCCATTGTTTGAAAGGTTGTTCCATATTGACTGTTTGGAGTGTCATTGATGCTTTTCTTTGTCTTCCTGTTGCGGTTTGACAAATTTTACAATTTCTGACATAGATGTGTGCATCTATGAATAAGGTTGACCAATAATATCTGGCATGTAAAATTTTATGAGTTGTAGTGTCTCCACCAAAGTGTCCACTTGTTGGTCCATCATGAAGTTCCTGGACTGCATTAGGTATTTCAGTTTTCTCTAAGCATCTCAGCAAGACAAAGTCATAGTTTTTTCTAAATAACACATCATTGACTAACTTATATTGATTAAATTTCGATCTAGCGCTCATTTTCTTTTAAAATCCAAGTTAAGTGGAGCATAAGAATTTTTTAAATAAAATATTAAATCAGCGTATTGAGATTGAGGGTTAATCGAATTGTTCAATACTAGTTGTTACCTCATCTGATGATGTGTCATTCATTCATGTAATCAACCTGCAAAAACCTTGACCTCTTAAAATTTTAGCAGGTCTTATTTCTAAGTCGTATTCTTGCATTGATGTTACCCAATTGGCCCTCTTTTCTCCTAGTTCCTTTTGAATAAGTATTTGTCTAACTGGTGAGAAAGGAACTATCACTTTGACTTGAGCTTTTAAAAGAAAGGGTCAGAAATGCTTGGTAGCTTTATAAAATGCAAATGCTTGTTTTTCAGCTCCTATGTAGTTCAATTCAGTTCCTTGAAAATTAGAACTGAAAAAATAAATTGAGTTTTTGAGTTTTTTATCATCTGGTTGAGTTAACAATGCTGCATATGACAGATTAGAAGCAAAAGTATATAGAATGAAATTAATGGAAAAATTGGGAGTTGAAAGAGAAGCGTCAACAATTTCTTGTTTGATAATTTGGAATGCTTCATTTTCTTCTTCTCCCCATTTAAACAATATATCTTCCTTGATCATCTTTTGCATTGGAAGAACAATATGTGAAAAATTTGGAACGAATCTTTTGAAAAATTCTATCTGCCCTAAAAATAATTGCATTGACATTTTATTATGGGGTAGTGGAATTTCTGAAATTGTTTTAATCATGTCTGGATCGATACAAATTCCATTCTTTGAGACAGTAAAACCTAAGGGTTTTCTTTCGCTTAAGGCAAAAGCTGACTTCTTCAGGTTAAGAGAAATTCCAAATCTCCTGCATCTTTCAAAGATTTGTTTTAAGTCATGCAAGTGATTGTTTTTCTCTTTCGAGTATATGGTTATATCATCGAGATACACTGCCATTGTTTTATTTATCAATCATTTAAATGCAATATCCATGGCTCTTTGAAATGTGGCTCCCGCATTCTTTAGTCCGAAGGGCATCTTTTGGTATGCATAAGTTCTCCATTTTGTTCGGAACGTGGTTTTTAAACGATCTTCAGGATGAACCAAAATTTGGTTATATCCTAAAAATCCATCTAGAAAAGACATTAACTCAGATCCTAATACTAATTGTAAAACTTGTTCCATTGATGGTAAAGGAAAATTGTCCTTTTGACATGCTTTATTCAAGTTCCTGAAGTCAATACAAATTCGAATATCTCCATTATTTTTCCTAACAGGTACCAAATTAGAGACCCATTTCGAATGTCTAACAGAAAAAATGATCTTGGCTTTCAATAGTTTGTTTAACTCATTTTTTATTTGTGTTTCCAAGTTTGGATGTATTTTCCTGAGATTTTATTGGACAAGTTTAACTTTGGGCACCATAGGAATAGTATGTTGAATGATAGAAGGGTCATAAGTTTTAAGATCTTGGTAATTCCATGCAAAAATATCCTTGTACCTCTTCAATAACGAAATGAATGCATTCCTTTCTTCAGATGAAAGGCTAAGCCCTAAATTTATATCTTGATGTAAATTATCAGATCCTAAGTTGACTAATTCAAACTTTAGAGTAGAACTTTGTAGTTTGCAATTGTTAACTTTCTTGAATCCGTCTTTCAAATCATATAAATCTTCAAGCTTAACCACAGATTTTGATAAAAGATTTTTATCAGTTTGTTGTTTGATCTGATTATCATGTTCATCTTCGTCCATAATTTGATCATAATATGATTTCTCGAAAGTAAGAAAACTTAAGATATCAGTATCATCATTAAAAACTCGCCAACTAGTAACATTATCTGGCATAGATGGTCGAAAATTTAATTCAATAGAGAATATGTCGAGACTAAAATCCTCTGGTGGAACAAGCTTGGAAGCAACATTAGCTAAAAGGTCAGCGTTGGCATTCTGTAATCTAGGAAAAGGAGAGATTTTGAATGATATAAAATGAGATGTAAGGTCTTGAACCAAGGATTGGTAATGTTTCAAGTGATTTGAGAAACAGTGAATAGTATTTCGTACTTGTCTTACAACAATCTCTGAATCCCCAAGCACCTGAATATATTTTATATCAAGATTAATTGCTTTACAGAGGCCTTGAACCAATGCCTCGTATTCAGCAATATTGTTAGTGCATTCAAATTCTAACCTACAAGCTAGCATGGTTTTTTTTCTTTTTGGGCTAATAAGTACACATCCTGCTCCCGCACCATCATTGGACCTTGATCCATCGAAATAAATTTTCCAAAATGGAGATTGGACTACAGTTTCTTCTTCAAAATTGAAGCATATAATGAAATCAATCTGAGAGTAATTTTATACTTGTCAACTAACAGAGTTGATTGGAAAAGGTGATCTTTGCGCATTGAAATTCCCAAAAAATGACTCTGCAGAGTAATTTCCCATAATATTGTTGTTAAATGCTATAGGCTTATTTTCTTCCCCAAGGTCTGTAATTGAGTACTTCATTTGTTTTTCACGGTAAACTCTAATTTGATTAGGCTTTCCATTATATGGAAGCCACATGTGAGACCAATCCGTTGCAAAATATCCATGTAATTTTTCAGACCAATCTCTCCTAAGAACTAAACCGTAAAATTCAAGAATGTTTGTAATCAGTATATCGATGATTTGAGCAACTTTTGAGTTTGATGACAATCTAATACTTACCGAATTGATCTCTCCTAATACCTTGACATGTGTTCTATCCAATTGAACTATATTAATTGATGACTGCTGGGGTGCGATATTTAATTTTTCGTAGATTGAATATGGCATTATATTGGATGAGTCCCTAGAATCAATTAAACAATTATGAACATTCTTATTGTAGATTTCATAGGTTAAGATAAAAGGAGGTGTATGGGAATTAGATCTATCACCAATCAAAATAAATTCTGAAGCATTAACTTTGTTGGAATGGTTAATAAGGGGTTTTCCCATTCCATTAGCAACTTTAGCTATAATAGTTGTAGGAAGAGGAGATGTTGTGACTGCATTTAGCTCTTTCAATAAAATTTGTTGTTGTTGCTTTAATTTTCTAAGTTCATGGAGAGAAATATTGGCTTTAATATTATTCATATCCTCAATTATGTTATTATCAACAGTATCAGATACTACTAAAATTTTAGACAGAGGATCGGATGTAGATTTGATTAGCTGAGAATCAGATATGACCTGCTAAGATGATTTGACTAGAGTTTTTTTTATCAGGATTTTCTTTAGCAATAGAAGTTGGAGTTTTCTATTTTTGTGTTGTTTGTGCTGATTCTACATAATTTTTACTTCTTGTGCTAACTGGCATCGCTTCAGTTTCTGATTCTTCATCAAAGGAGGCTAAAACAAAATCCCATAATCCATGTAATTCGGCCACTTCTTCTTCTTGGGATTCATCGACAAAAGCTATTGTTTCCTCTTCTTCTTCTTCTTGGTCAAATTTTGCATTAGAAATAACATTAGGAAGCTGAGAGATAGATGATTAATTTTTCCTAAATGATCTAAAGGGTTTCTTGGAAGAGGTTTCAACAACCTGTTTCTTAATTTTGACCATTTCGTTGGACATGGTTTTGAGAAACTTTTGCAATCCTTCAAGATCGAAAGTTTCTTTAGGAGTTTTCTTCTTTGACTCGTCTTTGAATGTTACCTTTTTGGATTTTTTATCTTCTACCTTTGTTTTCTTTTCTAGAGCAAAAATTCTTCTTTCAACAGACAAAGATTCTTTCATGTTTTCTACAATGGTAGACTTATTGGCTTTATCTACGAAAATTTCTATATTAGAGGGAAGGGAGGATATGTACCACTCTATTTGTACATCTAGTCCAGGCTTAGAGGTAGATGGGATTTTTTTCAATAACTTGTTAAATCTAAAATTGAAGTCCTTGATCTTTTCCCTTGAATTATCTTTTATATTAGAAAGACCATTGATCAATGATGCAGTCGTTCTATCATCACCAAATTTGGCAAGAAATAGTTGTTGGAAGGTATCCCAATTTCCTATTGAGCCTAATGGGAGAGAAAAATACCAGGATCCTGCAGATCCCTGAAAGGTATATGGAAACAATCTAACTACAACATCTTCATGTACAACACCATTGAGATTCATGGCTAACATAAAATTATTGAGATGTTCCTCAGCAAGAAGACCATCATCGGGATTATATTTAGGTATCCATTTTTCTGGATGCGCTGGGAGAGGATTTAGATTTTCCATTTGAACGACGCCAGGATTAGTCCATGGTAAGTTAGTCATTACCTTCCTTGTTTTTTGTGAGGATGAGATAGTAGGTGCAAAAGCGGATGTGGATGGAGAAGAACTTACTGTTGGACTAGTACTGCTTATAGAAGCACTAATTGTTTGAGTAGAAATGGATATGTAAGAAGGTATGGGTTGAGAAGAGGAAAATGTAGAGGTAAATGGAGGTGAAGATGATGTGATCTCACTGATATCTGATTGAGCTGTTGATGTAGTAGCTTTTTTGCGATGTGAATGAATAGGAAAATCAAAAGGAGTTATCCCAAGTTTTTCAATTTGTGATCAGGTTAATACACCAGCACCTCGGAATAGGGATGTAACACTTTCTACAGAAGTTTCGGGATTAACATGATTTTCTAGAGATATGGTTATTTGTTCCAATTTCTCAATCAAACACTGAACTTCAGGAGACTCAAGAATATAATTTGAAGAATGTATTCAAGGTAATACTTCAAGAGATGAGAGAGGTGGCCCTAAAACTTTTGACTTTTGACTTGGAGATAGTGAACGAGATCTAAAAGTTGTAGGAGTTTTGGAGGGGGATTGACTCTTATGATGGCTTTTTTATTAATATTTCGCCTTATATTCCATACATAGTTGGATGGCCCTCCTTCTAGCGCCAAAAATGTTGAAGGCTGGATGGTGGTTGCCTCAACATTGGGGATTCCACCCGGTCAGGAGCTTAAAGCAACTCCTTTTCCATTGAAATGGTGGGTCCAACTAGGGATATAGGGACCAGTTTCTTGTATAAAGAGAGTTTTATTATGAATAAAAAAAAGGAATAGAATCAACACAAGCAGGGTAATTTATTTCTAATGATAACATAAATTACAACTAAATCTAACTACTTCCCAGGATCATACTCTTTTATATGATTATAGAGAAAGGTTTCACAAGCATGAAACAATATAGATCATTGCATACTTAATGAATATGAGCGCATGTAAGAAACTAAATCAATATAATCAATTTAGTTGATGAAGAACATCAATCACATAAAAGACTTCTTAGTTTCACATTTAACAACATATTGTTCAATATATTATATCAATAGTAATAAGAGCATTTATCACTTCAATGCTTATCACAATGAAACAAGTAGACAGAAATAATTTTTCTATAAATCTCATAAACATAAAACAATTAAGACACAAATAATAGCACCTGTTGCATCATAGCTTTAGATCTGAAAAATATAGCTTCAAGGTTCAGATTTTCAATTTGATAACTTATGTTCCACAATAGTGTAAGTTCCAAAAGCAGTCTTCTCAAAATTCTGGACCTCTTTCTAAATGCATGAAAGGGGTTTAAATATTAATTAATATTAAAAAAATACAAGACTTGTGAAAGAAGTCTCTAAAACTATATAACTAAAAACTAGGAAAATAAATTGCATCAGTTGGAACAATCTCAAGACTATTTCCCAGATTCATTCTCTAACTGATCCTTGAGATGGCACGCTTTCACCATATGTTCGAGCTAGGAGGGATGAATTGGTTGCATTCGCATCTGCCCCGTGAACATTGAATCCTTGAATGCTGGAAGAAGTTGATCTATTGCATTGGAGAGACACTTCAACATTAGCCATTGGTTATGAGTTTTAATTGACAAGCACCAATAACTTTCCATATTTGATTGTGTCAGGCTTTGAATGTCAAGATATTTTCTCCTTGATGTTTCTTACCAATATTTCCTTAGGAATTTGATATCTTGAAAAGTGTCTTTTGGACAATCCTGAATTAGGTTGGCTTGCAAAAGAGAATATTTTATGTATTCAAAAATGTTGAAAGATATATTCTTAGCTTTGATAATAGCTAATTCATCACTTTTCATTTTGATGTCCCGGTCTCCAAATACTATGTCTTTGATTGATTCTTCAAGACGAGGGAGATCAGGCTCTACCCTGTGTAGTGTCTTTCCAATCTATATACTTGGACACTTTATCATCAATCTCATCGTAATAAGTCTTCAAATCAAATATCTGAGTGACTAGGAAAAACTAGTTTTAAATAGATCTTGAATTTGGTTTAGCTTGTGACAGAAATTTGTTTGTTGTTTTAACAGTAATGTCTCCAACTCTGCTACTTCCTTCTTGACTGCGTTGATTTTATGATTTTCCTAGAACTTCTCAATTCTCTGTTGTAACCGATGAATCCGTTGATCCTTTTCTTTAAGCTCGCTCCCGATTTTGATTTTAAGACCCTCAAACTCTTGCTGAAGTGTCGTGATATTTAATTGCAGCTCCTGCTCAATACTTTTCTTTTCATTCAATAAAACTTTCTCCATTTGAGCAATTAGCTGGTCATTTTCTCTTATTAATGATTGTATTTATGCTGCTTTATGAATGTTTGCATCTGTGTAAGCACCTGTAAATTCAGACTGTTTATGAAGTTCTTCCTCTGGAGTCGATTGAGTTTCTTTCCAAAGGACTTGCATTGGTGTTACATTTGGAGTTAGTTCTAGAGATTTGTCCATCCTTCGCCTCTTCTTTGATCCAGTCATGACAGCTTTATGTTTTGGACTATAGAATACGTCCAATGGAAGTACTTCTTCAATTTTGAGTATTATTTCATCAATGGGAAAGGTTGGGATTATTTCCATGTCTTGGGTAGTTGTAGCTTCTATATTCTCTTCTATATCACTATTTCTTTGGCTTTCACTTTTCTCAACACCTTTTTTAGGAACCTCTGCAGTGAATGATGTTTCTTTCCCTTCTTCTTGATTCTTCAAATTATCTTTATCAGTAGACATGTGTTGTGCACCTGGCTCTACTGTAGAAGCTACTGAGTTTGTCATGCCAAAAATAAGCGCGGTATCTAACTAAATAATATCATGAGTGGTCGGAGAATCAAATTTAGACAGTAACTTCTCAAACTCTTCCCAGTCTTGGGTGAGTTTGTCATCTTGCTCAATATTTGTAATTCCAGTCTTTGGAATTGGTACCTGAGATGAAGATGTTGAAACTGCAATCTGTTCTATTTCTGGTGTTGGTCGTTGGAATAATATTTTGACAGACGAGCATTTGTCTGTTCTCGATACTCTTTAAACTTTAACAGGTCTTCAGGACTAAGTTTTTCCGCTACTATTTGTTGAACTCTGGAAAACTCGGAAATTGACTGGAACATATCATCAAACCTATCAGACTCGCTTGGAAATGCTCAAAGCTTGACCTGATTTGTTATTTCTCTAGCAACACCATAAGCATCATAATTTCTATTGGGAAAAACTGGGAATTTAAATGGTTTTAAACAATCAATTAAGGGATCCATTTCATTGTTCTCCTCTTGCTGCATGACTAACTGTGGTGGGGTGGAGGATTTCATTCGTGCTTTAATCAATCGTGACATGATTTTATGCCTTTCATTTTAGAATTATCCTGTTCAAACAAAACCAGAGATGATAATTCCAAATCACTTCGAAACGTTGTTAACATTCTTATCAATTGAATTCATGCCTAATGGGAATCCTTTGGTATTTAATTTTGAAACTAAATAATCAATTGAAAAACTCGATATTACAAACACACATGAATGAAAATTAAACTCGAAAGTATAGGTCCACGTGATACTGACAAATGGGATTATAGCAGGATGTTTCATCGACGATTTGATAGTCAACATGCTTTAGTGATTCAAGAAATCTGCGAAATGCGAAATGTGAAACTGCGACTATGCGATGTCTTTAAACATAATGCGATATCGGTGTTTCGACATTTCGGGAATTTGCCAAATTTCAATTCCATCATTTCGACATTTTGGCTATTTGTTGCTTCGCAATTTGGTACTGCGCAATTTTCTATTTCGGTATTTGGTCCCGCTGTATGCTTTTGCTTTGAAGTTTTTTAGTTTTAAGCGTTTTTTAGTTATTTTATTGTTTATAAAATAAAATTATAATCTTAACCTAAGAAAATGCTAACTTGGGTATATTTCTAAGAATTGAATATTAATTATATAATTTTAAAGGGTCCCCATTATTCTTCCTAAGTTACTTTCTTGGATAATGGGGAGTTGTTGTAATACTACAACACCTTCCAACGGTCCAGTACTTGGATGACGACTGCCTTTATCTTGAAATGGTAACCCACCTTGAAATCACATCATATGGACAATTATATAGTTCATGGTCTTTAACTGATAATGAAAATGATCAATAATTTATGAGATTAATTTAAGCTAATGTTCCATCAGCAATTTATTCTTCAGGAAATCAGTGGTGTTGTTGTGGGAAATGGAACCACAACTGTTGAATGTTCTGCGAGAAAACCATTTCTTCCCCATTTTGTATAGTTCATTGCACATGAATGAAAGTGTTGATGTTGAATGTGCAATGATCTCATTGGATTACCAGCCATTAAGGTCAGATGTTAACCAATGTAAGGCCCATCACCATTAATGAGAATAAGGACCAAGGTACATCTGATGCATCTTATCATGTGTGAATTTATGAGTTGTTGTCGAACCCCCTATAGGATCCAGGAGTCAAGGAACCATAATGAATCCCCATTGCGGCTGGCAAGATAGCCTGTCAGTAAGGCATACAAGCTTCAAGGCATCATAAGGCTTTGATCTTGGACCCAGATAATTTTTTGATGTCAATGGGCCAAGATTTTTGGAACGAGGGCCTTAAGAAATCCCACATTAGTCCAACATGAGAAATCCAAAAATTAACTGAAAAACAGAATTTATTGAGAGTATCCCAAAGGATCTACTGACCTATTTTTTTAACGAGCCCAAGGCATTCCATGCTTGCTAGATTTCAATTTTAGAGAGTCTGAAATACTGAAAAAGAAGACTCCAAGGTGGCTATTTTTCCGTAATTAGTCCATTGGGCCAGGAAAAAGGAATAAAACTATACCCAAGATACATTCCTCCAATGGTTTACTTAGCACGAGGAGGAACAAAGTGATCTCAATGTGTCAGCAGGGAATCGAGAAGAGGTAGTGAGAGGAATGACTCCCTCTCTCATCGTTTCCAGCTCCTTTTTCTTCACAATTTCTTCCATAAATTCCTCCTTAGATTGGGGTTGGAATCAAGAAGAGGTAGTGAGAGGAATGACTCCCTCTCTCACCATTTCCAGCTCCTTTTTCTTCACAATTTCTTCCATAAATTTCTCCTTAGATTAGGGTTTCTAATATAGCTTGAGTATGTATCATTTCACCAAGAAGATAACATTCCCATCATCAATAGTTTTAACCCGAACAAATCCATTATCAAAAACTTTCTCAATTTCATAGGGACCCAGCCAATGTGTGTTGAAATTCTTAAATTTTGAATCATACAACAATGCCCAGTCTCCCTCTTTGAACTGATTCTTCTTAATGTATATGTCATGCCATTTAGTCCGTTGTTGTTGGATCATATTAGTATGCTGAAAATAATCCTGCGTAATCTCATCCAACTCATTGAGTTGCAAGACTCTCTGTTTTTGTGCCTCATCAATGTCTATACCCAAATCTGTTGCTATCTTGAAGTTCTGACCTGAAATTCAATAGGTAGTAAAACTTGTTTTCCATACACCAATTGATATGGAGAGAAGCTAGTGTTGTTTCTCCATGTGGTCCTGTAAGCCCACAATGCCTCCAAAAGTCGATCAGACCAATCCTTCTTATGTAATTTCACTATCT
The DNA here is from genome assembly GCA_034641835.2 of Pinus albicaulis. Lineage (NCBI taxonomy): Eukaryota > Viridiplantae > Streptophyta > Pinopsida > Pinales > Pinaceae > Pinus > Pinus albicaulis. The sequence continues at coordinate 101,205,644 of CM076582.1, forward strand.
TTGTAAGGATTGTCTCCAACACCTTATTTGTTGATTCCACCTGCCCATTGGATTGTGGATGGTAAGGGGTGGACTTCCAATGAGTAATCTAATATTTCTGTACAATTCCCTGCACAAGATTTGACACAAACTAAGTACCCTAATCAGTAAATATTTCCCTTGGTACTCCAAATCTTACAAAAATATCAAAAAAAAAAAAAACTACCATTGCTTTCTTCGTTGCTCTAGGTAGTGCTCTTGCTTCCACCCACTTCGTAACATAATTAGTACAAACCAAAATATACTTCTTACCTTTGGACATAGGATTTATGCGACCTAAAAAATCAAGAGCCCGCCTCTCGAATGGTTCTATGAGAACTTGTGGCTACAAAGGCATTTCATCTGATTAAACAAGCCGCCCTATTCTCTAGCAGCTATCCCATTTCTGGACATACTCCTTTTCATCTTTGAAAATACTTGGCCAATAGTAACCTGAGCGGAGGATATTATAGGTTGTATGTTTATCTGCAAAGTGTCATCTATAAGGTTCATCATGAAAATCTCTCAAGATATCATATATCTTATCCTCTCTGACACACCTACGAAAAATAAAATTAGGTCTAGTGAAAAAGAGGTCTCCCCTAATCCAAGAGTAATCAACACTTTTCATAATAATTTTCTTTTTCTGATTATATGAAAAGTAAGGTGGCAACTTTCTTGTAGCAAGGTAGTTGGCCATGTCTGCAAACCAAGTTGTTTTGACAAAAATAGCAAACAAATTCTCATCAGGAAAGCTATCATTAATAGGAACATCCTCACCTGCATGGTTGAGCCTAGATAGGAAATCAGCTACCTGATTTTCTTTTCCTGACTTGTCCAATACTGTTGTTAGACTCCTATAATTCACAGTATCACAAGGTGATTGATTATTTTTTATTAGATTGTTTATATTGAAAATAATATTCCATGGCTATCATTTCTTTCCAAGAATGAACTGCTGGTTAAAAGGGGCAAAAAACAGTTTCTCCTAGGTTTTAGAAATCCCATAGCCAAATTAAGCCTAAATACATTGTTTAGTGATTACCTATTAAACCTTTAAAAAACCCTCTAATATAAGGTTTTCGGACTTTATATTACCAACTCCGCCATATCATATGATTAATTCCATCATCATTGTAAACCTATGCTATGAATTTCGGGCATTTAAATATTTAATTTATCATATGCCCTTTACCCTAAGTTTGGTTTTAAGTGAAAATATGCCCCTACCCCACCATCCCATCACATTAACCTTCTGCTACCCGAAAAACATGTCAAACCATTGCACTTTAACCTTCTTTCTCTTACCCGCTCATCCACCTTACCCCGCTTCCATCTGACAGTCAACATAATTTTCCGCGCCTCCCCCCCCCCCCCCTCTCCATCTAAGCTTTGCCGCTGGGGGGGTCTGAAATGGGAAGTTTCATGGTTTGGGCCTTAACCTTCTTTCTACTGTCTCAACCATAATTTTCAAACAAATCCCTCTGCCCTAATAACTAGCCTAAAATTCCAAATCAACAAAGCTATATCTAACAGAGAGATCCATCTCTTAGTCTAGGATGGCTAGATCCTAGGCTCGAAGCGGTTTTGATGTTGGCCCTTCGGGATTTTTTCTTCAGCCTTCGAAATTACGGGCCACTAACATACTAGAGACCATACTGGGGAAGGATTTATATTCCTCGGGAAAGCACATCAAGTTCTAGATCTGGTTACTGGTGACAGACAGTGACCAGACACAAGAAGGTTGAATAATCCGCCAAGCGACTCCAATCCAGATCAGTTTCATTCAAAGACTCCACTGGAGGAAGAACCTGAAGCATGACAAGGCAATCTAGAAAAATCGAGTATTCAAGTTCCAATTTTATTCGAGAAATTTTTGGCTTTATTTGTAATTATTTTCTATCTTATCATGATCTTGGTCAAGAGTATATTGTTGAAATACATGGCGATCATTTTCAACCTGAAGAGCCTCAAGAGATTGAGCCCATGCCTATAGCTCTGGTGCACACTCCAGTGCCTGTAAAAGGCCCAATTAGACACATGCCTCGTGCTGTATCTCCTATACTTGTTGAAATAACAGATAGTCATGAGCCCCTTCCTTTACCTCCTATACCTGTAAAAGTCTCAGAAAGATACAAGCCTCTAGTTTTGCCTCCTATTCTCCATAAACTTCCTGCAAATTATAGCAATAATCTACCCATATTTGATGGATAAAATGAAAAGATTACTACCAAAAAGCACATTCAAAATCTTGATGATTTTCTTGACCTGTTTGAGGTGGAAGAAGATGATGTGGGTCTCCTAATTTTTTCCCTATCTTTGCAAGGTAAAGTTAAAATTTGGTTTAAGAATCTTCCAACTACAAGCATTAGAAATTTTCATCAATTCACGCAAGTTTTCCTGGATAGATGGATGGTCATGGGAAATTTTTTTCTCATCATAGAAGAGTATAACCATTTAAAAAGACAGCCAGGGTAGACAGTACTTCATTTTTCAGCCAGGTTCAATAAGGTGTATCATTCAATGCCTGTTGTTATAAGGTCATCCCTAGGATTAGCTCTCTTGCGCTACCCATATGCATTTGATCTAGAGATGGAATTCCAATTAAGAGAAAGGAACACTGCAACCCTGGAAGAAATGAAAAATGTTGCAGTTGATGTGGAAGAAAACCTATTGAATAGAGAGGAAAATTTAAAAGTAGTGAAGAAGGATAAAATGGAAAAGAGAAATTGATATCTTCTGAAGAGATAAAACTAGATATCTTGACAAATACAATCAACGAAATGATGCATGAGATTAGTAGGAAAGAGGAACTTGTTGTTCAAATACCTCATGTTCCATTAGTTCCAAAAAATACAAGGATCAACATACCCAACCAATTTGCAACTCATCCTTGGTATCCTAAAACAGATAATGATTACTTCATGTCCTCAATTCACAACATGTCCAAAGATGAAGTTCAAAATCAGAGAGAGGCAGGAAAATCTCCAACAATGATGTACATGTTAGATGACCTTGCATACAAAGATAATCTTCTCAAATATGATTATCAAGAGAAATATTATATGGTTGAGATTGAGGCTGATTTTTCAAAGCAACCATCACCATCATCTTGGAAGAAAGAAGCCCAATTATCACAACGCAAATATGGTAATCAAACTCTACATGCTGAGCAAGATTGTAAGGAGGGAAATGTAGAAATTTTTCAAGTGAGTGAAAAATGTCTTCCCATGTGTTTTTCCTCACTCTTGAGAGAACATTACAAGTAGATTGTAAATAGGAAATATGAGGAAATCATGGATGATAAAAAATTTGTTTTAGATCTAAGGGTTCAGCCCTTGAGTCCTTTTGAATGTCAAGTCTCAAATGAATTCACAGAATTTGAAACAAATGATGAATTGATCAAGTTTAATTCTCTACCTTTATGCTTTAATTCATTTCTGATCATGAAAGGGAGTCTTGGTCACATTTTAGTTGATAATCACAGGAGGAAACATGAAATATCAGTGGAACCAATGCTACAACCATCTAAAGCACTACATGATCCAATAACTGATACGTTGGAGGGTTGGAGTTTTCAAATTTAGTTTTCATGTACCCATAATAATTTCAAAAGCTGCTATGATATGGATATGATCAGACAGTCAGCTTCATCATTGTGTCCAACTGAAGCATCATTTCAAAGATCATCAAAAAAGTTGCCGCTGTGTCAAGAATCACATGAGGGTGTAAATAGCATAAAAACAACCTCAAACCATGGAGTTGAGTTGGTTAAAAGGGAATGCCAAGAAACATGTCAAGTCTATCTTGATCCTATAGACATCTATATGGAAAAAATTTTGTCACCAAACAACCATTCCTTTCCTCCATTTCTGTTGTTCTTCAGGTCTACCAAGCTCCATGTAAATAAGATCAAGCTGGGAATCTTTATCAAATGCCATTAATAGGTTTCTTTCTGAGTTTGGTAAAAAGCAGTAAAATAATAAGGATATTAGAGCAGTTGCTTGACTGGCTGCACTGGCATTATTGTATCATTCAGAATAGTAGTGATTTCAGTAAGTTAGGGTAGGTAGGTGTGCAAATAAGCTCGATACTTTGAGCATATTTCCAGTTTTAGTTTCAGATTGATTTTCAGTGTTCAGTTCAAGGGTGTTCCAAACTTCAATTGCAGAGAGCTATGATTTCAGCATAAATATCTTCAGCCGCAGAAGTTTTGTAACATACCAGGTTGCAAATTTGAGATTAGCCCAATGAATCAGGCCACTAGTGTTCTTGGCACTTCATTTGAAGAAGTGCCATCCCCAGCTGGAGCCATTTTTAGACTCTTGTAATTCACAGTATCACAAGGTGACTGATTATTTCTGATTAGATCATTTATATTGAAAATAATATTCCATGGCTGTCATTTATTTCCAAGAAGGAACTACTGGTTAAAAGGGGCAAAAAACAGTTTCTCCTAGGTTTCAGAAATCCCATAGCCAAATTAAGCCTAAATACATCATTTAGTGCTTACCTATTAAACCATCAAAAAACCATCTAATATAATTTTTTTGGACTTTATATTACCAACTCCGCCATATCTTACGATTAATGTCATCATCATTGTAAACCTATGTTGTGAATTTCGGGCATTTAAATATTTTATTTATCATATTCCCTTTACCCTAAGTTTGGTTTTAAGTGAAAATCTGCCCCTACCCCACCATCCCATCACATTAACCTTCCAATACCCGAAAAACACGTCAAATCATTGCACTTTAATCTCTGTTCTCTTACCCACTCATCCACCTAACCCCGCTTCCATCTGACAGTCAACATAATTTTTTGGCCCCCCCTCTCCATCCGAGCTTTATCATCGAGGGGGGTCTGAAATAGGCAGTTTCATGGTTTGGGCCTTACCCTTACGTGTCTGCACTAGGTAGTTTCACACCCCCCTTTGCCGAAACCACCTACCACCTCAGGACCCCTCCGAAATGTTTATCCTCGCCGCAACAAAACCACCCACCAATCTGTTGCTCCACGCCAACCTACCAACTCCCGCCACCACTGCTCCACGTCATTTTTTCCCTATCAATCCTATACAAAGGTTTTATTAAATCATTTTTCTATGTTTAAAAGGGGACAGTGTTTTTCCGACTATGGTTATTAGTTTCCAATTAAAAAGGGAACAGTGGTTTTTCCGTTTTAAACTCCACTACAACAATAACCGACGCAGTAAAGATAGAGGTAGTTTAACAGAAATTGGCCAGCACTACAGTCAACGCAGTTCACCAGCACACTCTTCTCAGCAAACTGTTCTCCACCAAAGCAGAGCCATATGTCAGTGTTGTTTCATCACTACCTCTTCAGCATCACACTAGCCAGATTTTGATCAATTTGCAATCAATAACAGACTACCAAAGTAAATACAACCACCGTCTTGGCCATATTTATCTTATCACCGCCATTGCATGGTTCCACTTGTCCAATTTTGGCTTGAATGCAATTAATGACGATCGTTGAAGTAGATATGCCAACCGACTTAAGTTTTAGTTAAATACTGCATGCATTGGCAGTATCAAGGGTTAGACCTGAAGGAAGAAAACCATTTTAAAATGCTCATCTAGTTGTAAGCACCCTTTTTTGGATGAATGAAAATACCTTGATGTTTCCAGATTCTTGTGTCATGATATGTGGTGAAGTGTTTTCTCAATGTAATTTTTCATCTTCTAGTTTCACATGTTATTTCTTTCTTTACTGTCAATAAGAAGAAAAAAAATCAGGATTTTTCATCAGGAACCCTGCTCAGTATTGAAGCAGTATCTATGTTTCCTTCTAAAATTTGAATGTAGAATTCAGATAAGGCCTGCTCTGCATTCACATAGAAACCTAATCTCTCCTCCTTTTCCATTTCACAAACTGTAGAGATCCACTGACATGATTAGCTTGCACGGTTTCATATAATCTTAGTTATTCATCCATCTAAATATTTTTAGACCTGTTTGACTCCATTAGCCCAATGGCCCTCTTCTACTGTCTCAACCACAATTTTCAGAAAAACCCCTCTGCCCTAATAACTAGCCTAAAATTTCAAATCAACAAAGCTATATATAACAGAGAGATCCCTCTCTGAGTCTAGGATGGCTAGCTCCTAGGCTCAAAGCGGTTTTGATGTTGGCCCTCCGGGATTCTATATTTAGCCTTTCGAATTACGGGGGCTAACAACTATGATGTCAAATTCTTGCAGCAACAAAATCCACCTAGTGATCCTACCATTAGTGACTGGCTTGTTCATGAGATATCGGATGGAAGAATGATCAGTTTGTACAAAAACTTCGTAACCAGTGATGTAATGTCTAAACTTATTAATAACATAAATCACAGCAAGGAATTATTTTTCAGTTACTGTGTAATTCAGTTCTGCAGGAGTTAATTTTTTACTAACAAAATAAATAGTATGGGTAACGAGATCTTCATGTTGACCCAATACTACTCCAATCAGAGGCATCAATGGAAATGTGAAATGGTAATTTCCAATCTGGGCCTCTCAAGACTGCTACCAAGATTAATCCCTCTTGTGGGCAAGAGCGATCTCCCAAGTATTCCAACGAGTAACTAGAAACAAAGATCCATTTGAATACCTCTTTCTCTATATTATTTGTATTTTAAGATCATTATAACAGCAAAGTAGAGAGGACATGCTCCTACATTTAAATCCAAACGTCTAATGTAGCCCTTTGTCCATCGCTCCAAATCAATTCTCCAATGATGAGTAGAACCTGCAATCAAAGACAAGACAAATAATCAAAGCATATGCAATATATAATAATCAAAAATATTAATCCAACTTAGTGATCAAGGAATTTAAGTATTGACATCGTTCTCATGAATTCAAAAACAAGACAATGAGAAAAAGAGATCCAGATGTATTATCATAAACTAGAAAGAGCAATCTAACAACTAGATTCCTTGATGTTGTACAGATTTCTCTTGGAGTCTGATCAATCGTTCTATTTAAGTCTGATAAGCCTTCCTCTCTAGAATGACTAGCATGAAGTCATAGGCACAAAGATGTGATCTTAATTGTGTCAAAAACAACTCACTATTATAGAAACTATGCACTCTATGAACTCTCTTCAGCTTAGAAACTATACATATTATTTTCTACTCACATTAATAACTCAGGTATCTACCCTTGAACTTGAAATTTGTGCTCAATATATAGGGATATTGAGGTGGCTTCAGCTACATGAAGTGAGGGATCGATTCCTCACATGAAGGGATTTTAGTTCCTTGGACCAAGGGATAATCTCCATGAGTGGAGGGATAAAGCTCGAACTGGCATGACACTAGAGGCTTCTAGTTGGGAGAATATTCAACCAACTAGGCTTCTAGAAGTTACTTTTTATTTTTACTTGCTTTTCACGAGGGTGTGTAGGTTTTAGTGGAAAACAGAGCGGCAATAAACGCGGCTAATGGAAGGATCATCAACACATGCACAGGGAAAGGCTAGTAAAGCTATGTAGGCATACTTTTAAGGGTTTTACAGAGCTTTTCTCCAATTTTCAATACTTGATTCAGGAACATGAGTGTTTTTTACCTCTAAGGGAACATGCTATGGATGGTGATAGACCCATATGAACAATCAAATTTCGTGGTGAAAAAATGATGTGTAACATATTGCCCCCCTAAAGTGCGAAGTCTAAGAGTTTTTCTGAAGAGTGAAGTGCTTTACCATTCTGAGGACTGGATTGGAGATGTCGGTCGAAAACATGTAAAACAAGTATATATCATCGGTGAGGTAGGCATTCTCATAATCATATCAAAACTAACTAAATGTTCTGGTACATATATGATTTCAGTATTACATCAAAAGTAGACACAGTATGGGTGCAGCCATCTGTCATAATCAGTGTACTATATCATGAATAATAAAACTCCTCGCAACCTGGATGGTGGAAACTATATCCTGGATCTTGATTTTTTCTTCTTGAACTAGTACGAATCTATCCATGCGATTGATTGTGTCGAAGTCGAACATGGTAGAAACCACTTGATTACCAGTCAATAATGAGAACTGTTAACAAGTGTGATAGAAACCATCAATAATGACAATGGCTCTCCAATTACTTCAGTACAATCTATGAAGTGTGAATGAAAGATTTGTGATCGAATACTCATGGAATCATTCGATCGAAGGTCAATGATGAAAACCTATCATCGAAGGCGAGAAACCTTCCATTAGGGCATGAATATCCCAAGGTACTGATAGGATTCTAGATCAAATTTCTAGATAATGAGCTAATGTTAATAGAAAGTGATCCGTCACAGGAAAGCCTACGACACGAAAACATTAGATCAAGTTTTGAAGAAATGTTTGCAAGGACTGACTAAGGGATGGTCAACGCGAATGGAGACAAATTTTTTCAATGAATGGTTTATTGAACTTTCTCTTGAACACATAACGACACTGTAAATGGCTTGGCATCATTTGACCTAAAGCTAATACCCAGAAACCGACTAAAGACTTTCAATGTGGTTCGATTAAATATTAGACAAAGGATTTCCAAACCCATGTATAAGTGTGACAAACTGTCTGTGTTCAAGAGAGACATGTTGCTTTCTTAAAACAAGGACGACAAATGCATTCTTTTTCTCTCTTTTTCCCCCACCATTACTGGCAAGTACCTCTTTATTTTTTCAAGCTTGAGGAGGATCAAATTTGCTTGTCATATAAGCTCATCCTTCGGATGAGTCCTCCGAAGTATTTTTAATGAACCCTAGGAAGGAGTGGTTCGGTCTTGTTGTGATCGACATGTCCTGTACTGTTTAGTTTTAACGAGTCCAGTATAGGAATAACTCGGTGTTTTTCAGTTTTAGGGAGGCAGAAGAAAAACATAAGTAAACTCCATGATTTTTATTTTTCGTAAATTTAGTCCCTCGAGCCCAAAAAAGGATAAAATAATGCAGGAGAGAACTATGTTGACCATGATTAGTCAACATATACCTTTTTCGTAATTAGTCCAGTTCAGCCCAGAAAAGGGGTAAACTTATACCAAATGGATGACTGTTCATTTACTTTAACGAGTTCGAATAGTCAAGTACTCGGCAATATTTTCATGTTTCGAGAGTCTGAAAAGGGATTAAAAGAGGACTCTAGGGTTTCGATTTTTTGTATTTTTACAAAGCCCTAAAAAGTGATAAAAGTGTACTCAATGTCAAAATAATTATTTTCACCAAAATCCTGTATCCTGCACAAAAACTCAAACAAGTACGAATATATGTTCTCAAAAAGTAAAAATATTTTGATTTGACTTTTTAAAAGTAAAAATAAATAAAACAATATTATTTTATTCATTTAAAACTACAAAAAATATTTTAAACAAGTCATTTTCACCTTTTTCTTTTCAGAACAGAGCACAAAGAGCTTTTGGCCAAAAAATTCTGGAGTTGATATCGGAAGAACCGACCGACCATTTCTAGAACCGTCCAAACCAGGTAATCCATTTCATCGTTTTCTTTGTTTTCATCCATTTCATTTCTTATTTTAAGCTTTCATGGAATTTTTTGGAAGGAAATTATGTTTTAAAATTCGCTCGCCCTCGGGGGTGAGCGGGTTCTCTGTGTGAAAAACGCGCACCCCAATAATTTTTTAAAAGAAAAATCGTTGGGCCGTCGTGGGGTCTGTGCATAACACGTGCGCAAAAATGCACTATGTAAACACAGCACCTACGCAAGCTCCATGGGTTTTTGAAAAACTTAGTTCTTTCTATTAAAATGGCTCAAACTTCCCCCAACTCATTTCTAATGTTTAAATTTGTTGATTTGTAGATCCTTAATCATGTTGGAATGGCGGTAACGAGAGCATGAACTCGTGGAAAATGAAGCCATAAATTATTTGTAAACTATGTGTGCATTAAATAATTGTGGCATGTACAAGTTTTGGGCGATTTAGGGCATGAAAGCACAAGTTGAGATGATGACCTGGCTCGTGAATGCATGGGATGTGCAAGATCAATGTTTCATAATCGGAGACCATTGGCTTGTGATCGAGTCGGAGGACATATATTTCCTCACCAGATTTCCTCATAGAGGGAGGAACATTTCCTTATTTGGGGCTAGACCAGGAGGTCTTCCCACTTACAAGGCTTAGTATTGTAGCCGAGATTCAGAGCTAAAGGACGGTCGCAGAGACATCAAAACTATTGTGCGACTGGAACTCAAAAGCATAGCATTCACGATTACCAGGTTGTGTGGGAGTGCAGCTCCCCATGTGGCTACGAAATCATAGATGCAAACCGCAGTTGAGTGTTTTGGAGGAGCAGTGTTCAACTGGAGTGAAGGAGTGTTGGAAAATATGAAGGGCCAACTCACGAGAGCCAAGAATGGGAAGTTGAAAAACTTCGGGTATGGTGCCATTATTATCTCTTTTGCTTTAGAGAGGAACCCACTCCTTGCACCTCAACAGTCTTCGGTGGATCCTGGAAGTCCTCAGGAACCTCGTATGGTGCGTTGGGTATCATTGATGGCTCGCCATGGTGGCGAGGGTGGTGTTGTGGTTTGATTTACTCCACGGTATTTCTCATGGCTTCGGAACCAAATCTTCACGATTGAAGATTTCCCTTATGCAAGAATGGATTATAGAGGTGATCCTGAAACATCTCTGCCACCAGGGGCACAGTGGGATGAGATAGGTTAGTGAATCATTTTGAAGTTTTTATCTATTTTTTATTTTATTTTTATCGTCCAATACTGACAAAAATTTTAAATGCAGATGTCGGTCCAACACAACCAGCAGCGCTTTGTCGCTTCGACAAGCGAGATGCAAAACCCATAGCAGCCCCACAGGATGATGCAGCAGATATCCTAGCAGAACTGGAGGACAACCTTGAGAGGTTGACTATTGATACTCCTGAGACAGGAACAGATGATATACCTCTCAGGCTCCAGAGACATGTGACTGGTGTCCCAGGTCTACTCAGGAGATTTCTACGTAAGGTGGCACATGCCATAGTTTTCTATCATGAACATCATCATGGATAGTTGATGGTTAATGTAGATTGAAATTTTGTTTTTTGTATGAGTGTCTTTTATATCATAAGGTGTTTGAACCTATGATCACAGACGATATAATATTTTTTGACACGAACTTATTTATCCTAATGATATTACTACCTTCGTTCTCTATGTATCTTATTCAACATGGATTGAATGTTGTTTTGTTTTACTTTTTTAATGTTGTAGATGTCTATTTAAAACTCGATTAGCTAATACATCAGCCAATGTGTTTAAATTTCTTGAAATGTGTTGATATTCTCTATAATCAAATTGTATTTCCAAGAGACGAACCTTCAAAATTAATCTTAACAAAGCTAGATTTCTGATAGCATAAACTTTGTTTAAATGTAATACAATGAGTTATGAATATAACCTAATGGTCAAACGTCGAATACTAAATGTGATGGAATCAGATAATAACTCAATGAATGTGTTATATTCTGCAATATTGTTCATTATTTGACCAAGGCATATCCCATGAATAGAGACTAACTCGTCGATGGGTGAATAGATAACCCAAAACACAGAAGAGATGTTCCGTGTACTACGATAGGCGTCATCAGCAAAACCAATGTAAGTTTGAAGGGATGTCGACATCTACAATATCAAGAGTAATCAAGATAAGCAGCGAAAGTAGTAATAGTAAAAATAACTAATTCTAAAACACACTTGTCTAATATAAGGCACATTGTTCTAACTAATGTACAAGGGAGATCTTCACACAAAAATTCATGCATAATATCTCTTGAGATAAATACCATTTATGGGATTATCTAAAGAGACCCTGTCATAATCAATTAATTCGTAGTCTCCTTTTGCAAGCACACGCTTGACAATATAGGGACCATGCCACATCGATTCGAATCTACCAGCGCCTAGCTTTTCGTTAGCTTGATCATATACTAAAAATAGGTCACCTTCTGAATGAATGTGAGGGTTAACACTTTGATCATACTGAGCTATAACACATTTTTTCTAAGCTTCGGCAGCTAATGCAGTGATGCGATGAGTCTCATCTAATTGTGCTAAGTATAGAAAGTGTTTCTCCTCTTCAGAGGTAGCTAGTAACAACTCAATGGCTAATTTGAGTGATGGTATTTCACATTCAATGGGTAACACAGATTCTAAACCGTAAACAAGTTGAAAAGGAGTGAACCCTGTAGCAGTTTTGCAGAGGTACGGTATGCCAATAATGCCAAAAAAAACATGGTATGCCAATTATATTTATGAGTTCCGACAATCTGTTTAATCATGGTGGTTAAAACCTTGTTGACGGCCTCAACTTGACCATTAGCATGTGGGTAATATGGCGTAGAATTATCATGGCATAGGCCAAGTTCATCAGAAAGTTTGGTCATCATAATATTTCGAAAATGGCTCCCATGGTCTATAATGATAGCTTGAGGGACATCGAACCAAGCAATCACATGATTGAATATGAAGGTAGCTACAGCTTTGCCATCAGCCGTGAATGTAGGCATCACCTCGGCCTATTTGGTAAAGTAATCTACGGTGAGAATAATATACCCATGCCCCCCGGCCAAGTGAGGGTTACATGTAATGAAATCGACACCCCATTTGGCGAAAGGACCAACAGCAATGATTGGGTGAAGAGGAGCTAGAGGTGCATGCATCTTTCAATCAAAAATTTGGCAATTGTGGCATTTTTGAACCACGATAATACAATCTTTGAATAAATACAGCAAAAAATAACCAGCGCGAAATATCATTTGGGCTATGGAAAACCGAGACATATGACCACTACACGCTCAAGAATGGCAATCATTCAAAACCCTTTCACCCTCTTCATGATTTATACAACGTCGAAACACATAATCAGCACAACGACGATAAATAGTTTCACCAAAAATATTGTATTGCTGGGATTGGTATCGGATTCTTCATCGATCTGATCGTGAAAGCTCTGGGCGAAAGGTTTGGGTCTGAATATATATAATGATATCTCCATACCAAGGATCTAAAGAACTGATTAGAAACAAATATTCACCCGCGATAGGATTCTCTGCCACCGTTTCAGACTCAGTATTAGGAAAATCACACATAATTTCAGCAAACACTAGTGATTTCTTAGACTTGGAATTCTTGAACTCCAAATAAAACTCTTGCAAGGTAACAATCCATTTGGCTTATTTTTCCCCAAGTAATTGTTTTGTCAATATTTACATCATCGAATCGCAATTAGATATCACTGTGGTATTGTGTAGCAATATGTAATGACGAAAACATTGGACAACTTGAACTGCTACCAAGGCCAATTTCTCCACATGTGGATACTTGATTTTCGTCGGGTTAAGATTTCGACTTAGGAAATATATCACATGTTCGTTGTTAGATACATCCTCCTGGACCAAAACCATTCCAATCGTGGAATCGGATGCAGCTAAGTACAAAAAGTAATCTCGGTGGTAATTGGGCGGATGAAATAACGGTGCATGGATCAACACATTTTTAAGTGCATCAAAAGATTTATTAGCAATCTCATCCAAAATGAATGGAACATCTTGTTTCAATAACTAGTTAAAACCTTTTGTTAACTCTGCATAGTTCGGGATAAACCTACGTAAAAAGTTTGTTTTCCCCTGCAAACTTTGGAGTTGGCGAAGAGTGGAAGGAGGAGGTAAGTTGATGATAGCCTCAACCTTTGATGGATCGACACGAATGCCCTCTTTCGAAATGAAGAACCCAAGTAAACGTCCTGATTGTACATAAAAACACATTTGTGTGGATTCAAACAAATTTTTCAATGCCTACATCTCATGAAGATAGCACGTAAGTGCATAGGATGATCTTCTCTGCGTAAATAATGAGCAAGTAAGTTGTCCAAATACGGTTGTACAATACGTTTGATATTGTGAAACGCATAAGACATAACTATTTGAAAATTTGCACCAGCATTTTTCAGCCCAAAGGGTAATTTACAATATGCAAACGTGCCCCAAGGACACATAAACGTTGTTTTAGGTTGATCGGCAGGGAGTATGTTGATTTGATTGTAGCCAGAAAAAACCATCCATTAACGAGAATATTTCGTTTCTAGCACAATCATCAACAATTTGATTTCTATAGGGTGTAGGATAGCTGTCTTTGGGACAAGCCTTGTTAATATCTCGATAATCGACACATACTCTAATAGTCCCTTTTTTCGTTACGGGAACTATGTTAGATACCCAATCCATCAAAGGAATAGGATAAATAAATCCTGCATGTAATATTTTTTTAACTTCAACTTTGATTGTTGCATCTTTCCACAGATGTATTGGATGTAATCTCTATCTAATAGGTTTAACATCCGAGTATGTCTTGATTTCATGAATAACAATATTAGGATCGATATGTGGCATCTCTTCGTAAGACCAGGAAAAAATGTCTCAGAATTCTTGAAATAGGGCTTTGTAAGTTTTAATCTCTTCAATCAAACAAGAAGCACCTATATGAATGTTTTCAATAATTCCAGGCTTAATCGATATGTCAATAGGAACTGTTGTAGAAATATTTCCCAAATTTGTCTCAGAATCTGAATGTGTGATCAATGTGGGATTTTGAGGTTCCTTGACATAATAAATTGTAAAGATAGATGAAAAATCATTTTCAAGTTTATCAAGGTCAGGAAAAAAATCAGATCGATGATTTAGATCATCCCATGGAAATTCATCCGATGACAAGATTTCTCGAATGTTTTCATCAGTTGCAAATACATGTTGAAAGGGATCCGGAAACGATGTCAAAGTTGAGCTTGATAGAGAAGATGATTGTTCACTGACCACATTCATTTGATCAGCAGAAGTTGATGGGATGTTAGAACACGATTGTACTGCTACATATGTCGATTCAAAAGGACTTAAAGGCATCTCGCCATTATAAGAGTCGAATTCTGATTCTAAAGGCACAGTCCATTTGTCATCAAATGGCATTGTGCTTGATGTGATCATATTGATATTGGAAATTGTTCGCTATACGTTGAGAGAGGGCATAGCGAAAGTTCCCATCAGAGCGGAATCCTTCATTATTCCTACACCAACATCTTCCTATGGGATAACCAATTTTCCAACATACTGGATACTATCTATAGAAGTAGGGTCCGAAGAGAAATATGACAACTGATCGATTTAAAAAAAAAAAAAAAAAATCTTTTTTAGGAAACATTATCATCCGAAATATTGATGAAACAACAGTAGTCATTGCATAAGACCAATTGCGACCCAGAATAAGGTTGTAATCAAGAGGGGCAACAACAACTTCCACCTCTAGGTTTACAGTTTTTCCTTCTACTTCTATAGGCAGATCCTGGAGTATTCCATATAGATGAAAACCTCTTCCATAAAAGGATTTAAGGATATTCGGTGATTTTTTGAGTGTTGGAGAACCAAGGGTTTTCCAACAATTTAATGACATTATACACGTAGATTCCCCCTCATCAATTACAGTACGAAAAACTCTTCTTGATTTGACAAATATTGGAATCTGAAAAGCCATTTGATGTGGGAGTCTAGGTACAAAATTTTCGAGATCAAAGACCATTAGGTTCGAGTCTTGAGGATCAATAGCTCTGATAGATGATAATAGTAATTTCATTTTTGTTGGACATGATTGTAGCACTTCTAAGGCTGACATTGTTGAAGGAGAAATGGCCAAATCCTCAACAATGTTGTAATTCTGAGCGGCTCTCGCATGTGGATTGAAAGCCGATTTCCGAAGTACACCTTTGGCAGGTGGTTTAATCACTAAATCATGGTTAGGTTTCTCAATTTGAAGTGGTTTAGAAACTGATGTAGTTGTTGTTGGTGTTTGAATGGATGATTCAGTCTCTTTACCAGTTAGAGGACTCTTAGATCCATAGTCTTGGGATCGTGTCGCAACCATGACTTGAGACATCATTAAAATATCTGCCAATGAATTGGAAGAAGATCCAATCATTTTACTATCTTGAGATGGAAAAGGATCCTTCAAGACAGTAGGTGTGGGTGAACCTTTGATAAATTTGGATGCCTCGGCTCGATGTGGACACTCTTTGGTATAGTGATCCTCGTCACAGATAAGACAAGGATAACAAGGTTTCCGCTTTTCATCAGATGGTTCAATTTTTTTTTGTTTTCTCTTTAGGAGATGCATTTTGTTTATTTTTATTCTTCCCTTTCTTCTTATTAGCGGATTTAGTTTTAGTCGTGGATGATTCTACAACATGAATTTCGGCAGAAGTTTTGAGGGAAGAATCTCCTTTAGGTGAATCTGGTAGAGCTATAATGGGAGAAGTAGATTTTGATGATTTATTCTTACTCTTTGTAGTACTAAATGTACCAATTACACCATATTCACAATAAGAACCAGAAGGAGTTGCAGTAATTTGACCTGGGCATGGTAAATTAGGAATTTTTTCATATAGAGTACCAAACTGTGTATATACAAGGTCTAGTTACTACGCTTGAGCTATGACCTGTTCTTCTGTAACAACACCTCCCTTAGCTACGTCTTTAGTGATCTTTGGAAGTAATGATTTAAAAAACCATTTTGCTAAAATTTGATCCGGAATGAAAACCTTCACTAAACGTCGTCTATGTCGCCATTCATGTATGTGATCTGAAATGTAGGTAGACGTAATCTACTTTAATGAAGTTAAAAGTTATGTGCCATTGTCATAACGAACTGGAAACTGGAAGTGAGTTAGGAAAGTTGTTACTAAAGCATTGAAATTATTGAAAAAGCCACATAGTAACTCAATATACCACTTCACAGCTAAGCCTATCAATGTTCTCTGAAAAAAGTCTTAATCGAATGGAATCATAAATTAAGTAGTTAGATGTGCACCAAAGATGATAATTCATCACATGATTTGAGGGGTATTTTCCTTATTTTCCTTCAAACTTAGGTATATCGTTGGGCAACTTAGTTTGCATTTCCGGCCAGAACGGAAGATAATAAATTGGATCATTCGTGGGGCCAGACAAATATGGTAAGTCTAAAGTTGCAATGAAAGGTAACCGACGGTTAGGGTCCTATTGAGCAAACTGATAACCTTGAGGAACAATACCCGTTTTCAGAGGAGAATATCCAGGATAACCTAGAAAAGACTGAGCAGATTGAATTGAAATACCTCCAGGGTATCTAGGGTTAGCCGTACCAAATTGAGTTTGAACTAGTATTTGATATGTATAACTAGGGTTTGGTTGACCTTGGTAGAGTGGATTTTGTCATGTTGGTCCATATTGATACTGCCCTTGAAATGGTTGATTTAAAAACTAACCTACAAAAGGTTTGCTTGTTTGAACTGTAGCTACACCAGTTTGTCCTACAGAGGTTTGAATAGTGGACTGAACAGCAGGTCCAATTTGATGAGTAGTGACTTGAGGGATTTCTTGTGTAACAGTTGATGCAGTCGTTTGAAGGCTTGTAGCAACAGGGACTTGAGAAACTCCTAGGATAGGTGTACTTGGTTGTTGAAGAGAAGTTTGTACAACAGATTGGATAGGAGTACTAGGAGTACTCGGACCAGGTTGTTGACTACTAGGTATAGATACCTGAGGGGTAATTTGGAGTGCAGTCTGAACAGGCTATTGGACTTGGGTATAACCAAATTATCTAGTTGGCTTCCCAGGTTTATTATAAGGTACTTGTACATTAGGTTGCAAAGATTGTTGATTCAACAACGGATTCCACACTATATTAACACCTGGGTAAGGATCCCCCATTAAAGGTTGCGATGCATAAGGTTGACCATAACTAGTTTGAGGTATTAGAACGTAAGTTTGATAATTTTCCGGATAAGTTCCAGTAAAAGGTTTACCTCCTTGAAAGGATAGTTTCTCTTGATAAAATTGTTGCCCTTGAAGAGGCTATTGTCCTTGAATAGGTTGTTGCCCTGGATTAGGGTACTACCCTTGAAGAGGTTGTCCTTGAGGGGTATACTGCCCCCCAGGCAGTAAATTTCCACCTTGAGAACTAGTTTGAGGAATATTTCCGGACATCATATAGACTTTTTCCATTGTCAAATTTTCGGTATTAATTCATTAAGACCAGTTGATTATGTAAGATTTTCGGAAGAGAGAGATGCTCCTGAGAAAGTACCAAAGAGTGACTGGTATCTAGCAGGAATGGATGGACCACCATACAAAAAAGTTTCCGGCAATGAAGAAAACATGGATGACTCACTGGACATGCTTGACGAAGCCATGTAAATACCTTTGGGTATACAGTAAAAAAGAATGTGACGTGGTGAATAATTGAGACCAGTGCTATGTAGAAAGTCGGTAAATTGTTGATACCAAGGATCTGGTTTAAAATGACTATAAGGGTAAATCAGTTTACTATACCTTAGAAATAAATATTATTGATGCGAAGGAATTGTGATCTCTTCATTTGTGTCAGTAATCTCTTCAATACTAATTAGACCAGGAGGAAGATTCTCAGTAATGTGAAGCTTCACTCGAGGTGAACGAGGATGACCAGGAGTGTGGGCTATGAACTCCAATGTTGACTCAAAGGAAGTAGATTCAGATTCAGGTTCAGATATTTCAGGTTCAATGAGTTGAGTATTTGATAACTCACTGGTAGCAGACTCAACTGTGATTACTTCAAAAATTTCTGGTTGTTCTTGATTTCTTTTGTTGTTTAAGGTTGATTAACTTAGAAATCGGGATGTATTATTACAGATGTTTCTCCTTGTTCAGTAGACCCAGTTCCTGATTGTTGACCTCTTTCAGATTTAAGCTTTTCCAATTGACTGGGTGTATACTCAGGGGGTTTCCCCTACATTCTACGAGAGTGTATCGGTAATTCAACCACGGTTAATGTTTAACACATGAAATCAAAAAATATTTCAACAAAATACACCTAAGGTTTCTAAGAAAACAAGAAATTTGAACACACGCCTCCAAAATATAAGAGACAAACCACACACAAACAGTATGTTTCCACACTAAAAACACTAGTTGGTGATGAAATTCAACGTCGCATAAGTTAATGTGGAAAACTTGGTTGTTGGAACAGTTACCCCAACAACCTGCTTAATGAAACAGACCGGTTAAAGTCCCTCCACCATGCCATATCGAAGTGAAGAGTACCCTCCGAAAATTCCAAGTGAGTCTAGCCGACATCTGTTCCAGGTACAGTGGGACCTTCCCTCCACCGTCACCTTGGGAAAAATCCTAAATATTATGGCCACTAAGGTCACCAACAGAGACAAATGCACTTGGGGGAACAGTCTACAATCTGATATACACGCAAGGGCAGAGTATCAATCTCAATCCTCTTGAAAACTCCTCGACATGGTAAATCCGAGGTTTGCTAACAAGTGACCCCAGGCTCCTCAACAATGGTTAATCCGAGGTTTATCATTTGTATTACGTGCACATATTCTATCTTCACCACTGAGATAGGTACAATTTCCTCACTGGGTCTTATATGACCTCGTGCTTGACTATTTTAAGAAGAGCTTCCCAGAGTACAAATGCAACAATTGGATTTCCCTACTTCAAGATTCTACTTGTTTGTTTTTACTGCTTTGGAACGTTTATTACAACCTATTCCAAAACACTAGCTTAAGCTATATTGGTGGAATGAGCCCTATAAAATGTAAAAGTGTATAGATTGATTTTATTAGGTGTTGTATTGATTTGGCTATTATTTAACACAAAGGGTATGGATTTCAAACTTTGATGATGTTTTGACCCGACGAAAAATATTATAAATGCATCAATATGACAAATGCAACTTCTTTTCAATGAATTATATTTAGGAGAAATTTGAGAGATTTTTTTGAATTTAAAACACAAACTTCCTCATTCGTAAGCAAAATCCTTTCTGAAAAGAAGGCAATTTCATTAAGAACTAAATTTCCAAATATGATCAATTTCTCTTTTCGAATAAAATTACATTGACAATCAAGTCAAGAACTACAATTTTAACAAACAAACAATTCCCAAAAGAAAGCAATTCCTAAAAAAACCTTAAAAATAGATAAATTTCAAAATCAAATCAAAATTATAATTCTGAATTCTAAGTAGGATACCTATGAAATTTTTGTAGATGATTTCTCTTAGTTACAATCGAACTAATAATGTCTCTACTTATCCTAGCATAAATCAAATCATCCAAGAGTGTTTGGTGCTGAATCAGGCTTCAGTGATCTAGAAGCTTTTCCAGTTGCAAATGAATAAGGAACAAATATTCATAAAAGGTAAGGTGGGTTATAATCCTGATGGCTCAAGAAGACAAAATATAAAATCAGTGATTTGAGGCAAACAAAGGTATATTCCATATAGAGAAACAGTAAACCAGGGCAAACCCTAACTTGTAAAATGCAAACAGGATGATTAATCACACAAGACTCAAGATTGCTGAAAAGGAGTTCTCACATAGGATCTGACAACTAGAATGGATCAGGGAAAACTTGAATAATTTGTTTATCTGGCTCTGAAAGAGAGAAATTTAATTTTTTTCAAAATTTTCTAGGGGGTGTGCAGCTTATCAGTTGAAAACAGTGTGCATGTGCACTGGATTGAAAGTAGGTTTTCACTCTGTCTTCCACAGAAAACCGCACAGGCAGAGAAAAAGTTGGAAAAAAATAAAATATATTTTTTCTTTCTCAGAGATTCTAAAAATTCATCTACCCAACCACGCTCAGAGAATTCAAAATCAAAAAACTAAAACTTCAAACTGAACACAAACAAAGAAAACTAAGCTCTAGTCCCCAGTATGGTCGCCAATTTGTTACCAGGATTAATCCCTTTTGCAGACAAGAGCGATCTCCCTAGTACTCCAACGAGTAACTAGAAACAAAGATCCAGTTTAATACCTCTTTCTCTAGATTATTTTTATTTTAAGATCATTATAACAGTAAAGTAGAGAGGACATGCTCCTACCTTGAAATCCAAACGTCTGATGCATCCCGTTGCCCGTCGCTCCAAAGCAGTTATCCAATGATGAGTAGAACTTGCAATCAAATACAAGACAAATAATCAAATCATCTACAATATATAATAATCAAAAATATTATTGCAACTTAGTGATCAAGGAATCTAAGTATTGAAATCATTCCCATGAATTCAGAAACAAGACAATGAGAAAAAGAGATCCATATGTATTATCATAAATTAGAAAGAGAAATCTTACAACCGGATGCCTTGATGTTGTACATATTCCTCCCTGGGTATGAGAAATCATTCTCCTTCAGTCGGATAAGCCTTCCTCTCTAGACTGACCAGCATGAAGTCACAGGCACAAAGATGTGATATTCATTGGGTCAAAAACAAATCACTAGTATAGAAAGTATGCACTCTATGAACTCTCTCCAGCTTAGAAACTATATAGATCAGTTTCTATTCACATTAATAACTCAAGCATCTACCCTTGAACCTGAAACTTGAGCTCAATATATAGGGAGATTGAGGTGGTTTCAGCTCCATGAAGAGAGGGATGGATTCCTCACATGAAGGATTTGAGTTCCTTGAACCAAGGGATAAGCTCCATGAGTGGAGCGATAAAGCTTGAACTGACACAACTCTAGAGGCTTATAGTTGGGAGAATATTCGGCCAACTAGGCTTCTAGAAGTTACTTTTTATTTTTACTTTCTTTTATCATGGGTGCGCAGGTTTTAGTGGCAAACAGAGCGATGATAGTCACGGGTAATGGAAGGATCATTAGCGCATGTGCAGAAAAAGGCTAGTAAAACCATGCAGGTAAACTTTTAAGGGTTTTACATAACTCTTCTCCAATTTCCAAGACTTGATTCAGGAACATGAGAGTTTTTTACCTATAAGGGAAAATGATATGGATGGTGATAGACCCATATGAACAGTAAAATTTCATGGTGACAAAATGACATGTAACAAAGATATGTGTTGAAGAAAGATTTTCCTTGAGTGTATCAAATGCAACTTGACACTCATCATTCCAATGAAATTCAGATTCTTTAGTCAATAATTTAAAAAATGGAGAGGCTACCTTTGTAAAATTCTCAACAAACCTTCTACAGTAGCCTGCATGTCCAAGGAAACTTCGAACTCTCTTTTGACTGGTTGGTGGGGACAGCTTTGCAATAACTTCGATCTTAGCTAGATCCACTTTAATTCCTGCAGCAGAAACATGATAGCCCAAAACAATACCCTCTATCATAATCATAAAACATTTTTCATTGCTCAATGAAATATTAGTTTCTCTACATCTCTGCAAAACTTTCTTAATATTATGTAAAGTTTCTTCAAAAGAATCACCCATCACTATAAATTCATCCATATAGACCTCTACGTAATCATGCAAAAGGTCAGAGAAAATACCAAGGACCACCTGTTTAAATGTGGTTGGTGTGTTGCATATACCAAATGGTAATACCTTATATGCATAGGTACCCTAGGGACATGGAAATGTTGTCTTCTCTTGGTCCTCTAGAGCTATCCTAATTTTATTTTACCCATTGAACCCATCTAAGAAGGAAAAATACTTCTTCCCTACTAGAGTGTCCAGTACTTGGTCTATAAAAGGCAAGGGAAAGTGATCTTTTAATGTAGCTTTGTTTAGTTCCTTGTAATCAACACACACTCTCCATTTACCATTATTTTTAGGGACAATAAAAATTGGAGATACCCACTGGCTATCTGAGATGGGATAGATGAACCCTACATTTAACAATTTCTGCAATTCATTTTTCACAATTTCTTTTAAAGTGGGGTTCATCCTCCTTTTTGGTTGTCTCGCGGGCCTAGAATTTTCTTCTATATAGATATGATGAATGCATGTATCTGGGTGAATGCCCCTCATGTCTGTATATTCCCAAGAAAATGTGTCTAAATTTTTTTTCAATGCTTGAATTAATTGTTTCTCTTGTTCAGGAGTTAAGGCATAATTGATGTTTAAAGTTTTTCCAGGAAAAATTTCAATCACCTTACCCCCCCCACCTCCCCCATTAAATCATTGAATATGCAGGGAATGCAGATAAGAGGGTTGAATTTAGTTCAGCTGTTGTACTATGATCATAAAAAACCTGCAGATTAGTAATGATATCTAAATTAGTTGTGAAAAAACAGGATTATAAATACAACAATTTATCTTGTTTTCTTCTGAGTTTTACTTAAGGCTCGTGGCTTGGGCTATTGTTAAAATTGGTTGGGTACATTCTGAATCATGCTCTTCTTCTTCAACCCAGTGATTATTTTCTGATATTAAGAGGGGTTTAGCAGGGGGATACAAATTGATATGCTTTGTTTCATCTCCATGAATGATGGTCATATTTCCCGACCTGCACCCTATGTACGCGTCTGTCGTGGCTAACCAAGGCCTCCCCAAGATCAAAGGATGCCCTCCCAAGTTCGTTTTAGGTTGAATAACATAAAAGTATTCAGGGTACTCCTAGGAATCCAATGAGATGACAATGTCTTCTATTACCCCCTCTGGCTTTACCTTAGACCTATCTGCTAATTCTAACATGGTAGGAGTAGGAAGTAAGTCAAAGGATCCTATGTGAGATGAAGTCTCCATATTCATCACATTGATAGTTGCACCTAAATTAATTATAGTGTTCTTTATTGGATACCCATTGATAAAGGTGGTAACCACAGGGATTCCAGGGTCTGCATATTTCTCAGTAACAAATCCGGTGGACATAAGGCTTGCAAGTTACCCACCTACTTGGATTATGGAGGGTTATTTCTTCTGTCTTCCTGGTTCATTGGTACATATCTCCCTCATTTTTTTGGCATAAATTGGGATATCCTTAATTTCTTGCAGTAACGGGATCTTAAAGCACACATTCCTCAGTTCATACACAAGATCAAATTATGGTTGTGTTATTTTCACTTCCCACCTCTTTGGAAAAGGAGGCTGGACAGTATGGGATGAGGAAGGTTCTTGTGATCATGAAGTGGTTTTTTCTGTTGGTTCAAGTGTGTTTTCAACTTCAGGTATTTCCAAAGTGTCTTCCTCTAAAATCTCTTCAATTCTTTCAAACAAAGTCACCACTTTTCCCGATCTGAGTTTAATTTCCTGTAGCGACATAGGAAATTCTTGTAGAAAAGGAACAGAAATTTCCTGCAGAGGCTGCGGTGTAATACAGTAAGTAGGAAAAGTGGGATAAGTTACCACTCTAATATTGTGAGTAGATTGGATGGTTTTATTGTTGGGGTTAGATACTGGCTAAGCAGGAAATGTATGGGATGAGGTTGATTTGGTGGGGTAGGAAACTGAAGTTGTTGTTGTTGTGGATGTACCATTTTTTGTGGTATGGGTTGTGGTGGATAAAAATTCTGAGATGGAAAATTTTGTGCAGCAAGGTAAGAAAAGTTCCCCTGCCAAGGTTTTTGTGGAGGCCAGGGCTGCCAAGGCATTGGAACATTCCACATCTGATTCTGAGCATAAGGAATTTGAAAATGTGATTGTGACATACCTATAGGACGTGGTTGCCATGGTGTTTGAGGTGCCATTGCATACAGTGCATTGACATCTCCCTGATCTATTATATATGTTTCTTTAGTCTCAGGAAGAGAAGGACATTGATCATTACAATGCTCGGCTTCACAAATTTGGCATGCCTCCATGTTGTCTGGAGGGCGTTCCTTTAGAGCATGTTGTGAAGACAAAGTGCTAAGAATATCAGTCTTAAAAATTTCAAATAAATTACCCATTTCATCTCTGGTTACTCCAGCTCTGGAAACTAATTTGACAAGTCTGGAAGAAGTGTCTCTTGATCCTCCTCCAACTTTATAATTTCCCCTTGAATATCTTCGACACAGCTCACACATCATCATAACTCAGATTTGATACATCACCTTCTCCCAATAAGTTTAAAATCTCCAGAAATTCCGATCTGATTGCCCTGAGCAAAATTGTCCTCTTAGTTTCTTTGCTCAGTTGATTCATCTTGGATCTTTGTAGATTGTATTGAAATATCTCCACGAAGTCCTCAAGGCTCTCCCCTTCCTTCTAATTCATGCCAAAAATTTCCTCTATGAGGTCTCTAGTCTTACAATAATCTTTCTAATTCTTCAGCAACACATTTTTCATTTCATACCAAGTGGAAATGGAGTTTGAACCCAGGCCCATAAACCACCTAAGAGTTGCATCCATCAATGTAGCAAGAAACAATTTCATCTTCTAAGCATTGGAAGAATATTCATATCTTCTGCATAACACATCGAATTCAAATAGGAAGGCATCAGGATATTCACTAGAGACACCATGAAAATTAGGCAAGGTCGAAGGAGTAATATTTTTCATCTGAGTAGCTCCACCAGTCTCTCTGATAGGAAATTCAAATGTGACCAGTTCCTCTTCCTTCTCATTATAGTCCCCATATGTGTTACTAGTGCCCTCTAGATGGGACATATCATACCAAGAGATATTGGGACCTTTGCAAACTACAGATTCTTCAGAGTCAATTGTCTGGAACTCTAGTTCTTGAATAGGATTGATGAGGAACTCCTCTTGAGGTTAACCATTGAGCAGAGATGTTGACTTCCTTACAAGAGGAGGTTCTAAATGGGCAGCAATAGAGGATTTCCCAACAAAAGATTTTGCTGTAGAAGTATTGATCTTCTTGGGGTCAACAACCGAGTTCTTTTCAGGACTACAGACCTCTTGTTCAGATTCTTCTTCCTTTGCTGCCTTGTTTCTTGTAGACTTCCTTGTTCTTGCCAGTTTATTAGTAAATGAAGTGGTGCTCACACCACCACCAAAAACATTTGAAAATATTGGACCCTATTCATCTATTATACAAACAAATTAAAAAAAAAAAATCTACTTTACCAAACAATCAGGACATGGCTTTGGCGAATTCTGATCTCTGCAGGTGTGTAGGCCTTACCCTACGTCTTACCACTTCGACTCCCCTAGTCCTACAAAATCTTCAAAAAAAATAAAGCATACTAAAACACTTTCAATATCATCCCTTAGCACCTCCCCAACAACGGCACAAAAATGTTGAGTTAAATTATAGACTTATAATTTTCCAACATAAATTATCAACCAAGGGTAGGTAAGCTTGTGAGATGTTGTGCAAAGTATATGCATGCTTAATACCTATAGTGCTACCTAATTAAATCAGTCACACATACAAAGTACTAATGCCTCTTTTTTGCATCAACACTTGGCAGCAAAGGCTATGGATTGGATTCAAACATCCCTCTACAGCTTTTGATATTGTTGATGTTGATCAAAAAAGATAAAAGATCAAGCTCACAGCCATAAGAAAATCAATTTAACATTTAGAAATTAAACCTGATTAAATGAATTTAAACACACTATCACATAAACTTAATCATTCCATCAATGACATGTGTCGGTAAAACTCATAAAAGAGAACACTAGTTGTGCAAATAATGTTATCACTGCATAAACATAATCAAAAGAACACACGGCTGCAACTAATGGAGTTGTGAGCAAAGGGGGCCCTCCCTTACTCACAACCCCTTCAATATTAAAAGGGTTTAGTCAGTGAAATGGAAAGAACATATAATTTGATATTAATCTAAAAAAGGTTACAGTTGTGTATAATATGATATGTTCGATAAGCCAACCAACCCCTTTGCAAATAAAACATAGTGAAATTTATACATGTTCGAAGGCATATGCTTTCCTGAATTAGGAAAAATACTATGTTGAACTATTTACCATCAATCCTAGAACAAAATGTCAAAAATAGCTTTGTTGAGTCTAATCCATGGCTGAAATCATAGATCAGACTAATTTCGTTACATTGTTGGAGCTTTCCCTAATGCGGCCAACGATAAGAAGATTGAAGATCTAAGGGTTTCAATGATGAATCTAAAACAAACAATAGGATAGTGTCCATGTAGGTTCATTTCCCCACAAAACCCATGTTCCTATTTTTTTTTAGATTAAGTGGAACATATCCAGCCACCGATTTTGCAGCAGGAAATCTGGGCGGTTGCAGGAAATCTACATCTACAAGAAATCGCGGAGTGTTTGTAGGAAATTGGCGACCACGAGCTATCTACAGGAAATCACGGAGCTGCTTCAAATCATGACTAATTGGCATAAGACTTCAATCAGTCAACTTGATAATTCAGTTAGGAAACAATTATCTTAATGAATATTTAAGAACAAGATAAAATGACACTTTTTAAGTTCATTTGCATACCTTAAGCACATAGTACCCTTTTGGCCAAAAATTAGGTAATATAATCGAAATAGGTGTAATTAGGGGTCAAAGAGAGTTCAAAAAGGGAAAAGCAAGGTCTTAGAAGGCTGTCAAAATTGAGCAAAATTGGGACTCAACAGAGCATCAATTGGAGAACGCACATAGATATTGAATCTAGCGATCGAATTCTTCTAACGGATCAGTGCTCAGACGAAGATAAGATCTAAGTGATTCAATTGTAGCAAGGGGTAGAAGCAGTTACTGGTTGGAGGACCAAGAGTACATGGTAGAGAAAGGGTAGCGGAGACAACAGAGGAAGCAGCACAGCCACGAGGAGAGTTGATGCAGTCCCCAGAGAGGGTGGTGCAAGCCCACGCAGGGGCAGCGCAGAGCTTCCGAGAGACAGTCAAGATTTAGCTAGAGATCAGGGCTTTTGAGCCGGGAGGCCTAAAACACGATTTTCTGAGAGGTAGATCAACACAAACAGGAGGTGACGCATACTTCAGCAATCCCTACGCAGGCCTACTCATCTACTGTGCATAGACAGCGCAGAGGGAGCTGGGATTTCACCAGTTCATATCTTGGATCATCCAGGACTTGCAATGTGAGGTCAAACTCACTATTTTATCTGTTTGTAGAGGATTTTCTCTGTTGGGTGAGTTGGATTTGGGCACCCTAGTTGTACTCAGAATATTGTTGCTTAATAATACAAACCCTTAGATCTGTTGCACTAGTTTTCCCGTATTGGGTTTTTCCAGGGACAATTGTCCAAAAATAAGTATGTCCTTTGTGTGATTGCTTCATTTATTTTTTAGTTCTTCATCTGTGTATTGTTGTAGGCTGCAATGTATCTGTATTATAATTTACTGAATAATTCTGTAAATAACTTGTTAAATGAAGAAAAAAGTAGGTTATACAAATCAGATAATTGCAGTAGGATTTATGTTTGTTAGATTCAGAAATTTTCACAGATGATAAACTTTGATTATAAGGTTTCTTTTGCTTCTCGTATTATGTTTCATTTTCTTCCTCTCTCATTTTTTTGGGTATAACCATTTTAATATTTTTATTTTGAATAGGTTATGCACTTAACTACCACATCTTTATTAGGTAATAGACTATACACATATAAGCTTTTTTTTATGTATTCTCATTATTTTGTATAAATATTCTAGTCTTGAATTTATAGTATGGTATTTTAATATTTGTAAAACCTCTCTTTTTTATAGTATGGTATTTTAATATTTGTAAAATCTTTCTTTTATGTAATAAGATTGTTATGTGGAATTTACAATTGCGGATAGAAGTATCTTCTCTAGACCTAGTGGACTAGTCTAGAGAAATAGAAAAGAAAAGAATATAAAGTTCCCCTTAGAGAAATTGAATAATCAAAAGAGGCTTACTTGAAATCCGTCGCAAGATTTTCTCTCCTCTCGGCTTGTAAGCTCCAATCGTAGCTCTGATTGCTAAAATTAGAACCTGCACATAGAATCACAAAAGCCAAAGATATATGACATCTATGTAGGATTATCCAATTACTCTATTCAATGGATCAGCAAAGAATTGAAACATATGAATGTAAACATAACATAACATATATGGAAAAACAATATATTCTTTGTATTAATATGAAAAGAAGAGCGTTTACAACCAATAATAGTAGTTTATCTTGTAGAGATCACCCCAAGTTGACTTGTCCTTCGTTGTCAAAAAGAACACATCAATGTCACCCTAATGCATGAAGATGATGACTCTCTTAGATTCAAGGCAACAGCATGAAGGAATGATAGGTCTCCAAAATCCAACCCTAATGTTGTAGATAGTTGTAGATTTATAGGAGATGGTGGTGGTTTAGGAATTCTTATCCATTTACCAATCTAGGCTTGAGATCCACTCTTGATGGGAGGATGAGCTCAATGGATAAGCAGTGAAATCTCCCAGGTAGGATTAGATAGGATTTGAAGTTCTTATCCAAGGTAAATGGTTGAAACAACTCCTAGAAGCTTCTGGAAGAGGAAACTTTCGGAATTCTTTTTATTTTTCCCAAATTTCTAGAATCAACGCACCCCCAACAAGGGAAAAATTGTTGTTGATCTGCAGGTGCATAATGGAGCAACCTGTTGGTGAACACAAGTCCCTAAAGGGTCAGGGTGAGTTGGGCCTTAAAAAGATTGTTTTTAAGTAGTCATACTCAGAAACGCAGAGATTTGCAAGAGTCGTGTTTAGGGCTTTGTTTAGGGATGATCACAAGGTGTTCATGGATGTTGATTGATCCAGTTTGCAAGCCTATTGACCAGATGCGACAAAATGGCCCATAATAAAGATTTATTACTCTCTTTTTTTTGGAAATGTTATTTATAGTAATTTACCATTATCCATTATCTACTTTGTTGTGTTATAAAGAGAATTTGCATGCACTTAGAAATTTTTGTACATGGATACCTACATTAGTACAAGCCCAATCACCTTATTGTTTTTCAATAGACCACACACTTGTTGGTTTCCTCTTCACTTTTATTAAAAAATTAAGATCTAAGTTAGTGTTTTTTCCCCTTGTTAGTATAAAGAGGAGCTCCCACCCTCTCATTTTTGTAACACTAATCATTTTATCAATACACTTCATTATATTGTTTGAGAAATCTCCTTATAATGCTTGGATTTGCAAGTGCAATCTACCCATGTGTGTGCAGGGGCTACACTAGTTTCTTTGCTCTTGCTCTTTATTTTTGTTACTTTTATTTTTTTGTTTTGGTTACATCTATAGTTGCAATAGTAATTCCATTTTCGATACAAAATCATTGGAGACCAGTGTCAAATATTTTGTGAATTTTTTGTTTCATTGTGTGATTTCAAAATAGAAAATACCAAAGGGGAAAATTTCAATAAGTAATCAGCAAAAGCTAGATGGAAACCTTAAGGAAATTTGTAGAAGAAATGAGGTAGTTAGATAAACTACAAACCATTAGCAACTTTTGGGTAATGAAGGAGAACATAGTTACCCACTTAACGATAAATGTGACATCAAGACAAGAACACTAGCCTTGAAACCCTATATTTTTATATCAAAAACACTAAATTCAACCTTAAAATTGAAAATGGTGAAACCTGTATCTACTTTTTCAAGGATAAAATTACAATATGTTGCAACTATGGTTTAAATCAGTTATGTTGCTAACAAAAATATTATACTCAACTCGTTGAATCGAAACTGGTGCTACTATAAATACCCTCTTTTATAAGGTTAAAATTACAACCCTTTGCAAGCCATGACCTTAACAACTAAGATTGTTGCAATCAAAACCTTAAAATCAACCCATAAAGTGAAGAGTGTTGCTATCATTGGCACTTTTTTTTTTCGAGCTTAATTGCAATGTTTTTAGAATTTTGAGATCAAAATCTATATTATTGCAAACAAAACAATCAAATCAACATTTCAATTGGTATAGTAGTGCCACCAATATTACTATATATTTTTTTCAAATGCCTTTCAAAAATAATTTTTTAACATCCATTTCATAGAAAATCTTAGCAATATGTACACGAGGGCCTTGTATTCAAAGTTAGGCAAGAGCGGAAGGAAATTGCAACTGTTATGATCAAAATATAGACGATTCATCAAAACTATATAAATGTTAAGAAAGGGAGCATGTGATCAATGTAACCATTTTTTTGTTTACAAGTTATTTTTAAACTTTTTCAATGTAGATGTAGAAGTGTTCTTGGTGCTTTCTAAAATATGTTTTTATTTTTTCTTATTAGACATTTTGTTTTTTTTGTTTTTTCTAAAGTTTTTTTTCTTTTACTTTTATTTTTCCTTTTATAAGTGATGTAATAACTCTAAATTATTTTATTACTTATTTTTAAATAAAGATATGGACAAGTGCTTGAGTCTCACTTTAAGTTCTTAATTATGCAAAATATAATTGTAAACTTATAATTTTAAAGGAGGAGTTTCATAAATTTTACATGAATTTAAAAAACTAAGAAGATAGTTGCATTTAATTTAACAAAAATTAGTGAAAATTTATCCAAATTAGACATGAATTTGTCAATTTTCATGATATTTATTGCTTGAAGAGAGGGGCACGGTATTTAGAATAAAACTCCACTCTGAGATAAATTTGCACCATTGCCCTCGTCGCACCAAGCATAAAATTGCTCAAATTACCCAAAATCGGCCTAAATTTGATCAAAGTTCATATATTTTGATGAAATTTCACCATTTCAAGAACAACATGAAGGGGATGATTCTAGGAATCCCTTCCCACTCAACTCTTTGTATTTTAAATTTGACAAATTTTGATGAAATCACCAAAATTTACCCAAATTTTTAGCATGGATGGATGAGGGGGGGAGGAAGAGAGCATGGGTTGTGAATCTGCTTTTCGCCTCCTCCCTACCAAAAATAAAGTAAAAAGTAAATCATGCTCAAAATTTAAAGAAATTTGGTTGAATTTTAACAAAAACTTGAACATAAATGAAGGGATGTGATTTTAGGAAAAATAGAAGGGGGCCAACTTTATTTGAAATTACTCCCACTTAATCATGATTGAGATTTTAAAGAGATTTGGTGATGAATCATTTGATTATTTAAGATGAATCATTTTTAATCATTCAAGATGAACCTTGCAGTGTACTTATTAAATAAAACTTAAAACTTATGAAGATATGGATACCATTAAATTAGATTTTGATTATTGTTAAAATGTCATGCTCATATTAGAGATTTGTTGTTTTTCATTCAAAACCACAAGTAGCATTAGTGTTATCAATCTTCAAATGTAAATTGAATTCAAAAAGGAAACTTTATAGGAAAGAAATATGTATTGTATTGTTTTAGTGTTTTAAGGTAGAAGTCAATTTTAATTATGCACAAGTTGTATTCTTATTTATTTATGTTAAAAGTAAAAACTTAATAATTGTGGTTCCAATAATAATCCATTTATGAATAATATTGAAAGCATATATTCTACATGTTACAAACTAAATATTTTAATGATTATATTCTTATAAAGGAAAATATGGAGCCAAATTGGAGCATGTAGCCCTCTAGTTGGTGTTGGGTTATGTATGGATGGGAAAGGAGCTAGAAGGAATTTGTGAGAGAGGGGGTGAGGGAGGCGCGAGTCCCCTACCGTTCTATTGGAGTAGCTATGTAGTGAGCAATGGAGATGATTCATTGGTTAAGAGGGTGTGCCCCTAGCTCTGGTGGTACTTTCATTTGATAGACCTTTATTGGGAGTGAATTTTTGCTTCAAAAGGGTGGTTGGGAATCTCGTGCATCCATATTTTGGTTGTATGGTGAAATTTTCTTGGCTCGGTCGCGCTCTATAGAGGAGTTTGCGGCCCTTTGTGGAATTTTCTTGTTTGTACTTAGAAGTGGTATGTCTTACACAACCATTCTGATCTTATCATGTTTGATTCAATTCGGTGTGTGTTGTGTGAATATTTCTGAATCCAAATTGCAGAAACCCTACTATAGTATTCTGATTTACTTCTCCTACTTGTTTGATTTAACTACCAAGTTATTTTTCTGAAATATTCAGTAAAGCATCAAAGTAAATACTACTACAGCCTACACATACATATAGATCAAGCACTAAAGAGAAAAGCCACATGAAAAAGGACACAATATTTTTTGGAAAATTTTCCCTGGAAAAACCCAATGCGGGAAAATTAGTGTAGTGGCTCTTAGAGGGTTTTATTATTATGCAGAATTCTGAATACATTCAACAGCACCAGACATGGTTTTCCCAAACAGAGAAAATCACGGAAAATGTACCTCTATCACTCGAAGAGAGAAAATATGGATGATTCAGCTAAGGATGAAGAACCCCACAGGTGTCTACGCAGTCTCTACATCACCTTTCAATGTGGTTGCTTCACACCTTGTAGATATGTTCAAAATAAGCCCTTTCTGGCCCACTGGAACCTCAGCGCTGCCTCTGCCAACACTGCATCATCCCTATGGCCTTGTGTGAGCCTCTGCATAGCACTGGTTGGCCCTGTGTCACCCAAGCTAAGCCTACGCAGCCTCTACGAAGATTTGGCTTGGCTTGCGTCACCCTGGCTGAGTCTACGTTGCCTCTGAGATGCTCTGGCATGGCCTGCGTCACCGTTGTTGGGTGTCTACACTGATGTGGTATGGATCTACCTCTCTACCAATGTATCCTCATCCTCGGATCTGAAATCCCACAACCAATCTGCCCCTTATTGCACTACAAACTCACTCGAAAATTCTCAACAAACCGCGCCCCAGAATTCCTACTTAGCTTAAGTGCTGCTACTATGTATGTATTCTCCAACTCACCCCAAGCCTTCTTTTAATACTTTTCTCGTTGAACAATCAACGGTTGTGATCTAATCTCCAATTGACGACTAATATTAGAAAATACTTGATCCTCGCCACTTAGAACATTCTCACCCACATGTCTAAATTAATTCACTTTTATTATTTAATTTCCTTAAGTTAGACTTAGGGTCTCCATTAAAATAATTAATATTTTGAATAACTTAGGTTCTGGGTGTAATTTCTCCAAACGATTTCTAGGTCTTGGATAATTCTTGTTTTCTATCCCCTCCACAAATTTTGAAGCTAGATCACATCTGATGCTACCCAAAATCTCAACATGTTGTCCTTGTGAATATTTGAGAACTCAGGGTTCAGCAGCTCAAATGTTGAGTTTGTTTTGAATTTTGAGATTAGGGGTATTTAGAGGCGTTGTAAATGTTTCCAAGTTATGGAAGTTGAATCTATGTCCTCTTTAAAATGTCGTAGGTGGGGTTTTGAGTCTTAAGGTGGTGTGGGTGTTGTTGGTTGCAAAGATCGTCTTGTGTTTGGGGTGGGGGTTGGTTAGTGCTCATTGGGGTCTTGAGTACTTTAGTGTCAAGGTATTAGGGTTTCTTTTAGAGTGTTAAATGGTAAAGTGGGTTGAATCCTTGGTCGAAGAGGAGTTGTCCATCTCCTTAGTTAGTGATTCTATGTCAAAAGTCAATTCTTGTGGTTGTTGCTTCTATGAGGAAGTTATCTGGTGGTACCTGGGTCTTAACAATGTTGAGTCGAGTCAATGGTCTTGTCCTTTTGCTAGTAGAACTAGTTGTTTGAAGGAAGCGGAAGAACCCTCTTATTTTTCCACGATGCCACTAAAGAAGAGAAGAAGAAGTGTTGAATTTCCATGGCATCTAAGAATCTTGGTTAGTGTCTTAAAATACCTGACACAACCAACTCAAATGCCTCAACTATCCTACTTTGAACATCGGAAAATAACACATCAACGAATCAACTAGAACACATGATAATTTTTAAATTTGTCAACCCTTCTTCATTATATTAACAAATTTAGTACAATAGTCTAAGGCTTTCGTACTAGGGATAATGGCCCTCATACATCCACTGATACAAGTACATACAATTAGGGCTTGGTGTCTGTCATGTTGACCACCAATCTACCCTAAATGAGACATCCTTGACCCACTTTCTGATGTGGCGCCCTAAATCCCTTTCAATCCACGTGTCCTAAACATATATGTTGGTCCATCTGCTTCCAATCTACAACTCTACCTCTATCAATGGTCCTACTCCTTTAGGTCATTCAACATGGCTTACCAATATGCCCTCTATTTTATCATTCATCCATCAATGCATCAACACTTAGGGTCTTTTTTTGAGTTGTTCATAACTTCGTTTGTGAACAAATCTAAACTATCCATTGTTGCTCCTCAACTCCTTTGGGACTTATTCCCTCTAATTCCATCATGTGTTTCTCCAATGAAGACAAACTTTGGGTCAGAGGTCTGACCACTATGACTGTCAAACGTACTTCTCCAACATTCAACTTAGGGTTGTCAATCTGGCTCTCTTGGCTTATTAAACCATGAGCTCAACTTATCTGCCTCTCCTCACAGACTTGTAGCCCTTCACAATACCTACACTTAGGGCATAATGGCCAACCATCTACCAATCCTCCAATCTATAGTTGGATACCATACATTTGTCCAATTTGGACTCTATTCTTCACTGCAATTCCATCTTCATATCTACCCATTCTTCAATCAAGCAGCTTGACTGATCTTCGGCTCACGGGACTGCCCTCACCTAGGGATTATAGATCTACCAATACACATTTATTTCTTGACTGATCTAGGGCCATCAAGGTCACTTTTCCCTTCTCTGCAATTTTATCCTCAAATTTTCATATCTTGGGCTATGGATATTCCCTCTCTTGAGGCTTCTTTACATTGTTATTCAAGCACTAAATATTCTTCCAAATATGCCCATATCTAGGGCTATAAGTCTTCCCTCACCTAGGGCTATTATGAAGGTCACTAACAACCTTGCTTACTACACTTTTACTATCATATTATTGTTTAATACTTGAATCATAACACTTAGAAACATCCATGGAGAGACATACATACCCTATGAGAATATTTTTTATACCTCGGCCTGTGCACCAAATTACTTTGGTTTTGGCCCTCTTGTTAGTGAATCCTATTTCAACTTCAAGGCTACTCCTTCCATGCCCAAAACACACTTTCAGACCTATGTTAAGCCTCTTCTAACAACCATTTCTGTTTTTCTATCACTCTGGAACCACGCAACCTCTTGTTATGTTGCTCAAGACTTGAGATTAGCTTCAAGTGTGACTTGACTTCCCCTACAATAGTACAAAATATTCTACGGCATGTCCATGGAGATTAGTCACTTAAAATATGCACAAAAACTTCCTTCTTCACATGTCCATCACTCTGCCCAATCTCGGCCTAATCAAGTCACAAAGATCTATTAAAACAGTCCCTTTCTTTACATCATATTGACTCTGATGGGTTGCGACTAGATCTCCTTAGATGCC
Source organism: Pinus albicaulis (assembly GCA_034641835.2). Taxonomy (NCBI): domain Eukaryota; kingdom Viridiplantae; phylum Streptophyta; class Pinopsida; order Pinales; family Pinaceae; genus Pinus; species Pinus albicaulis. The sequence continues at coordinate 101,241,654 of CM076582.1, forward strand.
TTCCTCTATGATGGATATGCCCTAAACTAGAGCTTATTCTCTCCTTGAAGGCATTCCATTGCTTGGATCTAAGCACATAACCCCCTATGGATCTTGGCCTCCTACTAGGGATTTTAGTGAAACTACAGAAAGACCCCAGATCTAGCCTCCAAACTAGGCTTATTTGCCTCTAAACCCCCAGTGTTAGTCCTTCATTGTTTGTGGCCATGTTCCAACTTGGTGATAAGCCTTTTGGTCCTTCAAAACAATCACCCTTGGAGACTTGGCCTACCCATTAAGGACTATAAATCATGTGGCCTATACTGTGGGGTATTATACCCATTTGGTGCCCAAAATGAGCCTTCCAAACTAAACCATCTACCTTCCTTTGTCTTGCACCTTGTAGATGAAGTAAACAACCTCCATGATCAACCTTCCTTGGACGAATGCACCTCTATACGACCACTCCTTTCTATCCCTACTCAACCCTCTACCTAGGGATTATTTTGATCTATATATTGGTCTCCTCTTGGATCAAGAAATCCCATCTTCACTTGAAGCCATGGCCTTGTCCTAAGGCATTTCTTAGATAGATTTCCTAAGCCTTCTTAGGAATCCTCTATATCTTAGAGGAAATATCCATTTAGAATTAGGATTTAATTTTCCTTTTAATTTTTCCTCTAGATTTTTAAACCCCATCTAGGTCTAAAACCCCTTTACTTGTGTCTTTTTCTCAAAAACCCCTTTTGTGGCCAACCTTCTCACAAACCCTATATATGGGCCTGTGGAACACCTCCTAAGCTACACATTTCAATAAGAAGCGAGAGGGGAGGAGGAGCTAGAGCCCAGCTAGGCCAACGTGGTGCTGAGTTGTTCACTCACAACTTTGTGGCATCCTATTTCAATGTCATTATTCCTTAAATGCGTCAAGATATTCATGAGTTGGAGATTAAAGTGGGAAAAGAGAGGTAGTCTCTCTTAAACTCAAAATTGTTAGAAGATATGTCAAGATGGGTCCCAGATCTCGACAACACCGAGGGAAGGCACAAGCAAGACCTAAATTCCGTGGTGCTCCACTGGTAGACGAAAACATTGTTGGATTTGGTGTTATGAGACAAGAAAGTGGAGAAATATAATATTTTCGCCTCTATTAAAGATGTGAAAAGAATGTTGATAAATATCAGGCTTTGTGTGAACAATATAGCGACCCGACTTATGCATGTGGAAAGCGACATACCTTGTGACTCAGAAGGAGGGGAGCAACTAGATCCTCCAAGTTCAAGTGCTCAGACTTTGGCCAACATCTCCTCTTTAGAGAATGACTAGAATATATGAAATATGGTGGTTATATTTGGGTCTTCTGTGTTGGATGTTACGAGTTTTGGGGCAGATATTGTGTTTGAGGATTACAACGAATTAAAGGTTTTGTGGCCATGGGTCTTTGATTTTTGTATTTAGTTTCACGTATCAGTTGTGGAATCATATATGTGTCTTCAAAGTAGTGAATCATCTAATTATAACGTTTGGTGTGAGGATTCGGGTAAAGAAAAATCGTTCTTTTTGTTGGCTCTCAACTCTTATTTCTCTTGGAATGGTGTCCCTCCTAGCACGACAACAAAGCTGAATATATATGTTCATTTTGTGATAGGAGTGTCTAGGTTGGAGCCTTGGATCTCGGCTATGTCATGGGTATCTTGTGTTATATTTCAATGTAAAAAATGTTATCCATGTATCTAGTTCTAGGGGATTATATGTTTGGATTCTGTTTTTAGAGACAATTGTTATTTGGTGACAAAGGTTGAGACATCCTTCCTCCCTTTGGATGCCTGGATGCTTATGATGTACTCTGATTTTCTAAAGTAATAGAATCATTTATATATATATATATATATATATATGGATCCAAATTTAATGAATTATTGACTACCAATGACATATGAGAAAATGATTTGAATACAAAGATTGTAAACATTTATCAAAAACCACAAACATAGGTTAATAATTTTATATATACATTTTCAAGGGAATGATATTGGTTTTTGATTGTTTCTTGGGCTCAAGTAAGATTATGATATAATATATATGAGAGCATAATTCAATCTTTATCATTTTTTATGTGTGTTTATTTACATTATTTAGCTTATTGTTTATTTGTTTCTTTCTTTTTTGCTTTTTTATGATTAAGTACAATTATGATAATTTTGCTTTAAAAATGATAACAAACAAATAATTGCAATATACTTAGAGGGGGAAGCCTCATTTTACAATCAATACAATGAGAAAGGCAATATTTTACAATCCTAAGGCTAGGTCTCCTTAGTATATATATAGGAGACAAAGGATACAATTATAATAAAATAGTACCATGAGGGTTTCTAGTCTACATAACAATATAACAATATAAATGTAATGACTCAATCTCTGGGGCTTAATAATCGATTTTGGGGTTAACATGGGGATTATATAGGGATTAACATGCCCCTCCCCTTCAAAGAAGCGTTGTCCTCAACACTTGAATATTGATGGGTGTTTTTTTATGAAACACTCATCGTCCTGTGTCGCTTCTTCCACTGGTGGATTCTTCCATTTGAGGAGGTACTTAATAATTGCCCGATTTCTCAACTTCTTAGTCCTTCTTTCCAAAAAAAAAAATTGGTTCTAGTATTATTTTCACTTCTTCATTAATCCCAGGTAGAAGATTTTGGACTAGGATCTTATCATCGATCACCTTATTTAAGCAAGAAACGTGGAATATTAGATGTAAAAGTGAAGATGGAGATAACTCCAATTTGTAGACCATAGTTCCAATCATTCGTAACACCTTATAAGCACCATAATACCTTGGAGATAATTTATTTTCCTTCTTTTTCTACTTGAGGGACATATATTTATATGGTTGTAGTCTCACAAATACGCAATTTCCCACTTTAAATTCCCTTTCACTGTGATGTTGATATGTTTGTTGTTTCATCCTATTTTGTGCCATAGCCAAGTTGCCCTTCAATAGTTTGAGAACATTTTGTTGGTGTTGGATGTGGTCCTCTACTGCTTGAGCCTTTATAATCCATTTCAAGGGTGATGTAATGTATGGAGAATTATATCCATAAATTTTATGCAACCAACTCACAAAATATAAGAAAACATAGATTAACAACTTAAAAATTATCCTCTTCTAGGGGAAACGTCCTTTAAATTACATAAATTAACAACTCTTGCATGATACAAATCACAAGACCTCCTTTCTATATATAGGAGTCTAAGGGGTCACAATTTAATCAGAGCCTACATAACAATAATAATGTAAGGGCACAACAATAACAACAGTGGGCTTCTATGGGGCACAATAATAACAATATGGGGACAACATGGGCACAACATTAACAATAAGGGGGCTACACTAATAATAAGAATAAGGGGCTACACTAGTATTATAGGGACCTAACATGCCTCTCTCCTTCAAAAAAGTGTTTTCCTCAATGCTTGAGTAGTCCTGAATGTTTCTGTACAAAATTCTCATCCTCCCATGTGGAATATTTAGCAGGTAAGTTCTTCCATTTGATGAGATACTCTGAAATTGATTTTTCATAGTTGTAGGTTTCTTCTTTCTGTGACTGCGTCAGGTTCCAATATGATTTTTCCTTCCTCGTCAAGTTTTGGAAATATTGTTTGAATTGGGAGCTTGTCACCTATAACATTATTTAAGCATGAAACATGGAAAACTAGGTGCACTTGGGAAAATGCATGAAGCTCCAATTAGTATGCCATGATACCAATATTTTGCAACACATTGTAAGGACCATAGTACTTTGGTGATAATTTATTATCCTTCTTAGCTTGCTTGAGGGAAATTTGTTTATATGGTTGTAGGTGTAAAAATACCCAATCACCTACATAAAAAATTCCTTCGCTACAATGTTGATATGCATGTTGTTTCATTCAGATTTGCGTGAAAGTGAGGTTATCGTTTAAGGGTTGGAGAACTTGTCATTCATTCTCGATGTGATCTTCCACTGCTTGAACCTTAGAATTTTATCTTAAATATGATGTGATGAATGGTGGATGATATCCATAAAGTGCCATAAATGGGTTCATTTTTGCTGCAGTATGGAAGGAAGTGTTATACCACCATTCAGTTAGAGGTAACCACTTGACCCATTGTGTTTGTATCAAATACAAAGCAATGAATATATGCTTCCAAACATTTTCTCACTATCTCAATTTTCCCATCAGATTGAGGATGATAAGATGATCTATGAGCTAATTGAGTACCCAGACAAGAAAATAATTCCGTCCAAAAATTTCCAGTGAAAATGGGATCTCTGTTACTTACAATAATATTTTGGTTTCCATGTAGCTTTTGAATTATTTCCATATTTGTAGTGGCAACTGTACAGGATTTAAATGGATGAGATAATGCACAAAAGTGTTCATACTTGGTAAGTCTATCAACTACACCATGATGACACTCTTTCCTTCGGACTTGGGTAAACATGTGATAAAATCCATTGAAACCTCCTCCCAATGTTGACTTGGAATGGCAAAAGGTTGTAAGAAAATTGGGGTCTTAATTTTCTCCACTTTATTTCGTTGGAAAACCAAACACTTTGCCACAAAATTTTGAATATCAGATTTAATGCCATCCCAAAAAAAATCCTTCTTGACCCTGTGGTAAGCTTTTAAAAATATTGAGTGCCCTCCTAAGGGAGAGGTGTGCAATTCCAAAAGAACCTTTTATTTTATTTGGGAATTCTTACAAAGATATAAGCGATCTTTGTTCCATAGTGAATCATTTTTCCAACTAAATATGTCATATGTGCTAGGATCTTGCTACAACTTTTGAATGAGTGTCCACACTTCTTCATCATTCTTCCACTCATCCCTTGCTCTGATTATCCAATTTGGTTGGATAATAGAAATGGCACAAATAAATGCTTCCAAATACTCATCCTTTCTTGAGAGTGCATCTGCAACAACATTTTTCTTCCCTTTTTTGTAGATGATTTCAAAGTCATAACCCAACATCTTTGTGACCCATTTTTTCTACTCCTCTGAAGATAATCTTTGTTCCAAAAAGTATTTAAGACTATCATGATATTTTTTTACCTTGAAGTGTATTCCCATTAGGTAAGGTCACCATTGCCTTAGTGCATGTATTATTTCCAACATTTCTTCTCATAAATAGGTTTTTGTAAATACTTTCCTTTGATTGGATGACTTTAAAAAGAAATGGGTCTTCCTTCTTGCATTTAAACAACACCAATTCCATTTCCTAAGGCATCATGACATTCCACAATAAAGGTTTTTGTGAAGTCTAGAATAGCTAAGAGCGATGCTTGGCACACTGCCTCCTTAAGATGTTCAAAGGCCTTAATTGCTTCTGGAGTCCAAGAAAATGCATCTTTCTTCAGTAATGTTGTTAGAGGTGCTGCTATTCTACCATAATTCTTAACAAACTTTTGATAATACCTTGTCAACCCGAGAAATCCTCGAAGATGATTTCTGGTTCTGGGGATTTTCCATTCCTTAATGGCTTTAATTTTTTTAGGGTATACCTTAACACCCTCATGAGATAAAATATGACCCAGATATTCCACCTCCTGTACTCCAAAGAAACATTTGGAGGTTTTTTCATATAATTGTTTCTCCTCCAATAGTTTGAGCACCTTGTCAACATGTTGAACATGATCCTTCCAAGACTTGTTGTAGATTAGTATATCATAAAAAAATAATAACACAAATTTTCTAAGGAAGGGTTTGAAAAATGGAATTCATCAAACCTTGAAATGTAGAAGGTGCATTGGTAAGGCCAAAAGGCATGATCCAAAATCCATAATGACCCTCATGAGTTCTAAATGATGCTTTTGGAATTTCTTTAGTCTTCATTCTAATTTGATTATATCCTGAACGAAGATCCAACTTAGTGAAGTAAATTCTCCATGTAATTCATCCAACAATTCATCAATGACATGAATGGGAAATTTATCTTTAATAGTGAACTTGTTGAGCTCCCTATAATCATAACACATGTGCCATGATCCATCCTTCTTATGCACCAACACTACTGGAGCAGAGAAAGAACTTTGAATAGGTTTAATTATACCGGCCTTTAGCATTTCTGCAACCATATGTATAATTTCACTATTTTGGGCATAAGGGTAGTTATAAGGCCTGATGTTTGGAGGAACACTTCATGGAATCAAATGAACAGCATGATCATGATCATGAATAGGTGGGATGCCATTGAGAGTCTCAAATACCTTGGAATGATTTTCCAATACTTTTTGGAGATCTAGAGACATAGATGATTTCGATGTTTGAACCTCTAGTGAGCATAAGTGTACAATTATGCCCTATTGTTCTTTCTTTAGAAGCCTTTTCATGCCATTAGAGCTTATTATATTTCTTGTTTTCCCTGTGATACCCCTTAATTCAGCTTCCTTTCCTTCCCAAAATAATTTCAAGAAAATTTCTTGAAAATTAAAATTTAGCGTACCCAAATATTGTAACCATTAGACTCCTAGTACAACATCAACACCACCCATTAGAATAGAAATCATTGGACTATTTAATACATATTCCCCCATGTTTAGCTTGATATACGGCACTTTCCAAGTCAATTTATAGTTCCTTCATTTGCAACCATTACTTGACACTCTGGTGTTGGATATATGAAGCAATTCAATTCCTTGGCTACCTTACAATGAATAAAATTAAACTATCACTTGACACTCTGGTGTTGGATATATGAAGCAATTCAATTCCTTGGCTACCTTACAATGAATAAAAATATGGGTGCTACCCGAATCAATCAGCACTATTACCTTTTTCTTCTTGATATTTCCTTCTATCTTGAGAGTTTGAAGAGTGGTAATTCCTGCCAATGCATTACAATATATGGTCAGATTAATTTCATATTTCTCTAGGGTTGGTTCTTGGTGTATATCCTCTTCTTTTGACGTTTCTTGTTCCTTTTCTTCCTCCTTTTCACAATCTATGTAAAACAATGTCTTCTCGGCACACTTATGATCTTTAGTGTGTTTACTATCACAACTGTAAGAAAGCCCTTTTTCTCTTTTTTCTTCCAATTGTTTTGGCGTCAACCTTGTAGGTTTTGGAAGGCTAGGAGCAGTAACACTTCCATATTTATAGTTTTGAATGGTAGACTTCCTTATTTCCATAATTTTTCTTTCAACTTTTCTTGCCACCCTAAATGCCTTCTCCAATGAATCAGGTTCCCCAAGGCTAACCTCATGTTGGATGTTATCCTTTAAAGTCCCTATGTAGACATCAATCCTATGTTCCTCTCGAATATCATTTACCCTTATATTCAATTTTCGAAAGTCCTCAATGCGATTTGAAATTGAACCCTTTTGTTTGAGATTTATCAATTTACTAAAGGTGTTTCTCTTTTTATCCTCATAATGTGTTATCATTTCCTCCATACAAATTGACCAAGTTACTAGTGGTTTACGAGAACAAATCCATCGATACCATACAAACTGATTGGGTTCTAAATATAAATTTGCAATGTGTACCTTTTTTTTGTGTTTCACATTATGGAGATCAAAATATTGCTGCATCTGTAGTATCCATGTTACTGTATTCTTGCCATCAAACTTCCCCATGTCAATCTTTGAAATATGGTGGGTCTTTAATCCAACTTTAGAGTCAATGATTAACATTTTTTTTTTCTCATCATGAGTTTCATCTAATACCTTTTAGCCATTAGGAAGCATTTCTTGTAGCAACTTTGTTAGGTCTTCCTTCAAACCTTCCATGTTTTCTTTTAAATCGTCCTTCCAACTTTCCATGTATACTTTTAATCTATCCTTCAAACCTTCCATGTTGCCTTTCATTTTTGCTTCTATACCATCCATATTAGCTTCCATAACATTCTTCAAACCATCTATCTTAGCTTCCATTTAATTTTTGGTTACTCTTTACGAGAGTTAAATTTGTTATACTTGGTCTCATAATTTTTATATATCATGTTACATTTCTTCCTCTTCTTCATGTGTCATAGTAGATATTTATGGTTGCTTACAAGGTGTTTCCATTTTCTTGCTTCAAGTCATTTTGGAATCAAACAATGATATTTATTCTTCATTATTCCCCTCGAATCACTTCAAACTGATAATTCAAACAAAACTTATGCTAATTTTAAAAAAATACACATCTTTTTCTAGCTTTGTAGGAACTCAATACTGAATTTGTTGTATCTCGGTAAATTCGGATCTCCAAGGTATGAAATTCACTCCTATAGTATCCCTTTGAGTCTTCTTTCCAATTCCACAAGTCATACCAAATTTGGATTCTTCAAGATAATTTTATACCCAATCTCCCACGATGACCTGATTATGGACTAGTTCAGTAGAGAGAACTTCTACGGAGTTCCACGTGTCATTTTTTTGACCTTTGGCCCTAAAAACAATACACATGATACTAAAATTTGTGAAATTTTTTTTATTTTATACAAAATTCAAATATTATGCTCGTAGAGGACGTTATGACGATTTTCCCAATGTAACCTATTTGAGACGAAAATTTGGAGCATGCAAAAACCCTAATTTTTTCGGACCATATCTCTGAAAATGTAATGAACCAAGTTCTGAATTTTTTACAGGAAGTTCATCAGGATTTTGGCTCTACATGGTAAAAATTCCAGCTTTGGAACCGTCATAGAACAAAAATTATAGTGAAAATTCCACGACAACCATTTTGCAGCAGCGAAACCCTAGAATCCAAGCTCTGATACCAAATGTTATAACCAGCTCACAAAATATAAGAAAATATAGATCAAAAAATTAAAAATTATCCACTTTAAGGGGTGAACCTCCTTTACATTACATATATGAACAATTCTTGCATGATAAAAATGACAAGACCTCCTTTCTATATATAGGAGTCTAAGGGGTCACAATATAATCAGAGCGTACATAACAATAATAATGTAAGGGCACGAAAATAACAATAGTGAGTTTCTATGGGGAATAATAATAACAATATGGGGACTACATAGACACAACTATAACAATAAGGGGCTACACCAATAATAAGAATAAGGGGTTACACTAGCATTATAGGGATGTGAAGATGGAGGCAACTCCAACTTGTAAGGCCATAATTCCAATCATCTATAACACCTTATAGGCGCCATAATACCTTGGAGATAATGTATTTTCCTTATTTTGCTATGCGAGGTACATCTATTTATATGGTCCTAGTCTCATAAATAAGCAATCGCCCACTTTAAATTCCCTTTCACTGCGATGTTGATCCGCTTGTTGTTTCATCCTATTTTGTGCCATAGCCAAGTTATCCTTCAATAGTATGCGAACATTTTGTTGGTGTTGGATGTGGTCCTCTACTTCTTCAGCCTTTATAATCTATTTCAAGGGTGATGTGATGGATGGAGGATGATATCCATAAATTTCCATAAATGGTAACATTTATATGAAGTATAGAACAATGTATTTTACCACCATTATGCCAAGGGAAACAATTTGACCCATTTTATATTTGATCATATGCAAATAAATGTAGATATCATTTTAAACATTTACTCACAATCTCAGTTTCCCATCAAATTGAGGATGGTAATTTGAGTTGAAGACGATTGAGTACGCAAAAAAGAAAAAATTCAGTCAAAAAAATTCTACTGAAAATGGGATCTCTATCACTTACAATAATCTTTGCTATTCCATGTAGATTTTGATTTGTTTCCATGAATGTTTCTGCCACAATACTTGCTTCAAGAGGATGAGAAAGAGAGAAAAAGTATGCATACTTTGTCCTTTGATGTACCACTACCATAATGAAACTCTTTCCTTCATATTTGGGTAAAATTGTAATCAAATCCATTAAAATGTCTTCCCAAAGTTGGCTTGGTATGGCTAATGGTTGAAGGAGCCCTGGGGTCTTGATTATCTCTCCTTTATTTTGTTTGAATACCACACATTCTGCCACAATTTTTTGCACATCTTCTTTAAGACCTTCCCAAAAAAAATATTTATTAATCTTATGGTATACCTTTAAGAACTTTGAATGTCCATCTATAGGAGAAGTGTGTAATTCCAATAGGACTTTCTATTTTAATTGATAATTCTTACATAAGCGATCTTGATACCATAGAAAATCATTTTACCATGTTTTTTTCTACTGCATCAAGGTCCTCCTATAGGTGTTGAATGACCTTGCATATCTTCTCATCTTGCTTCCATTCTATCCTTGATTCTTCCACCGAGTCAGATTATGGAATGGAAATAGCACATAGTAAACCATTCGTGTCTTCCTCTTTCCTTAAGAGTGCATCTGCCACAATATTTTGTTTTCCCATTTTGCAGATAATTCAAAGTCAGAACCCAACATATTTGTGACCCATTTTTGTTTCTATTTTGAAGATATTTTTCTCTCCAAGAAGTACTTCAAACTATCATGATCTATTCTTACTTTAAAGTGTATTCCTATTAGGTATGGAAACCATTTCTTGACTACATGTAGTATGTTCAACAACTTATTTTTCATAGATGGGTCTAAGTAGGTTCTTTCCTTTAAGTTCACTACTTTCAAAGGCAAGGGGCCTTCCTTCATGCATCAAAACTGCACTAAGTGCTGAATAGTGTAACTAGGTTTGGTCTTCATAATGACTTGTAATTATAAATTTATGTAATGAAGAAGACAATGATAATAAAATGTATTTTTTAATGCTTTCCTCATGGGTTTCATGAGCAAGGAGTTTTTATTATAGGTCAAAGACTTCTTCTTCGTGTCTTTAGGGTTTTTTCATCCTATCATAAATAGAATTAAATATTCGTGTTTATGAAGTCATGTTACACTCGTGTAAAGGACAATTTATTAGTGTAATTGTATGCTCCAAGACCTTTTCACTATCTCCTTGAAGTCTACCTCAAAGCAAAAGAATGCACAAACTCAAGTCGGCTCAAAGTGGAGACACAACTATTCATAGGTCATGTTAGCTCATTCTTGGTGGAAAACCACTATATAGACCCATGTGAACCTCGCATAAAAGATAGATAGAATGGTTTGGATATCTATGAGATTTTGGATAAGAAGAACAGTTCGGATCTATGATATTTCGGATGGAGTTTATGAAAGTACAGCGAGGAAGATAAGGTATGCATATCGGTGTGTAAGAGAGGAGATATTCCAGCGAAGAGAAGAGGTAGTACAGTGAAGAATAAGGGATCTATATTTTGATAATTCTGTAATATAAGTCTGAATTGTAGTGCGGAAAGGAGACTGTTATCAATTTAGAGGAAAGGCAGTGCTAGCCTTGGAATTGAGGATATTTCCTATTCCGTCAAGGGATTCTACAGTGAAGGAAAAGGTTTGTTATATAGTGCATCAGGAGAGCTACTGCAGAAAAGGATATTTATGTCTTGGGCATTAAGGATGAAGAAATATAGGCCAAGGAGAAGTGTCTAAGTGACTGAGACTAGATCAAGGAAAAAAGAATAGAAGGTTAGGGAACGAGCTTCCCTAGGGCTGGTACAGTTCAGTGAAAAAAAAGGAAGGTCATCATAAGGAGCCGAGAAGAGCAGTGATAAGGGTCTTGGAGAAATACTAGTGTCAAAGGTATGTGTCACAGTTATGGTACTCATCAATTGAAGATCCATAAGAATAATTACTTTCGGGTTTTCCTCTCCAAGAGGGAGAGGTTTTGGCCCTAGCTTGAAGATCCTAAAATTTGTGTCACTTGTGTTTTGATAATTGACTTGATGAAAGACATAATAAGTTAACGAAGATAAGATCTAAGTAAAAGAAGCATAACAAGTTCACAAGTAATTATAAAGAAGATAAATTGAATTAAATGCCCTAATTTCTCAACATGGTTTCAAAGCTAAGGTGTTGAAGGCAAGAAAGGGAAGTTTAGCAAGAAGGCACAAGGATCATTTTTCATGAAGATATCAAGGATCAGTTTTCAAATCTAAAAGAAGGATCTACTTAATCTAAAGAAGATCTCCATCCATTCAAGAAGGAGAAGTTTGCGGGAGTTTAGGATTATCCTCAAGACATCTCAAGATCAAGGTCCTTACTCAAAGGACTTATAGATCAAGGCCATTCCAAGACGAAAAGAAAGATCAAGAAGGTGAATGTTATCTTCAAGCTATCTCGTGATTGAATTCAAGTCAACATTGTTGGAGCTATCATAAAAGCCATCTTTGATCTTCATCATCATCAAGGATCCAAGTCAATGTAATAGGGAGCTTCCTCTATTATCTACATCATCAACAAGGAAGAAGCCAGTAGAGGAAGAAATCATATGTTCAAGTAATTATATTTATGACTTCATATGAATCTGTCAAAATGTCTTTTTGCGAAGAAAGCAACAAACTAGTTAGGGTTTCAAACTTTCTTGCTTAGAAGAAAATGACAGATCTAAATCTTATTGAGAATGAATTTATGGACTATATCAAAGGGTCAGCAAATAGACCTTCAAAATAATATACTCAAGCACATGCCAAATACATGAAGGGAGACATAAGATCTTAGAGGATTCTTACAGAATCCATAAAGGACTCTCTCATCCCCTATGTATCAAAACTAGAATATTCAAAAGAAATATATGACAAATTGGTGGATCTATTCTCAGTGAGTACTACAGGGGATGTAATATCTCTGATACAAGAACTATAAAAGTTGAAGTTGTCAAGAGAGGAAGGAATCACTTCATATTTTATGAAGATTTCTGAAATGCGAGATCAACTGCAGGAATTGTGAGAAGTAATGTCTGATAGAGAAATGACTACAGTGGTAATGAATGCTCTATCGGGGGGATGGGGAAGCTTCACTTCAAGTATCTATGTTAAGAAAGAAGCAACACCATTCCAAGATCTATGGTATCTATGTAATATAGAAGAGACTAGGTTAAAAGCTAAAGTTGATATAGGATCAAATGAATAGAATCCAGCCTATGTTGCCATGTCAAAAAGAAAGGGAAGATTTGGTAAGTTTGGGTACTCAGAAGAAAAGAAGAAACATGGATAAGATACAATGTTGTGGATGTAATGAACTTGGGAACTATAAGAAGAATTGTCCCATATCTAATAAGAATAAGACGAAAAAGGAAGAAGCCCATATCACCAGAGAAATGGAAGAAGTAGATTCAAAGAAACCTACGAAAGAAGAAGTGAAATATCTCTATTGTGATTAAGATAATCTTCCTCTTTAAGAGGTATCTGTCGGTTGTAAAATAGTATTTTATGAATCATTGTATATTAGATAGATACATCACTTTATAATTTGCATCATGATGGAAGCATTGAAGAAGGATCACTCGTCATAGGAGGATGTATGTAGCACATTGATAACCATGCTATGGAAATAGTGGCTCCTGGGAACCTCGCTGAAAACAACATTTATAAAAGGCAGTCATCAAGATCAAGGGTCATCATTCAATAATCAATATGAAAATAGGTGCTGACATTTTCTAATTGAATCCTCTTTGGTTTCACTACTTAGAAAGAAAGGAAAAGGTTTTCATCGAGAATTCTAACTTGCATAATTTTGGGATTAGGATGTGATGACATATTGATGAAGCATGTCAAGAGAATGAAAGTTTTCATTCTAGGGAAAACTACTCCAGGATTAATCAAAGGAAAAGAGATGAGGTACATGTAAATTTGTGCTTACACTGGATGCTATGAAGTCATGTCATATGGTTGCAGGTAGTATACTTCTATCTTCAGAAGTGTGAACAAAAGAAAAATAGAATTTCCTCTTATGCACAGGTTTCCAAAACGCATGATCCACACTAGACGAAATCAACATAATATGTCCTCATATATAATATGAGGTGGTTTTACACAATCAAGTAATTTCATATTGAAGCTCCTGGGAATGAAATAAAATTGTGTGGAGAAAGAAAGGAAGAGATTGTAAGAAGTGAAACTATGATCAAAAGCAACCAACATCCAAGGAAGCCGAGAAGACTTGAATAGAAAATCTCATGGGAAGATATGTAGACTCTGATAGAATTCTGGAAAAGATGGAGACCCTTGAAAATATATATCTTTAGGAGATGTGTCAATTTGTAAACGAAGGATGTCGATGCCTACAAGAAGATTTCATGGTGAAATATCATCACTAAGGTAAATTTTGAGTTAATAGTTCATATTTATAATTAATTAATATCTGATGAGCTTATGCAGGGTTTCCAAAGGGAACCATATGTCTTCCAAAATTTGATAACCATATGGCAGGATGAAAGAGCCTTGAAATAAGTATGGTTTGAAGTAAATCAGCATGGCATGAAGCTAGACCAGATGAGAATATTGATGGATCACTTTCTAATAGAAGGCATGACTCTTTGTCTGAAAGTGATGGATGATAAGTTTCCTATGAAGAGATCCCAAAGATGAAGACTCCTCAACAAAAAAGAAATTCATGACATTGAAGAAAGGAGTTCCTCATGAGCATCTGGGTGTTTTTCATCATTG